>BQMZ01000277.1:0-157295 GCA_036984285.1 Chlamydomonas sp. KOR1 | reverse complement strand
ACACAGCAGGCACAGCAGGCACCCGTAGTCAAGACCAGAGGGCGACACCGCACACGCACCTGCAGTCTCACGCGCTGCCGCTCCATCGCATCTAGGGCCTCAGGCTTAGAGTCCAGCTGCACACGGACGTTGGCGCACGCCTCGTCGACCAGGTCGATGGCCTGCGGGCGGGGAGGAGGGTTGGAGGTGGGAGCGAGCAGGTATGGGCTTGCCGTGGGTAACAGATGGAGGGCAACTGGGCAATCGTGGAATGGAGGGTAATTGGGCAATCGGGGAGCGTATGGTGTGGCGTTTGGATAGCCATGTGTGTCGCACCCCGAAGCTGATCGCAACGGCGTCTCTGTGCGGTGAAGGACAGTCCCAGTCCGTGAGCCCCCAGGGCCACGCGAAAGGCGTGGCCTTTCCCCGCCGCCATCCCAACCGCAAACTGATACCCACGCCCCTACCCCATACCCTCGCCTGCCTTGCCTTCTTGACCCACCAACATTCCAACCCTGACCAACAGGTACGGCTACATAACAAGCGTTCTCACAACACCGCAGCCGCATGCTAAAGCCTTAACACGTTCCCCGCACCGCACAACAGCGCTTCCTATGTGCCCCCGTCCACGCACCTTGTCCGGCAGGAAGCGTGTGGTGATGTACCTGTCGGACAGCTCCGTGGCCACCACCAGCGCGCGGTCGGTGATGTGCACTCCGTGGTGCGTCTCGTAGCGCTCCTTGATGCCGCGCAGGATGGCGATGGTGTCGGCCACGCTGGGCTCGCTCACAAGCACCTGGTGCACGCGGGTTGTGAGGGAGGTTTAGTTGAAGGGCCCAGGTCAGGGTACACCGTGTTCTCCGGCGGCCGGCCACAAGCGACTGGCGCCACGCCGAGCGCAACCGAGTGCAGCAAACAAGCCGCGCCCAGGTCCTTTCAAGTCACCCCATATGCCCGGCAACGTTCCCCATATCACACTCTCGACGCCTAACCGTGCCTGCACCCCATGGTACCCCACAGCATCCCCCACTCCCCAGCACCTCAACCCCAACCCTTCTCCCCATCCCGCCCCCTCGCCTCTCATCCCCATGCGCACCCTCACCTGCTGGAACCTCCTCTCGAACGCCGCGTCCTTCTCGATGTGCTCCCTGTACTCCGCCAGCGTGGTGGCCCCGATGCACCTCAGCTCCCCCCGCGCCAGCATGGGCTTGAGCAGGTTAGCGGCGTCCATGGCGCCGTCGCCAGCCTTGCCCGCCCCCAGCACCAGGTGCAGCTCGTCGATGAACAGCACCACGCGGCCCTGCTGCTGCTGCACCTCGGACAGCACCGCCTTGAGCCGCTCCTCGAACTCGCCGCGGTACTTGGCGCCAGCCACCAGGGCGCCCATATCCAGGGAGATGAGGCGCACGCCGCGGAGGGTCTCGGGAACGTCGCCCTGGGGAGCGTGGGAGGGAGGGAGGGAACAAGGGAGTGGCGCGGTGCGGGTTAATGACACAGCTAAAGGCGCGTGACAGCGTTTCGGGGAGGGGCGGCAACGTGTCACATACGATGCGAGAGCGGCAGGAGCCTCAACTCTTGACCCTCACCCAGACGTGACGTCAGCAGTTGGCCCGCTCCTGTTCTGGTAACGGCAGCCCAGCTGCCCCAGTGAGCGTCCCTCCTGCAGACCCGGCATACCGTTCGAGTGCCCGACGCACTAGCTGCCCCTCCCTCCCGCCCTACCCTTGGCGTCCCCCCCATGCCCCACCTTGACAATGCGCTGCGCCAGCCCCTCCACAATGGCCGTCTTGCCCACACCCGGCTCGCCAATGAGCACCGGGTTGTTCTTGGTGCGCCGGCACAGCACGCGCACCACGCGCCGGATCTCGTCGTCGCGGCCGATCACGGGGTCCGCCCTCGGCGCGCGCTCCGTCAGGTCGGTGCCGTACTTCGACAGCGCTTCGAAGTTTGCGTCGCCTGTCTCGGAGTTGATGGGCCCGGTGCCACTGGCCTTGCGCACCTCCGTCAGGGCCGCCTCCAGCTGCGTGCGGGTGATGCCGGCCTCGGCCAGCGGCTCAGAGACCTCGTTGGAGGCGATCTGGGGATGGGGGGCGTGGGTTAAGGGGGTGGGGGACAGGTTTGATGGTGATGGTGATGGTAGTGTGCCATGAAAGGCTGCCAGAGGGCAAGCGAGCTGCTCAAGGTTGCAGTTCGGAGATGGGACCCGAGTGCAGGAGTGTGGCACTGCGCCGGTCAGATGTGCTCGCCCTGCTCCTGCTGTACTGCTGCTGTGCATGCGCTTCAACCAGTGTTCGACAGCGGTCAAAAGGTAGCACACGCTGTAGTGTTCAGGACGGCGACCACCTGCTCCCTACGACCAAGCCACACCGCCGCGCAAGCTCAAGACATGTTGTTGATGCTGCACCTCGTTACACTCACCACCGCCTGCAGAAGCGTGTCCACTCCAAGGTAGGCGTCGCCCCGCTCCTTCTGTCCCTTGGCTGCGGCGGTGAGCACCTTCTGCAGCTCGCGCCCCGAGGACACCTGGTCCGGCGCCGGCTCCACCTTGGGCAGCCGCACCAGGCGTTTGCGCAGCACGCGCACGCTGCTGCGCCATGCCTCCTCGCCGCTGATGCGCAGGACGGCGCTGCGAGCGATGCCTTGCGGCTCCTGCGGAGCGATTGACACAGGCAAGCCAACCGCAAGTCGTCAGTTCGCGTGTCGTCACCGGTTTCGGTGTCTCCAGGGCGTGAACTAGGCATCCTACACTACGACACGACGCCCAAAACCCAAAAGAGTTCCTTCAGGGAACGTGGTGATAAGGCTAGCAGGTGCCGGCGCCGAGCACGCGCGTTAGCCGAAGGCCATGGCCGGCCCATGGGACAGTCACTTGCCTCGAAGAGGACCACCGCGAGGTGAATGGGCGTCAGGATTGCATGTTGTTCCTCTTTAGCGAGGTTAATGGCGTCGCTTAGGACCTCGTTGACCTTGGCTGTGGCCTTGCGCGGGTCGAAAGACATTTTGGCGACACCAAGCGCTTGCTACTGTCTGGATACCAAGTAGAGTGCTATCCGCTAGAAGTACGCTCAATTGTCAAGAGTAGGCTCTGCAGAGTTTAGATCGCGTTGGGAGAAGTGCCGACTGCTTTGGTTGAGGCGCTTTGGTCTTTGGATCAGGAGTTTCGTTCGATTTCTCTGCAGAAATGTCTTAGTTGTACAGCTTAATGTTTAGCAGCTTAAGCCTTTATGTACAGCGCTGCCAAAGTTAGGATTGCCGTTGGCTTCACCCCCTCCCCTGCTCTCGAACCTGCGCGAAGCTCCGAGACCAGGGCTCGTCCTTCTCGGACGTTTGAGCACCCTCTAGTTCATTCTTCAAGAAATATTGGATTCTATAGTTGATACAAGTGAGACTACAAGCTCGTACATTTCTTAAGCTCACGTCGGTGACCCGATGCCTGACCCGGAGCCACGTGCTGATGCCTCGCCTGGTCTTCACCGCCGGCTGTGGCGTGACAGATAGGAGCACCACGTCACAATGGGCTCTGGTATTCTGATCTTGGAACTTGCAGCGGGTCCTGTGCCAGGCCCCTACCTGCATCCCTGGTTTTCGCCTACGGCAGCACCGAAAGGGCACCTGCCCACCTGAAATCTTTGTTGCGCCCGCTTCAAGACGCCAAACTTCACGATGTCCCAGGGCGTTACATTGTGTAAATCCAGAAAGCGGCTCCAGATAAGCGCTTGGCACAGAGCAGACGGAGAGGAAACAGCGAGCTACGGCCTTGCGTGATGCGGAGCCAACACAACCGCCAGCAACTGCTGCCCTGGAGCCATAGGCGGGCTGCATGTCACGCCCAGATGCTGCACACGTGCCCGCTGGGTAAAGACCTGCACCCCACCGCACCTTAGGACAGCAAAATGACGAGGTGCAGCGCCGGTCGTGACATGCAAAACACAACTTGAGGCCGTATACCCAAGCCGTCCGGCACCCCGTCAGCCTGTATCGGCGTATTGCCCAAAGCAACGCACAACTTTGAGCCAGATTGAGCACACTGGCACGCACATGACAAGCAGGCTATTGCGCGCGGCAGCCAGAAGTCCCCACCCCCCACAAAAAGCGGGCCGTGCCCTGCTGCTCCGTCCTGATGTCTCACACCTTTGAAGCACGTACAACACTGCCGACAGGTATCCCGCATTGCAGAGAACGAAGCATGACGCAATGCATGTCCACGGCTTCCGCAACTACCACTCGGCTCCGCTCGCTGTACCAGCACTGCAACAACGGGCGGCACTCGCCTGGAAACCACACGATGTAATGTTTGTTTGTTTGTTTCTTACATGATGGGATCCGGAACCCAGCATGTAAGGACCCGTATACGAGCCAGGGGCTCCAGGGTCATCGCAACCGGATTGACTCACCCAAATTGTGACCAACCGGTCACCGCAAGAATGGCACACGAGCATGACGCGCAGCCCATATTGCCCTAGCAACACCGCAAGCTTCGCTTGGTCGGGACCCAACAAAACGTCACGCATGCTACCCTTCAAATCAAGACCGCTGCAATGCCGCAGGCTCTCGTACGCTGTGCAACGCATGAGCACGTGCTCTTCATCCTCTACGGCTCCAGACTGACACACATGGCAGGTCCGCTCCTCTCTTGGGACCCCATTGCTACGGTTAGCGGCAAGTGGCCAGCAGCCCAAGCGAAAACGCATCAACTTCTTGTGCAAATGAACCGGGATGAACACTTTGATGTGCGGCAACCATCCGGCCTTGCCCTGCTCATGCGACAAGCCACACCAATGCTTGTAACGGCACATCTTGACCCCTGGCTTCCCGTCTGAGGGGAAGGCAGCCGGCGCAGCCAGCAAGCGCTCATGTGACCATGCCACCAAAAGCTTGTCACGGAAGCTGACAATATGCTAGACTCAGGCAGGGGTCGCCTTGCTAACCAGCGGGCTTTATCTGCCGATAACCTAACCCCGCGTGGCAAATCCTTCCAAACATCAACACCTAATGCAGCAGAAAAGCGCAGGATTTTTGCTGCCCAACCATCATCCCAACCATCAAGAGCAAGCGCAATCTCCTCACGCAGCACATCATGCGCCAAAGCTCCCGCCTGGCGAACTATCCTGTTCCAAAAACCACAAACCTGCGTTGCCCAGTAGAAGTGCAGGGGTAACTGAGACAGCTCTGCAAACAACAACCTCTGTGTAGGACGGTGCGCACCGCACACTGCGCGCATGTATGTGATCTGCAACTTGACCGCTGGGTCACTCAGACAGTACTCAAACCATGGCAACATGGACTCCTCTGTACGTATGGCACAATGGATAGCGTGTCCCACATCTATCTACCCCAGCCAGCCGTGGTTTCACAAGGTATAGCGTACGCTTCGTGCGTGGTACAGCCGGCGGGGTAGGTAGGATGGTTTCTGCAGGCAGTGCAGGGCCTGAATGAAGCGCGGGTAAAGTGTGGCGGTGGAGCAAGGATCACACGGGTACACTCACGCCTTCCGAGCAGCTCCCCATCCGACATCCGCACGTCTCCTTGGGCCCTGCAGGTGTAGCAGCAGCAGCGGGAAGACATATGAAAGTACAGGGCCGTGCCGTGTCAGCGTGAAGCAGTCTGTTCACGAATACCAAGCCAGCGCATTATATTTTATGTACGTCTGTGCAAGACTGCGAGTTGCAGGCCCAGCCGCCAACCATACTCCCCATGCCGCGCCGCCCCTTCCGAACGTCAGGAGCAGAGCTAGCGCCAAACAACACAGGGCAAACGCTGACTGAATTGTAACAAAAACGCCAGGAGAAGAGCTAATGCCAACGAATCAACGCAAAACATTCTCACTTGACAGTGGCAGGGTTTGAACCTGCGCCCTTGCGGACAGGAGCCTTAATCCTGCGCCTTAGACCACTCGGCCACACTGCCGGATCGTACGATTGTACGACGAGATGACATCATCAGCTCCATATACTTATATAACCGCAAACATCGACTGAAAACGGATGTATGTCGCGTCTTGTTCGTTTTCCCTCAGCTGCTTCAATGCCCTTGGTGGTGCCTGCTGCTACGTCCCTGGTCGCCATGAGTGTTCGGCCCTGCCGTGCTTATTGACTGCCTGTGCATAGGACTTCATGGTATGCCGCCCTCGCCGCGATTACTAGGCCTGGGCAGTAGCAGGCTTGTTTTGCTTTGGGAGGGCTGTCTCGTTGCCCTCTCGGGGTGGTGGGTGTGGTACGACACCCCGACGGAAGAGGTCCCCTGTAAAAACCTAACCTAACCTAACCTACCCTCAGCGCAACGTGGGCCCTGACCGGAAGGGGTCCCCCAGCAAATTGCTCAGCGGAGGGCAGGGCACCGGTGCACTACTGCCGATCTGACTGCACCCGTATCTTCTCTTAGAGACAACAGGCACATTTTCATGCTTTCTAAGCAACTCCTCTTGACGGTCCTGGTGGTGCGTCAGGAGGGCTGCCGTGTTGCCCTCGCAGGGCGGTGAGTACCGCCATGGTCGTGCATCCCCGTCAGAACCCCGAGAAAATATATCCCAAATACACTAACCCCACGGCAGCAGCATCGTCGATATCACCACTACTGGCCGAAGCCGCAAGGGTGCTGTCCTCGTTACGATGGGCTGCCCACACGGCCCCGCCCTCGAACGCATTTTGCATGCATATTTCCAAGACGTTGTAGTAAGTGATCTTGTACAAAACTCATTTATGAATTATGCAGAGCGATAACCATTGTGTATGCCGCTGCACGGAACGGCAGTTGCAACCTGTCTCACGTGCCTGGTGAGGCCCATGGTGTCAGTGCTTGCTCCCGCACACTGTGTAAGGTGTACGCATGCGGACTCTGTGGATCCCCGACATCATACCTGTACAATCAGCTAGGCGTCGCACGCGGGGCATGAAGTATTGCAATGTTGCAGTACCTCCAGGTGTGAGGTAGGTAGTGAGGCCCTCAACGCCGGGTAGCGTAGATAGTTGCGCGTTGCTCCATCCCCCCTGCCAAAAGTCAACAACATACTGTTAGGAAACAATTGTTGCAAAGAATATAAGACGTAAATGGCGGCTCCGGTTACGAAATGACTCGGTCGGGAACTGGTCCGTGTCCGAGAGTTGTGCGTTGAGGCCGACACCGTTATACGTACATCATCATGAACTCACATATTCGAAGCAAACAGCCCCACTGTGGTGTCCTCGAGTGCGGGAATCGCGCAAAGCCGAGACAAACCCGACTAGGGCTGTCGGGGCTGAGCGCCGGCAGTTTGGTGGCTCCCTGCTGGCATGCACTTGTAGGCTGTTGGGTTTGGGGCAGGCGCTCTAAAGTGCGCAGCCAGCGTGCAGGCCAGGCTTCCGAGGTCACAAGGTTGGCCCCTAACTGCCTATACACCTATGCATGAGGAGAAGCCACACCGTATGTTTTCGCCATCGACGTGCTGTTTCGAGAGGTATACGTCCGAACTGATCACAATTGCACATCATCCGGAATCTGCGGAGTTTACGCATTGCAACAGCACCGAAACCACGCGCGCGCTGAAACCGCACTCCTCATGCAGGTACTATGATTTGATTCATGTGCATTACCATTATCAGAAACCAGAGCCGCTATAGGTTATAGGTTATAGGTTATAGGTTATATGTGCCTTCTGCACAGCGCTCAGCTGTCGATCCTCAGGTTGCTTCGCTCCCTTGTGAGGATAGCGCCCCCTACTACAATCAGACTATAATTGAAGCAATCCATCATTTGTTAGTGCTTGTGGAACAGCGACCGTGCTGCTGAAGCGTTGCCAGCAGCATGGCCTTTGCAGCGGCGCTCACGGAGAAGCGCGGTCCTCGAGTAGGAGATGCAGCATCACTGTAGGTCTCATATGGATGTATATGCAGTGAAACGGCTGAAGGGGGTAGACATGGTCGGCTGTGGGAGTGAAGGGCCATATGGAGCGGAAATCGCGCCAACACGCACCCACGAAGCACCTGTACGATGTGACCGGCACACAATAACCGACAAACTTACACTCCACAAACATGTGTGCAGCTGGAACTTCACGCCCGCGCCAGGATGGTCGCGCGAAGAGGTGCAAGTTCTGCGCCTGTGCTTGATGAAGCACGGCGTGGGTCAGTGGATGACTATACTGAACACTGGCTTACTGCCTGGAAAGCTCATTCAACAGCTCAACGGCCAAACACAACGGTTGTTGGGCCAGCAAAGCTTGGCTGGTGAGTGAGGCTGACAGCTGCTACCGCCTGTATCACGGTGTGTGCTTGCCCTCTGTACGACTGTCGGTGCTGTCTGATGCACGGGAGGCGAAGGCCTGCCCTGGTGGCCAGTCACAACGTTAGCTACAACAGTCGATTGGCACTTGCGTCAGACCGGGCTAGAGCCTTGGGCTCTTGCCGCACCGTATCAGTCCCGGCGTCTAGAGCCCGTGCATGAGTGCCAAGACCTTACGGCCACCCCGTGCCCACGTGCCTCTTATGCCACCGCAGCTTACACCGGCTTACGCGTTGACGTGGATCGCATTAGGACGGACAACGAAGCAAGGACGGACGCCACCCGCAAAGCGGGACTAATTATCTATGACGGGCGTAAGTGCGCCGTGCACCCTGGCACAGACCTCGAGCGTGTCAGCTAATTGGCCACACCTGCCACACCTACCTGCCGTGCCCGGGCCTAACTTTGCACTGCATCCCTGCCCAAACTTACCACCTGCACCATGCCCGTCGAAACATTTTCCAAGCAATTGCACCGTTAAGCATCTCCTGCCTCGTGCTGAGCATTCCCGTTCCTCCCTGTGACGCAGCCCTACTTACCAAGGAGATGAAGGCCGAGCTGCGCGAGGAAGCACAGCGCAAGTAAGTCCTTGCAGTCGCCTTGTACGCCATGTGCATGCCCGATGCACCTCATAGTCCTTTGGTATGTGTCCTTTGGTATCTGCACATGGCAAATACCAATTCTGCAAATAACAGCCTGAGCCTGCCTGGCACACAAGCGCCATGAGCTGCCTGAGTACCAGCAGAAGCCTTCTCCCCCCATGTGTCCGGCGGCAATGCACCGTCAAAGCTGCCACGTGTTGGTGTCATGCTGATGGCTCGGCCCCTGCACCAAGAACAACACTACCCCTGCTGCTCGGCCTTTTTGTTCCATACTGCAGGTACGGCCTGACGCCGGATCAGCTGCAGGAGGTCGACCAGCAGCTCGAGGAGATCCGCGCCTCCTTGGCACCGTCCCTGGGACCCGGGAGCACAGGATTAGCAGCTGGCGGGGGACCCAGCAGTGCAGGTGGGTTGGAATGGTTTGGAGTGCAGCTGGGTTGGCGAGGCTTGGCTGAGGGGAAGGACAGGGCCCTGCCTTGGCCCACAATGGCGTGCAAAGGGTTGAGCGGGTACGCGCCTGGTGTGGTACGGACTGAGCGGGGCAACTCCTCAAACGAGGAGTCGTCTCACGGGGCAATCTCCTCGGCTCGCCTCGAGTGCTGAAGCGCAGCTGCTAACAGAAAAGTCGCAAGCGCCCTGCTGTGGGGCTTTCCCGCATGCCGCGCTGCAGGGCACGGCGGAATCCATCCACTGCTCTTGGCCGCGTTGCAACTCTCCTATGCTACGCGCCTTACCCCTTGCCCGCCCGACTTTGCTACGCCACGCGCGTGCCCACTTTCCCACAGACGACCCGCAAGGCAGCTCCGAAGTCGCAGCGCTCTCGTGCCTCGACGGCCTGACCCAGGATCAGCTCGTGCAGCTGCTGGTGCGGCTCCGGAACCGGCTCGCGGGCCTGGATCTGCGGCTCCGGAACCGCCTCGGAGCTGCCGTACGGCAGGGGGCCCCGGCATGGGCGGGCGAGGCGCAGGAGGCGGCGATGATGGAGCAGGACCGGGCGCAGGAGGCGGTGGCATCCACAGGAGGTGGCGGCGCGGCAGGGGCGGGGCAGGCTGGTAGCGGCGGAGGTGGAGGGCTGGTGGGGCTTGGGCCGGTGGTGCCCGTGCCCCTGCCGCCCGGTGTGCCGGCACCGTTTGTCAGGTGGGTGGGGTGCGACCGGTGCTGGGCAGTGTGTTACGTAGGACGCTAGACTCTGCCGTAAGTCACGAGGGTGTCGCAGGTACTACAGAGAGGCAGGGAGGCTTTTGCATGCTAGAGTGTGGGGTACGCAGCGCGTGTCTGCTGTAGCACGACACGACCCGCAGCCAGTGTACAATATGAGTTGGTCAGGCGCTCGCTCAATTGCGTTCAAGCGCTCAAGCGTTGCACTGGGTGCGTGGTTCTTATGGTGCCTCAGGGATTTCCTGGCGGAGGCGACTGCTGGCCGGGTGCGGAGTGGCATTGGCGGCAAGCCGGCGCCACCAGCGGCAGCAGGCAGCAACGGGCGAGCTGCCACCGGCACAGCTGGGCAGGCGGGGTAGGTGCGGCGGAGCGTGTGGCAACGGTGTACCTGGTTGGAGATAAGGCCCATGACTGGTTTCTCACCGTCACCGTCAGTATCAAGTAGAGGTCCACGATGCTGCACATGGCGCCAAAGCCATCGTTCGCGCCTGATGTACGGTATAGCTCATGCCGCGTAGCGCGTACCTGCCTTGTCTGCCACGGCCGATGAGCACGGCGGCTGAGCGTGGAAAGCACTGGGCTGCACACGTACCCGCTTTTACCTGCACGGTTGTGGTGCACGGTACCTGCAGGGCTGGCCGCAAGCAACGGAGCAAGCCTTCCAAACCTCGGGCGGGGTCAATGGCGGATGACGGGGAGGAGGACGGGGCGTTCGAGGATGCGGAGAACGTGGGCCGGCCGGCGCGGGGCCGGTCAGGGGCGGGGGCAGGGGCCAAGCGGCGAGCGGCGTCGCCTGGGACAGAGGAGGACGGCCAGGCTAGGCGCGGCTCCAGAGCCAAGGTACGCAGCTGCTGTGCGAGCGCCAGGCACGCCGCCCGGTGTAGGCACCTCTGCTTCTGCAGCATGACCCCGCATGATGCCACATGCTGTCACCATGCGGAGTTTGAAGGGCAAAATGCATGGTCCGAATCCACAACTTGCCGTACATCCAGCCTCCACCAAAAGCGCATGGGGCTAGTACCCCTCCACGCTGCCGTGTGCCTTCCTTTGATGCTAACTCCCTTGCCTGGTTGCCCCCCATCCCGCCGCCCCCATCGGCCTCCGGCTCCAGCGTCCCAGCGCCCGCGCGGCGGCGGCGATACTGCGGTACGCTGCAGAGGGCGAGTACGACAGCGGCAACGACTTCGTTGTGGAGGACGACATGGACATGTGCGGGCGGCCACGTGGCGGGGGGCGCAGCGCGACCCGTGGGTCGGCACGTGGCGGCGCCGACACGGCCGAGGCGCTCACCACGCTGACCGCCATGGGCTTCACGCCACGCAAAGCGCGCGGGGCGTTGCAGGTAGGCATGGGTGCGTGGCTACTCGTATGCGCGATGTACGGTATGTCCGGCGGGGCACTGGGGTAAATGGGCACCGGGAATTCAGAGTGCACGGAATGCGAGGGGAACGCTGGGTGGGGATTTTTGTGCCGGAGGCGTCGCAAGAGGAGGCCAAGATGCGTGACTCAAGGAAGCCACTTGTGTTTGCTGGCCTGTTATATCGGTCGCTGCAGTTTGCGTTTTGTCCAGAACCTTGCGCTTTGCGCTTTCCGCCGGCTTGCATAGCTGCAAACGTAATTCACAAATTATATTGCGTGACCTTTCAGACTTAATGACCTTCAATCTCTTTATCAGCGATATTAAATCCTTGCGCTTTGCACCCGTGGAAGCAGGAGTGCGACTTTAACGTGGAGGCGGCAGTGGAGTGGCTCTTCGCCAACTGCGTTTGAACTTGAGCATGTGTGCCAAAATGGATGAGCACGGGAGGCGCTGGCGTTGGGCAAGCGCTGACAAGGCCCCTGCCGCATGGCGTTTGGGAACCGGTGCAAGGGCGATTCTGCGTGCGCATGGCGATTCTGCGTGCGCATGTGCCGTACGGACCTGCAGCTTGGGCAGGCCCCGTATCGGGGGCCTGCCCAAGCTGCAGGTCCATGACCGGGTCCTGTCTCGGCCCCGTTCGTGTGTCTGTAAGCTGTCTGTCGTAAGCTGGGTAACGATGTGCGAGCAGGCGGGGCAGTACATGGGTTTGTTGCGTGTGGTTACTTCGGAGTACGTAGCAGCTGCTGGTACCCGGTGATCCTAGGGCAGGCTCTGTACGAGGGACTCTCGTGCCATATGAGCATTGCCTTCACGGCATATTCATTCATCAGTTCACGCATAAGCCGGACGCTGCGTTGCTTTTTTTTTCTTGGGTCAAGGTGCGTGCCTTGTGTTGGTGTCGGTGGTGGCCGCACTCGCAATCGATGTCCCGCTGCACCGCAACGATGCTGGTGGGTTTTGGGTGCTGAAGGCGGTGCTTTGTATGTGCACCATCAAAATGTGTACGCCCTGGATTTATGTGTGGAGACCCTTGAGCTTCCGGCTTGCACACGGGTCGTTGCACTTGCGAACGGGAGAACCGCCGCCGTGACTGACTGACTTACTGCCTGGTGTCCAGGATACCGAGCACCTCATTGGCAACATCGTTTATACGTGTGCACCAAGGGATCCCCTCGTCGCCACCGCCACGCATGGGCGCACGAGCGTTTCCCTGACGGTAACCGAATTGCCGAGTCCCTGTTGGCGCAGGCGTGCTTAGGCTCCGCCCACAGGGGAGCCAGGTGCGGTGCTATGCGTGGTCTCCGATGCTTCAGATCATTACCGTACCAGCTCCTTAGTGCCTTAGTGGCCATGGCTGCGGCGTATGCTTGCCAAGAGGCCATGAAACCAATAGTACGTTACAACCCAAGCCAAGGAATACCGGTACGTCAGTGACCTCGGACCTGCCTGTCCTCACTCGCCTTCTCGTGCCCTTAACTGCTACGCACTGGCACTACGCCGTGAAACCGTCACAACAAGACTGGCAAACCCTCCTGCTGCGGGTAACGGTATGACCTAACTGCTGCCACGGCGGATGCGCTGACGGTGAGCGTGGCGCACAGCAGTAGCATTATATTTCCCTCCGCAAGCCACGTAGTGGACTAACAATATCCGAACAGTACATAAAAAGCCGCCTGCCACGTGGTATGTACGTCAATATGCACAGAGGCGTAAAACAATCATTTATGGTAAGCGCTTGCGAGCGGTTTGGACGCAGCAAGTTGACTACGGGTCAGCTTTCGATCATGCACTCGTGCCCGCGTTTCATTCAAGCAATGCCGCACACGCGAAGCCGACCCCCTCCGCAGTGCCCAGTACAGCGTTGCTGTGCATCGAGCCAACACTCAGGGTCCGTTCTGCACTCCCGCGCTCCTTGACAGCCCGCTCTGCCTCATCTCCCCCCTCTGGGTTTCGGCCATTCGCTCACACAAGCAAGGTCAACAGCCCCACACGCCCGACTCAGCCTCGGTCACTACAATGTCGAGTTCGATTGCTATCCCATGCAGTCAAAACACCAAACAACAGCCAAAATCATATCGTCTGTACACGCACACGGTATGGCACACCTGTTGGCCATCCCAAAGCCGCAGCAACAACCAATGCAGGTACGCAGCCGCAGCGAAAGAGCCGTGGCGCTCTCGCTCCCAATCAGCTGCTGTCCGCTGCGCATACCCTTTTTGGCAAGCGCAGTCCTAGATGGACCCCTGAGTCGTACTGGGGACCGAGAGGCTGATTACTTCATTGTAGCTGCTGCTGCTGGTGTTGCTGCTGCAACTGGTGCAGCAGCAGTTCGTTGGCAGGCGCGGGGTGGCCCACCGCATGCCGTTGGTACGCCTGCAGTACCTCCACCGCAGCGGCCGAGGCGGCGGCAGCCGCTGCAGCGGCCGTAGCCGCTGCGGGACCCCGTACCTGGCCGCCCGCACCTCCGCCTGCACTCTGGTGTTGCTGCTGTTGCTGGTGCTGCGCCTGGTTTGGGTGCTGGTGCTGATGCTGGTGGTGCATTTGCAGGTGCGCCATGCCGCCATGCCTCCCCGCTGTCGGCAGCAGAGGTTCAGGTGGCTTAACACCCACAGCTCCGCCCGCCTGCATGGGTGCTGCAGCTGGGGGTAGCACACGGGCCGGGTCTCCGGTCCCGGGCCCCTGTGGTAACTGTGACACGGCACCAGCCCCTTCCTGGCGCGGCTGCTGCTGCTGCGGGTGCAGGTGCGCGAAGAACGCAGCCTGCTGTTGTTGCTGTTGCTGCTGCTGCTCGTGCACATGCTTCTGCGCGGGCTGTGGTGCATGCACAAGCGGCGGAAGGGCCATTGGCATCGGCATGGGGATGGGCAGCGGGCCAAAGTGCTGCGGCAGCTGGGGCCGTCCGCCGCCGCCCTGACCGTCCCCCTCACCGGGCCTCCCCAGCGGCGGCCGGGGGCCGCCGTCGTACGGCATGGAAGGCGGCGGAAGGTGCAGCACCGGCATGCCTGGCATCGGCAGGTGCAGCTGGGCCCACGCCCCCGCGGCCATGTGTGCGTGGTGGTGCACCGCTTGCTGCTGCTGCTGCTGGTGCTGCTGGTTCTGCACCTGCTGCGCCTCAGGCTCTGCCTGTTGCACGCCGCCGCCGCCGCCGCCCGCCAAAGACTCCATCACTTGCCCGTACACCGCCATCGCGCTCGCCATTGCCGCCGCCATGTCCTGCCCCTGTCCCTGCACATGCGCGCCGTGAGCTAGGGCCTGCTCCTCCACCGCCACACCCCGCCCCGTCACCGCCACCGGCGCCGGCGCCGCCCCAGGCTTCTTGCCGCATGTCGCTGCCGCCGCCGCTGCTGCCGCCGCCGCCGCTGCTGCCGCCATGTGAGCCGTCGGGTCTGACATCATAGCCGCCATGGCCGCTACCATTTGCTGCGGGTTGGACAAAATGGACGTCAGCAGGAATGCCTCAGAGCTCGGCGTGCCGGCAGGCATGCCCATCGGAAGGTGTAGGTGCTGGTGTGGTAGGGAAGCTGCTGCTGCTGCTGCCGCTGTCCCCCCAGAGGCACCCATCGGCGGCAGCATCCCGCCCGCCCCCATCACGCTCGCCGCCGCCGCCGCTTCCGCCACCAGCTGCACGAAAGGCTGCTGCTGCTGCCCGTGCTGCAACACGTTCGCTGCCGCGGAGCAGCAGCAGCAGACCCGGCGCCGCCCGGTCCGCTGCCACCCCCGCCCACAGCCCCGCTGCTACCCATCTCTGTACGGGGCTGTGCGCTGGCCGGCGTGTGGGATAGCACGGCCGCATGCTGCGCCCCGGCCCCTGGTCCCAGCGCTGTGGGTCCAAGCCCCGCCTGCGACGCCAGCCGCATGGGCCGGTTGGGCCTCTGCCGCGGCACGGTGTGTGGGTCCACGCCCACCTCCAAGGCCCCCAACGGAAGGCTCATGCCCCGCCCACTGGCCACGCTTGCGCCCGCCGCAACGCCGCCCGCTGCCCCGCCACCGCCGCCGCGGCCCGCGCCGGCAGCGGCAGCGGCCCCGCTGCCACCACCGATGCCGCCGCCAGCCCTGCTGGTGTTTCCATGGCCTCCACCGTCGCCATTGCCGCTGTCGTCGCCGCTGTGGTCATCGTCATCGTCAAGGTCGTCGTCGCCGCTATCGCCCGCAGCGCCAGCGCCTGCCGCTGACCCAGGCGCGACGTCGGTTGGGGCCATCGGGTCGAATTTGAGCCGAGCCTACAACATGCAGTCAGGGAGGTCGCTTACACTCAGAGCTTCACATGCACTGTTAGCTCAGATCCCCAGCTAAAGCCCAGGGAACGCAGCCGATACCGCACCCCACATTGGCATTGGAACAAGTGGCAAGCAGACTGATACGGGCGGCTGTGGCAGGTTTGACGCGCTTTGTATGTATCACGAATACGGGTGCGTCCGTACCCGTATGCACGAGGCATGCATGCGTGCGCACCACCAGCCCCACCTTGCGCGTGGTGTGGTATCGGCTGGCGTCACCCAACCAGGCACCAGCGTTACCGTGCTTCCCTGATGCCTTACACGGATATCTCACGTTGACGCGCACCCCCAGCCCCGCCTTGCGCGTCATGTGGTGTCACCCCACCAGGCACCAGCTTCCCTGACGCCTTACACGGGTTTCTCGCGTTTACGCGTACCCCCAGCCCCACCTTGCGCGTGGTGTGGTCCCGGCTGGCATCGTACTTGTAAACCGACAGGCCGCCCTTCTTGGTGTTGGTGTTGATGAAGCCGAACCGCACGCGGCCAGTCAGGATGCGGCTCACCTGCAGCGCACAGGCGCACAGGAAAGCGGTAGGCATCGCACGCCTGACGTTGCTGAGGGAGCTTGCTTTACCGTAGAACGGCAGGGGGCCGCAGTCGTTTTGTCCAGTACCGGCTCGCGAAATCACCGACTCACCTGCTTCTGCCAACCGGGTAAGGCATTTCACTTTCCACACCGATACAGACCGACATCCGTACCAACCGCCGTACCAATAACTGCACAGGCACGTGTCGACACACCTGTTTCTGCCACCTGCTTCAGCATAGCACAGCAGGGGACTGCAGTCGTTGTGTCAGTACTCGTACCGGCTCGCCAGATCAGCGACGCACCTGTTTCTGCCACCTGGTGAGACGCCTCCCGTCTGTGGTTTGCGGCCTCCTGTCCAGGTAGGGGCTGTAGTAGGGGTCAGCCTCCATGGCATCCCACACCTCCTTCACCGTGGCCTTGGCAGGGGAGGGTAGCACATGGTGCACCAGGCACAAGTCAGGTGGGGCTCACTAGGCAACACAATTCTGGTCCAGATGCATGGGAAACATGTCAGGCCTCTGCGACCGTTGCCTGGGTAGGGTACGGCGGGATGGCACGTGCAGCGCAAGAGGACAGTGTACGGCTCCAGGGAAAGGTGTGGAGGCGCGCTGAGGTGACACAAGTAAGGGAGGAGCACACGTGCGTACGGCACGCGCAATACGAGTACGGCACGCGCAATACGAGTACGGCACGAGTCGTGTTGCCGGCAGCCCTGGCCGCTTGCGGCCCACCGTTATGCGCTTCATGCACAGGTCGAGATCATTCTGAGTGTTCTCCCACACATCGCGGTCAGTTTTAGGTGTGTCCTTGGATTGGGCTGCGTCCGCTCCACTGGGCGGCTCACCTCGCAGTCCGGGAAGGTTTTGAGTACCTCCTTGACCTTGCGCACCAGGGGGTATGGATAGTCGACCTGGGGCAGCACGGGAGCAAAATGTACGTCATCAAAATGAGGATGTTGGGAGATGCTCTATAGAGTGTGCACGTAATGTCGTGTTCAGGTCATTGTGAAGGCTCCGTAGTCTCAGTGCACCAGTTAGGATGTTTACAAGTGACCCCATCCGGTCGGGGTGTCGTACCACACCCACCACCCGTGCAACAGTTCCACTGCGGGCGGCAGCGCGCAGGTGCAGTTAAAGCTCTCGGAGCTTGCGATTGCCACACAGCCGGCAGATGGCTGGCGCCGCATGCTAGGCTGCATGGGAACACAGTCCGGTACTCGGTGTACAAGGCAGGGAGCAGCATCGGCCGGTTGCGCACCGCACCTTGGGCGCTATGCGGCTCTCGTAGCTGCTGCCGCTCTCCACGATGCGCCGCATTGCGCTGTACTTGTTGCGCAGCTTGAGGATGACCTTGTGCTGGTCCGGCACGCCCTCCCAGCCTGCGCCGGGAGCAGGTGCCGCTGAAACATCGTGAAAGCAGTCGTCAAAGCAGGAGCGGTGCCGTACAGGGAATCTAAGCCGTACATGAGCGCATGTGGCAAAATGCCTCTGCACGTGCGTGGTACAGCGGTTCGACAGCAACCATTAGCGTTGACCGTTGACCGGTTCCACAACTCCAAGCCAGTCCCGACCCACCTAGGTCCGTAATGAGGCTCTTGTAGTCAGGCTTCTTGCCAGAAGCCAGGTTCTCCTTGACCGTCTCGTACACGCGGCTAAGCCGTGCGTCCGTCCACACCAGACCAGCACTCTCGTTCTCAGCAGCAGTCTCTTTGCGTCGCTTCTTCTGCGGCGGCCCACCCGAGCTCGCGCCCCCGTCATCCAGCCCCTGCCCAGCCTGGGCAGCATGCTCCCCGCCCTGTTGGTGCTGTTGCTGTTGCGCGGCAGCCGCCGCGGCAGCTGCAGCAGCAGCAGCCGCTGCCGCAGCAGCCGCTGCAGTTGCTGGGTCAGCCCCCATAAGCGCCTGCTGCATGGCAGCCTGGATAAGCAACTGCTGCTGAGCTGCCATGGCCTCTGGTGTGAGTTGGAAGGGTGGCATGTAGCTCTGGTGCTGCTGAGGGAGTTGCTGCGATGGAGCGTGGAGCTGCATCGCATCCGATGGGTTCGGGGTGAGCTGACGGTTTGACTCGGCCCCAGCTGCCCCCAGCTCCTGCCCCGACGGTAGGACCGCTGTCAGATTAGCAGAGACTCCGCCTAGAGTAAACGGCTGCTGCAGCAACATCGCGTTTGTGACTTGCGGCAGAGGCGCTGCAGCTGGGCCAGGTTGTGTAGTGCTGGGTAGCATCGGATTGCTACCTGTTTCGCGTTCGGGTCCAATCAAGCATCAAGCAATAATTTTATTTCAAGTAATTTGTTGAATCTGTCATATGTGGTGTGGGGAGGCGCCGGCCCGGCACGCTAGTGCCGGGCCACCGCATAACGCAGCAGTACCCGTCCTTCTGTTGGCTTTCAGGGATGCGCCTTGGGCTAGGGCCCAGAGGCTACTGCCTAGCTGACCGTTAGGTTCCCGCGCAATTGACGCAGGGCCCTCGGCGAACGTTGTGGGCCTTGTGCGGGGTTCGAGCGGGCGCCGGCGTTGTTAGCAGTTTCTCCTACTCCATTTTATTACTTTAATTATACTGTTCCCTAGCAACCACTCTTGGCCATGTGCGCCTGTGTGCAAGCGCCTTCCATCGATCTGCAAATATGTCTAGGTGCCCTGCGGAACAACGACGCGGCTATACAATCTTACAAGAGATAGAGTACCGTGCTGACTGCCCATCGCGGCGGCAACGATGACTAGCTCAAGGTTGCAAGAAAGGGGAGCTCTCCCCTGGTGCCAAACCTCCTGACAAGTGTGACAACGACGCACGATCCACGCCCAGCACCAGTTTTTGAGGCAGCCATAATGGTTACCTTCTACTACCTAGTAGCACAATCACGTGCCTCCTTCCAACCACCACCGCCTCAAGGCACGTGGGCACCGTGCCAGCCGTACCTCCCCTCAGACCAACGGCACCGCGCAACCCTGTGCGCATTCGTACAGACACAAGTTGCAACATAAGTGCAGCACCCAGCTCAGCCGCCGCCCGAACCGTGCCTGCGCGGCCGTCCCAGGCACTTCCCCCCAACACCACCACACGCAAGCCCGCGCGCGCACAAGCTCGTGCACCAGCGGGAACGCAACCACCAGCAACCACCGACTAACGCTCGGCGCCAACACTACAGCAAAACATGCCCCTCGCGCTCCTGGCGGCTCCGTCCCACCCCCTGTACAACTCACAACCCTTCCTCGCCCCAGAGTTCTGGGCATCCGGCACCCTGCTCTGCCCTTCCTTCATCAGGTTCAGCTCAGCCCACGCCCCCGCTTGAGCTCCTGCAGTCCCGCAACGCCAAGTACCCATGGAAGCTACGCCACGTCCTAGCGAAGCCACTGGACGCTTCCATTCCTCGCATCTCGCCTCAATCAGGACCACCTCTTATGACATACTCACTTGCTGGCGCCAGGAGTAGAGCACGCGAGCAGAACCGCTTTTCCCCCTGTGCCTGCACTGTATGGCACACCAAGCTCTTGGCTTCGCATGCCGCCCCGCCCCTCCCCTTCCCCGCCTCAATCAGGACCACCTCAGATGACGTCCTCGCTGGCTGGCGCCAGGGAGTAGAGCAGGTCCACGAACGTGGCGGGCTTCTCCACGCTGGTGGTGCCCAGCACCACGTCGCGGTTGAGCTGCTCCGCCATCTGGTGCACCACCCGCATCTCGCCTGGGGGTTGAGGAAGGGCAGCCCGAGGTGATGATGCTCAGCGCACTTGTGAAGTTTGCACCGTTGCCGGAGCGAATCTATGCTTAAATGAACATATTGGCTTGTCTAAGGGTGTGAGTACCGCACCTAAACTGCGTCAGAGCGGGCGGGCGGAAGAGGCAGGCCAGGTACCGGGTAACATGGATACGTGGCGCGCCCGTACGACTGGCAAATACCACCCGCCGCCCTGATCCTCATGCTCTGCCCACACGAACATACGAACACATGTGCGACGCTTTGGCATCCACAAGCTTCCGTCACCCGTCTTGCATGGCAGGCCCGGACGACAAAGCCACAGCGATCAGCCGCTCGCCCTTTTCTACCTGCTTGACAGTTTGCTACATTGTCCAAGCAACTTCTTCCCCACACATGACATGCACCCGCCTGCACACACCCTCCCACGCAGTGTTCAACGTACAAGCCCACGAACAACCTACCGGTACACTCTGCCCCAGCACCCGCGCACCTCGCGTTGCTCCCCCAATGACAACAAGCTCAGCCGTCCAGCTGCAACCTCGTATCCCAGACACACTTTCAACCGCCCACACAGTTAATCCACGCACCTCGCGTTGCTCCCCCGATGATGAAAACCACCAGGCGCCTCCCCGCGGGCCCCGCGCCGCCCGACCCGTCCTGCCCCCGCTTGGCCCAGTTGAGCCCCGTGCGCCCCGTGCGCGCGCTGGCCACCTGCGGGCCCTGGTCCGCATCGCCGCTGGGCTGCCTGCGGGGGCCGAGGGCAGGTTCAGCCGGTAGTGAGCAGCAGGGTAGCGTTTGCTACTGCGGCAGAGCAGGTTCGCCTGCCCTGTCCAGGTGTAGGGATGCTTTCAGCACTACCTGTGCAGAACCATCGTCAGCACAATCCGAGAGAGCAACAGTGAAGGACTCCCTTCCTCCTCCTCACCGCAACTCAGACCGTCAAACTGGGCCCGCCCCCGCTCTGCTGCTCACCCCGCCCATCCACGCACCCCTTCCTCTCCGCCCACTCATGCGGTCCAACATCTTGCAGCCCCCACCGATACCACCAACCCCCCCCCCACTTGACTAGGAGTAGGCATTCTGGCTGCTGAGACGGACGCCTGCAACCTTCAAACGACGTGCCCTTCCTGGCCCTCCTCACGACCTGAACCGCTCCACGTCCCCACCCACTTGACGTAGGGTTACCGAAGTCGATCTGGCTGAGCCGCACACCAAGACCCGCCCAGGCGCGTCTCTCCCGGCTCCCGCGCTGCAACAACCCCCACCGCCCCTGGCTTACGCTTCCCGCAGCTTGCCGCTCTACGGCTACCCCACCCACCTGACGTAGGGGAAGTCGTCCTGGCTGAGCCGCCCTGCCCCCATGTCCGACAGGATGTCGTACAGCAGCGGCGCGAAGCGGTTGAGCGCGTACTCGTCCTCCCCACCGCGCTTGATGCGCGTGGCCCTGACAGGCAAGCCACAAAACCACACGTCACGGCGGGGCACGTCGCAGACCACGTTGCGCGGTGTCAAGGTTCGAGAAGCACGTTGCGCGCGGAGTCCTCTGCCTCGCCGCGCGTGATGCGCGTGACCATGCGGACAGGGCTGTCACAGCTGATGGCAGCGGGCAGGGCAGCAAACCCTAGGGATGAAGCACTGATGACAGCTAGGGGTTCGGTAGCACAAGCACGACAGGAAGAGGGTACCATCCTTGCTCGCCAACGACAAATACGGGCATACGAAGGAAGCGCGCAGGCTGCGAGCATGCGGGGGCTGCGTTCGTGGGCGTGTGCGGACCAGCGTTGTGCGGGGAGGGCCTCACTTGTTGGGTGCAGGGAGCACATGTTGGCAGAGGTGAGTGTGTTTGCCAGACCAAGACCACAGTGCCGAGTATGCATAGCGCCTTACTTGTTGGGCGATCCCTTGCTGCCCTTCTTGGTGCCGAAGAAGCCCGACTTTGTGGTCATCTCTGGGGCTGCGGACACAAGGGGATGGGGAGAACAGGACTCAAATGTAACACGCTGTGCGCATGTAACATGCCGTCCGCATTCTAACAGCATTTTTTCGTCAGGCGGAGCTGACGTATCCGCCGTCGAGAGAACCCGCCGCTAAAAGGGCGCAGGACGCTTGCCGAAAAGCGCCGCTCACCCATCACGACCTTGCGCCCCAGCTTCATGATATCACAGGACATCGGTCAGGCGGGTGCGGTCCAGGTGCAAGTGCTGCGGAACAGTCGCTCCCCATGACCTTGACCCCCATCACCGCATGCCACTGCTGTCCCACCACTTCCAATGCAACACCGCCTCCTCACAACTCACTCTCCATGACCTTGACCCCCAGGCGGCCCAGGCCCCCAACCAGCGCCGCCATGTCTTGCCCCGTCAGCCCTGCGGCCTGCGGCGGGGGTGAGCGTGAGGAAAAGCGTTGGTTCAGCGGAAAGTAACAAGCGGTTAACGAGCAGCTTTGCCGCCCGGCGGTTACCCCCTCGCAAGCCCCCCATTCCCGCCCTACCTTAGTCCAGGACGACCGGTTGCTGACGTCCATCCATCCATCCATCCATCCATCCATCCATCCATCCATCCATCCACCCAGCTATGTTTGTTCATCCACCCTCGCGCTTCCTGACTCCCCGACGCGTGGCACATTTCCTTGCGCTTTACGCGTGCGCCCCGCCGCCTCCCTACCCTCCGCCCCGCCTTCCTGACGCCATGGGCCCTACCTTGGTCCATGACGACCGCTTGCTGACG
The DNA here is from genome assembly GCA_036984285.1 of Chlamydomonas sp. KOR1. Taxonomy (NCBI): domain Eukaryota; kingdom Viridiplantae; phylum Chlorophyta; class Chlorophyceae; order Chlamydomonadales; family Chlamydomonadaceae; genus Chlamydomonas; species Chlamydomonas sp. KOR1. The sequence goes on along the minus strand of BQMZ01000277.1, from coordinate 134,716 downwards.
TCCAGTTTGCCGGGGTGCGTGGCCAGGTAGCACGCCAGCAGCCGTACCTTGTCGTACGGGTCCATGTTGGCCTGGTGCTCTGGGGGAGGGGGGCCGCAAGCGGGGGATGATAAAGACGATAAGTCCTGGTGCGCTGGAGGTAAGCGAGGAAAAGGCACGGAGGGGCGTGGGGTGTGCGGATGACACGGGATCCGTGTTGGTCTGGTGCTCTGGGGAAGGGGGGAGGTCAGGGAGCGGGAAGTAGTGCCTTGGTGCGAGGTAGAGCGTGACCATGCTGCGCTTCTCGCCTACACACGTGGTGGGCCGTGTAGGCCTAGCCATTCGCCAGCACGGTACCCGATAGACCGTCAGCGAGACGCACAAGTCAAGCTGGAACGATACAAGGTGATGTGCGAGAGCGAAGTTGTGTGACATGCAAGAGCGTGGCTTACGCACGAAGAAATCGAGCATGTCCGGCCGTGATTCTCCCCAAGCACCACAAAATCACTGCAATACAGTAATCTATGATGTGCAGGTATGAGGCTTACGCGCGAAGAACTCGAGCATGTCCTTGCTGTGCTTCTCGCCCAGCACCAGGTCCTGCTCCACCTCGCCCACGTCGGTGAGGCCGCGCGCGTTGGTGGCGGTCTTGACCTCGGACGACAGCTGGATATGCAGCGCCATGCGGGACAGCTGCTCCCGGTACTGCGGGGGCAAACGCCATGAAGAAAGGAATGGGATGTTGGGCGTTGTTCGTGCGTTGGCAAGATGTGTCTGAGCAGGTGGACTCTTGACGATACTATTTAGAAGCGCGCTACGCAGCACAGCTGCTCCCAGTGCTGCAGGGGTGAGGAAGGAGCAAATAACGCCGGGCTCAGTCAACAAGAGCCGGTGTATGAGAAGGGAAAGTCCCACGGCGGACTGGCTGTGGCATCCTATGCCATCGCGTCCCAGATGCGTGGCCCCTTAGCCCACCTGCGGCAGGGCCATGATGAGTTGGCGGATGGAGGCGCCCGACATGGCCTCCGTCACCTTGCTCCCTGCACGTGGCACGCAATCAAATACCGAAATGTGGTTGACAGAGAGCTGGGGAACAGGGGAAGCTGGGGATATTAGGGGCCAGGGCCCCGGATTCCTGCAGCACGGCCAACAACTGGCGGGCATAGCATCCTCGCCCAACAACCCACTACCGCACCCCGCAATCCCATAGCAGCCTTGATACCCCACAGTCGCTGATGCCCCACTCTGCTCCGCACCTGCGACGCGCGCCGCCTTGTTCTTGGACTGAAACTCCTTGAAGCGCGTGGCCAGCACACTGTACACGTCCGCAATGAACCTGTGTCTTAGCTCCAGCCACAGCTCGTCTGTCTCCTCCAGCAGCGCCTCGCGGGTGCCGGACGTGCTGGACTCGCCTGTGCTGACCTCGTACCTGCGTGCCGTACGTGTACGGCAACAGGAGCACCACGTATACGGCAAGTGGGGGCAGATCGGAAAGGGGGCAGGGGAGTCCTTAGCCCTGGGCGCGGTAGGTGCAGGGCAAGGTGGTGGCAGTGGTGGTGGTGGAATGCAGGGAGTGGTATGATGAGGATGTGGGTTGCGAGGGCTGTGCACCGTGGTGAAATACACCGCGCCGTCCGGCCCCGGCTGCGATGCTTGGTTGTCGGGACTGGGATCCGCTGTGCCAGACCCCCACGCGCACCCCGGCGCTGCCTGTTGCGCGTCCCGGGGTGCTGCCGAAACACGAGGCGCGGAGGGACTGGTACATGCGTGTCGTGCGTGTGGACATGTTAGGTGAGTACTACTCAGGTGAGCAATGGGGTGCAGTCGCACGAGCTCGGTTTGCTGCTGCTGGAGTCGCCGACGGCCGAGTCTCAAGACCACGTTCCGCCCAAGTCCCGCCCAAGACCCATATACGGCTTTTGTAATGAGCTCAGCTACATACATGCGTGGTCATTAGTTTGGCTAAATACATGCGTGTGCTTTGGTATTAGACTGGTACATATACATGCGTGTCATAACAGACAGTGCTGAAAGTCGAGCTGCTTGATTGCTGTGCACCGTGGTGAAATGCACCGCGCCGTCCGGCGCCCGGCCGCGATGCTTAGTTGTCGGGGCTGGGATCCACTATGCTAGCCACGCGCACCCCGGCGCGGCTAGGCGTAAGGCCCGGGGTGCTGCCGAAGCACGGGGCGCGGGAGACCGGTGCATGCGTGTTATAGCGATCCGTGCTGAAAGTCGAGCTGCTAGGTTGCTGTGCACCGTGGTGAAATACACCGCGCCGTCCGGCGCCCGGCGGCGATGCTTGGTTGTCGGGACTGGGATCCGTTGTGCCAGCCCCCCACGCACACCCCGGCGCGGCTTGTCGCGCGAGTCCGGGGGGCTGCCGAAGCACGAGGCGTGGAGTACCGGACGCCCCAACGAGGGCCTTGTGCCACATGCACTAATCTCAGCGTTTACCCTCCAGGGCTAGATCACCAGCCCTGCAGTTATGGTTGCCCCGCCCCATCCCTTCGCCCACCAGCATCCCCTTGCACATCCAACTTGATTCCTGCTTCGCGTACCCTTGCACCGCATATAAGATAAGCTCCTTTGTACATGCTGCCCTCTTAATGAACGATATGCCACAAAAAACGTCTACTTACTTGTACACGTTGCCCTCTATGGGCACCAGGTCGTACGCCAGCGCCTCGTAGCTCCACTCGTGGATGAAGGGCGCCACGGCGTCGTACGAGCGGTCCAGCACCAGCAGGTCGCACGACTCCTGGGGGACACAGCGTGGGGACACAGCCGACGTGAGCAACAGCAAACCTGACAAACGCGGCATGGCCACGCCCAGAATGGGTCAGGGCCCGCATGCGGTCCAGCACCGGCAGGTCGCAGGACTCCTGAGGGCACCAAATGCAGCCAGCGCCACACCGTCGGGTTGAACTTTGCCAAGCTGATGACAATATGTACCAGTCTAAGACCAGAGCCGTGACTTTGCCAATACCAGCAGGTCGCACGACCCCTGGCGGACCCACAGTGCAACAGTGCGACACCATCAGATTTACGTAAGCGCATCAACAGCACGCAGTACTGAGGGGCCGCAGAGTCGGCACTACGGCACCAGCACGTGTCGCTACTCGTGGAGGGTGCGGCTCTGGCCCTGGGCTGTGACGTCCATCGCCACATACCCGGACACGCCCCCAACACCTCTGTCCCATCCGTGCCCTCTTCAGCGCGAGGATGTCGGCTGCAGCTGCTGCCCTCCCTGCCCGGACCAACGCGCCCACCTTGACCGGCAACTGGGCCCAGTCCCCCTACCGCGAACGTAGCGAGCGCAGAGTGCCCCGCTGGGAACTTGCCCCGCTGTGAGCAAAACGGTGCCGTCACATGTACGCCTTGCTGCTGCATGCTAACATGTCCATGCAGCCGTGACCTGATGGCCGTGCCAGTCCCGAACCCAGCCCACCCCCACCATGGCCATGCAACTCCCGACCCCGGCCCCTGCCTCCAGCATGGCCGTGCCATTCCCAGCCCCGGCCTACGCCCACACACTGGCCATGCAGTTCCCAGCACCTGCCCTCGCCCCCACCGTGGCTGTGCGAGTCCCTGCCCCTGCCCTTGCCCTTACCCCTTGTCGGGCAGCTGCCCCGCCCGCTGCGGCCCATCACCCCCGGCTGCGGCCCCAGCCTTGGCCATGCAACCCCCTGCCCTTGGCCCCCACCCACACGCCCGCCCACCCACCCACCCACCTTGTCTGGCAGCTGCCCCGCCCGCGCGGCCGTGCGGCCCCGGACTCTGAAGCCCATCAACCCCGGCCGCGGCCCCCACCTCGGGCCTTACAACCCGCTGCCCTTGGCCCCCACCCACTCACCTTGGCCGGCAGCTGCCCCGCCCGCTGCAGCCCGCTGAGCCGCAGAGCGCAATGGCGGCACGCCTCGGTCACCAGAAGACACCGGCACACCCTGCCGCATGTGTCTTACGATTCCGTGCGGCCGTGATCCCCGCCCCCACGCCCTCACCGCGGCCGTTCATTTCCCTCCCCCTCCGCCCACCTTGGCCGGCAGCTGCCCCGCCCGCTGCAGCCCGCTGAGCCGCTTGTGACCGGCAACTGGGCCCAGTCCAGTAGTGAGCGCAGAGTGCCCCGCTGTGGATTTGCCCCGCTGTGAGCAGAGACGTGCCGGTATCTGCACGCCTTGCTGCTGCCTGCTTCTAACGTGTCCTCGCGTTTTACGCATACCCCGACCCACGCTCCCACCGTGGTCGTGCATGTCCCGGCCCTCAGCCCCACCTTGCCGGGCAGCTGCCCCGCGCGCTGCAGCCCGCTGAGCCGCTCGTACAGCCTGCTGGCGAACAGCTTGGGCAGCTGCCGCCGCACCGCGCCGCCGGGCACGTCCGCCGCGTCCGCCCGCACGCCCTGGTACCTGCAGGGCGCAGCACAGGCACAGCACAGAAGAGGTTGCGCAACCCTCCCTTGCCGTGGTCCATAAGAGATAACACATGCCCGTCCATGTGTGCAGGCCGCAGCACAGGCGAGGCCGGTCGCGCGCGGCCCCGTTGCTGTGCTCCATCGCGCACGCCGGGCGTGTGCAGGCTTGCACATGCTGTACTACAACCAGCTCGTGACGGGTGTTGTAGCGGCAACCGCGGTACCTGCAGCCCGCACGCGGACATGACAAGCCGCAGCTGCTGCGTGTTGTGTAAGCGCCGTTGCCTGCAGTAGGCTATGCTCAAACTGCCGGCCCGCACCCGCATCAACCAGCCTGGTCGCTCGATATCTGTCCCTGCCTGTTCCCGCAACCGTCCCCCGTTCCCCCGTTTCCTACGCCCCCGCATTCCCTTGCTGCTCGCGGCCCCCGACCGAGGGAACTAAACCGCTGAAACAACACAACAGCCAGTAACTGCATCAGCTGCCCCCAACCGCTGACCGGGAACTCCTTGTTCGTGGTGAACAGCGTGGTTCCGCTTCCCTGTATCTTCCCGCACCCCGGTGCCCCCTTCCCCAGCGTGTGAGGCGCTGCAACTCCCCCGCCCCCCAACTGCCCCCAGTACCGCTCTCCACCCTACGGCACCCTCCTGAAACCACGTGCCCCCCTCTTCAAACGCTCTTGAAACCACCTGCACCCGTGCGAAGCAAACGAAGTGAGCTGGTCCCACCTGATGGCCGGGAACTCCTTGAATGTGGTGAACAGTGTGGCCAGGCGGCCCACCACGGCGTCCACCTCCCGCGTCACGGCCGTGCGGTCGCGATCAGCAGTGTCGCCCAGCAGCCTGTGAGGCAGGGGCGTCGAACAGGAGGGCAGGGATAGAGCACGGGGCCAGGAACGGACAGTGGGCACGGTCAGCAGCGCCACCCAGCAGCCTGTAAACGGGGGATCCGACTAACGTGCCTGGCTGTAACAATCGGCAAGGTTCAAACACCGGGCCAATGGGGCAAGAGGGGTGGCAGGGCAGAGTGGTGTAGGGTGGGGTGGGGTTGGCCCTTGGGTGGGCGGGCTGGTCCGCGAGCAAGGCACACAGCGCGGCAGGGCGGTTAATGTGTGTGTTGGTCGCCAGCACGGCTACGACTGCAGCGTATGCACCTTGCCCCAACGCCCCGGAACTCTGACACAGGCCCCTTAAGGTAAAAGTCGCAGCGTTAATACACTCACGTGACGAGGGCTGAGGGGTGGTCTGTGATCATGGTGCGAGAGTCCACCGTCATAAACTCGAGATTCAGCTCCTTGAGTGTTTTGAGGGACTTGATGAGCCGCGGGTTGGCTTTGAGCCGCTCAATCACCTCGGCTGATGCCTTGTTGGAGAAGAAAATGTGCGCTGAGGGGTACAGCTGCTTCATGCCCGCCACCTTGCCCGTGCCGTCCGGCCCCCCAAAGTCGTTCAGCACACGTGACACGCTGTCGGCGCTGGGCTGGATGAAATAGATAGCTGGCTGGTGGAGGGGCTCACGAGCTTTGTTGAGGTCCTCCACAACGGACACGTTGCACTCCTGGATATCCGACATGCGGAGGGTCGAAGACATCACCCGCGTGGTCAGCGCGTCGACGATGAGCACACGCCAGCCCCCGCCAACTGAGTCGGAGACGCTGCCCAGCATATCCGTGAGGATACGCTCCTTGACGGCCCTCCTGCATGACTCTGCGGGCAGCACAGGCAGCTAGTGGTAAGGGTTGGCCCTTCGCCACTGCGGCAGCTGCTTCTGGCACCCTTAGCTCTAGTTGGGAAGCTGTGCGCCACATCATGCCATGATGTAATCATAGCCCGATATTTTGAGATGCATCAAGGAAAGCTAAGAGCACGATCCAGTGAGCTCAAAAGGAGTCAGACGACCGTGCAAACAGAGCGCCTTCTGCCCTGTTTACAGGCATTTGCATGCCCCAGGTAGAAGACGCCATCACGCACCCATTGTTGCACGCCTCCAGTCCACTCGTCCACGCTTCTAGGCCAGAGCGAGCGGATGCTCGAGGATGGCCCAAAGCCCGACGCAAGTAAGCCCTGGACTCAACACCTAGTTATCTTAGTGAATATTTCAGCAGTAATCCAAGTCTTCTACTGGCAGGCCAGTCGTAGTTAACATTTTGGCAGCAGCATGACTCCCGCCACTGTCCTGGCTTGGGCGCGAGTTGCAAGGCGTGGTCTAATTGCACCGCGTAGCAAGATGTATGAATTTAAATGGCCAGTCGCGAGCGAAGCAGGGATGAGAGGACGTGTATGGGGGGCTGTACAGCAGTGGCAACATGTGCACGTGTCTCGCCTGCCGGTTAGTCCCCGAACAGTTCGTGTGGACAGGTCATTGCATATCAAGCCAAAAGTCTTTTGAGGGGGTACGGTAAGGGGTTGCGCATTGTGTGGGGGGGCGTATGACACGCTGCACAAGCGCAACCATTTGTCCCGCACGAGGATTTGGGTGCAGCTGGCACGTGTCTCTCGCCCTCGGGTTCATGAGTTACAATGGTCCCTTGGCCGCTTGGAACTCCTGTCTTCCTCCACTAGTTCTTCATTTCCGGCCCTGCAAACGTTACATCACGCACCCACCAGCGCCTGTAGCTACCGCACGCCCCACGTTCTCCTACCGCGCACCTGCAATCCCACCTGCCCTTTGTTTTTGCACGCACCCGGTCAAAAAGCTGTCGCGCCCGCACACGCAGTACACCCCAGCCTGCCCTACCCGCTTCCTCTCTCCCCACCCAATCCACACAGCACACCCCAACACACCACCACCACCACCACCACCACCGGCCCCTCACCTCCGCTGGCTTACGTACACCACGTCTTCCGCTCCATTATGTACACCACATTACGTCCTAATTCCCGCACCGCAAGGCTGTCACCTCGGCTCATGATATGGTGCACCCGCACCCCGGCGCAGGCCTCTCCGCCTCCGCCCCCCGGCCCCGCCCACTCCCTCCCGCCCCTGACCCCCCTCCACCAGCTGTGGACACCACCTTGTCCAGGTGCTCCATGTAAAGCGCGTGCAGCTCCTTGCGCTCGCGCTGCTGCTGCTCGTGCTGCTGCTGCAGCATGTGTGTTAACGAGGACAGCTGGTGAAGGGCTGCCGACTGCGCCTCCATCACTGTGTCTAAGGAAGACTCGAGCACCTGGGGGCGGGCGGGGAGATAAGCCTAATTCAAGAGATGAACGGGGATAGCATACGGTATAAAATGGGCTGAGCGTCCAATTGCCGTTGTGTCAACGCACGTGGGTGCCGCGGTCGTGGCGTTCACCATCATGCATGCTCAATATGCATCTCATCCCCAAGTGTACAAACAGCCAACGGCACCGAGGTTGACGGCGGATAGGTAACAGGCGGACTGGTAAGAACTCGACCACCTGGGTGACCAACTCACCTGCACCCGGTGTATTAGGCCGCCCTCCGCCACCCCCGGCTTGGGTGACACGTCCACTGCCTCCGCGCTCCCCGCCGTGCCGTTGGCCGCCGCACCTGGTACGGTACACAGCAGCAACACAGCCCTTTGTGTTTGCGGACAGCGGGCACCGTGCACACGCACCAAGCCCAATCAACAGCTAGCCTTCTAGCAGCAAACCTGCGTGCATTACCCCGGAACCACGTTACCGGTAATCTCCAGGCCATTGTCATCGCCATTTACAACTTCATATCTTTTCTTTGGTGATGTGCCTAACCCACCCGCCCACACGTCCACAAGTCCACCCACCCGCACGCAGCTGCACCAGCTGCTGCCTGAGCTCCCGCTGCCGCGCCACCAGCCGCCGCTGCGCCTCACGCTGCGCCGCCACCGCTCCTGCCCCCACAGCCCCCGCCCCTGCCCCCGCCCCTCCACGGCTGGCCATGGGTGAGGACGGCAGTGGACCTGCGGCCTCTCCAGGGGGCGTCCCTGGGGACGCCTCCCCCGACCGTTCCTGTGTGAGCCCCACTGTGGGCGCCCGGGCTGGTGCAGCAGGAGCAGCACCTGCAGCTGCTGTTGCAGGTTCCTCTTTGGCCCCTGGGCTGGCCTGGGCGGAGGCTGTGCCGTCCATGGACGTGGTACCGTACTCGGGGTTGGTGTACCTGGTGGGGAGGGGTGGGAAGGCAAAGGTGCGAGGCGTCGTATCAATTAATGGCAATGTACAGTGCTGCAGCGTTGGTGGCGCGGACGTGGAATGAAGAACACGAGCAGGTGGTGCGCGACAGGGCACGTGCCATGGGTGCGACGAGCTGCCCTGAAACACTGACAGCCCAAACCCGGGCGTATACTACGGCGCATGCGGGCGGCATGTCCAACGCTGTCCATGCGGAGGAGAGCCGCTTCACCTTGCGTTCCTGACCTGTGAGCACCAAGACGCACACACCCGTAATGCCTGTCTGAACCCCCATGCAGCTTCATTGCAAAGCGTATCCCTCAGCCCCAACCTGCCCAGCAACCTTCGTGAACGCAGGCAACCAAGCACGCACCCCCTTTCAGGGCCTCCTTGCTATCAGCCGGCTCTGCGCAGTGTGTACCCGTACGACCCTCCTCACCGCGTCAGGAAGGAGTCGTCTGCCGCTGCGTTCGCCGACCGCGCCTGCTGCCCTGGACCTTGTGACACCGCCCCAGCCCCCGCCGCCGCTGCCGCCGCTGCCGCCGCCGCCGCCGGCCCCGCCGCCGCGAGCTGTTGCTCGTACGGCCGGTCGATGGGGGCGATGGGGGGCCGCACGATGCCCCGTTTGAGTTCCTCCATGTCCAGGCCCAGCTTAGCCTGCGACACACGCACACAGGGACGTGTGTGCAACACCTTGGTTCATGAAGCATGTCCATACGTAAGCCCCGTTCCACGTGCACGCTTTTGCACACGCACCCCCCCAAAGATACTGCACTGTGTGGCGGTCTGGGGGCCTGTGGGGCACGAGTGCTGGATGCATACTCGCCCTCGCATCGCGCACGGCAGCCGGTTGCCCGAGGGGCACCCAAAATAAAGGCACCACTTGCAAGGTACCGGCAGCTTGCAATTGCCTAGCTGCTACGGGAATATGCTGCCGTTATGCCGTTCATATGTACAAACAGCCCCTCCAAGCTTGCGCTTTAACCCCGTACGTCCTGCTGCACCTCATGTGGTATGCCCCATGATGTTTCGCACCACCCAGAGCTCTGCAACTTACGTGCAGCTTCGGGTCATTCCATTTCCACTTCCATTTCTCTATGCAGGGTCATGCGTGCAGTCTCCACACCCAAGACTGCCGTACTCACGTACAGCTGCGGATCGTTCCACGGCCCCACGTCGTCCGCCAGGGATCCGGTGCTGCTGCCCCCGAACCGCTCCATGAGGGAGGCCTCGTCGACCCATTTGAGCAGCTCGGCCTTGTAGTGGGGGCCCAGGATCTGTGGGGCGGGCCAAAGCAGCAGCATCAGTAACAGCCGCAGCGCAGCGGGTGTAGTGATGGGGCTCAGGCGGGCTGCATGCTAGGAGGACCTGGATCTGCGTTCATATGCCACATTCAATGTGTCAGCAGTATCCAGCAGCAGCAACAGCAGCCGATGCACATGCACAGCATGTGTGCAGGGCGTCAGGACTCTTCCAGAAAGGGGTGGTGCTGGCACTACATACAGACAAGCCAGGCGCGGGGCGCGCCGTCCTGGGTCTATTGGGCAAACCCTTTGTCAGGGAGCCTGCACCTTGCCCTGCGTGCATGTCCCTACACCTGCGCGCGGTCTAAGAAAGTGCTGCGCCGGCGTGGGCGCGCAGCACCTGCCCCCGATACTTCCTTGCCTCACCTGCACCTTGCCCTGCGTGCGCGCGTCAATGAAGCCCTTGGCCATGTTCCAGATGGCTCGGAACACCACCGGCGCGTTGATGATGCAGATGTGGCCCAGCATCTCGGGGAAGTTGTCCTGTGGGGCGGTAGGTACGAGTACAGTAGGTTAGAAGTAACAGTTGGTATGAATACATTGGAAATGAAGTTGTCCTGGTGTAGCGTGGTGTAATGGAAGGGGTAGGGCGGGTGGGTCGGGGTCGGGGAGCAAAGCGTCTTGGCACCTCAAGGCAGGTGCCATGGAACGGGCATTGCGAAGGAACTGTCCTGGGTTGGTGAGGTGCAGTGGAGGGAGGAAGGGGAAGCTGGGAAGTAGTGGAGGGCGGAAATAAAACTTTGAACGTGGTGTAGAGACAAGGGATATGTGGGAGTACACTGTTCATGAGGGAGACCTGCTATTGCGACCTGTCTTCTGGCCTTGCTCGGGGAAGGGTACGCCCGACGAGCAATGCCGTCTGGCGACAAGTCGAGGTGCACTGAGAGAAAAGGCCATTGAAACCAAGCATTGATGCAGACGCCTCCCTTCCCTCTCTACTTGACCCCACCTTACTCCCACTTCAGACACAATACCGCACACGTTACAAGTGCTTTGTTTCCCCTCCCCCAGCCCCTTCACGCTTCACCCTGTACGACACCTTACTGCCAACGTGTCTGAAACCTGACTGCTACTCATGACACGCAAGTCCACTCACGTGGCCCCTTCCCGACACCCACCTGGTCGGCCTTGGCAATCCGCTGGAACATCTTCAGCGCGTCCCCTGTGCACTGCGCCAGGCCCATGCCTGTCGGACATAGGGGCGGACACAGGGGCGGACACAGGGGACGGCATTGAACACCCAATCTTGTTCCAACTGACGCTTTTAAAGGCAACTCCACAGGGGCCACCCCAGGGCGTCCCCTGTGCGCTGCGCCAGGCCCATGCCTGTTGGACATGGACGCAGGCGGGCCGCAAGGTCCATTCGCGACACATGTAACAGGCCCTGCACGTGGGCGGCCGATCCGTTTTCCCCCTTGACGCTGTTGACCGTTTTACGCTCCATCCCTTGACGACCGGCCTTCCGCCTCGCAGCCCAACCGTCAACCCCTGAAGCGCTCCCGCCCGCCCACCCTGGCGCCCACCCAGCCACGCACCCTTCACGTCCATGATGTTAAAGGTGGTCTCCACCTGCTTGCCGTGCAGCCGCGAGCACAACGGCAAAACCACCTTGCGCACGCGCTCGTACTCGTGGATGTGGAACCTGGGCGCCAAAGCACACGGTACAGCCGCAAGGAGGGCAAATTTTAAGCTTGGCATCCAAGTATAACATACTGTATGTGGAACCTGATGCATAGCAATACATGTCTCCAGTGATACTGTGCGCACTTGCCAACAAAGCATAGTGGTGCGGGAGGCAGGTGTCTGCCGACATAGCCCATGCCAATCCTTCGTGAATGCTGAGCCTTGACGTCAGAGCATGCCGGTACGGTGCAGCAGCAAGGATAGCAGATCTCAAAGCGCATGCTGCCAGTACGACAGACGCACATACAGGCAGGCACGCCCACCTGGCCGTTCACGCTTGCTTGTTTTTACTATGTGCTTTGGTGTATAACACTTACAGCTCTGCGGCTTACCCACCTGAACATGCGGTCTTCCGTGGCGACCTTCTTGAGCTGTGCCATGTTGACTCCGCCCATAAGCTGCACGTAGATGGGCCGACCCTGTGAAGTGAAGGGCGCAAGGAAGGGGGCACCGGGATTCCGTTGAACGGAGAGCATGAGTGCCACACTAGAGGCGCTGGCAGGCGCTGACGTGGGCAGAAAGATGTAGGTTGGAAGGCAAGTAGGTCGGTAGGTGTGCGTGGATAGTGAAAGGCAGGAGGCACCGCAATAGTCAGAAGCTATATGCGCAACACGGTTAACTCAGGAAGGAGCTATGGCAGGTGTGCTCCGCTAATGCCCGAGCGGGTACCACCAGAGCTAACGCCCTCATGGCCTCGGTTGGGGCCCACGGCCCACGTGGCCTTGGGTCCCACGGCAGCTGGCCCCATGTGCGTACCCACCAGCTTGTCTGTCTTGTGGTACCCCTGCGGGAAGTACTTGAGGAACTCCTCGCGCTCGGGGAATGAAAAGTTCTGCAGCGGCACCAAGCAAGGGCCCACAGATAACGACCTTCAGTCCACTTCATGCGTCATGAGCCAGGGCCAGCAAGGGCTATTGCACCAGAGTGTTCATCGTGGCCAGGGCATAGCTGTGGCAGCTGTCTACAATGCTGCCTGTAGCCCAGATCAGCATGATACGCTAATACCCTTGTCGTCCGAGATGTCGGCTGCTTGATAGTCGGAGAGCTATAGGGGTACCGGTACCGAACACTCAGGGCCATACAGATATGGTACCGATATGGGCACGGGCACGGTGAAGATATAAGCACGGGCAAGCATACTATCTGGGCCGTGCACTGAACTAGCTTTGATCCACCACCAGTCCACCACTCCAGCAACCGGTATATTACTCGTACTGGTGTCCTTACAACAATTTGTCCATGCTGCTTGATGTTGCCCAATGAAACCCTGAATTACCACGCTTACTGATGTCACTATGATCATCCATGCTGCTTGACATCCATGCTGCTTGACGGAACCCACGCATACTACTGTTACTACACTTATCCATGCTGCTTGATGGACTCACCACCAGGACGTCATCAACGTCGTTCTCCTGCCGCCACTTGATGTGATGCACCCACATCTCGGTCGCCTGCAGCAGCAAGGACACAGCAGAGCACACGCCGCTCGGCAAACAGCAGCTGGCATCCTGGTTCGGCACGTGGTTGCTGGCAGCAAGGAAGGGCACCCAAGGGGCGCAGGGCGCAGGACGCTCAGCCACGCCAACCAAACCCATGCGCGATTACTCAATCACTGAGCAGTGCTGAGCAGTGTTTGATCTCATCTGACCAATCATGTACTGACTGAAGGCGTCTGCAGTTAAGAAACATGGCGAAAACTCTCGGCCCTGCACGGCGCAGCAGGGAACGGCCTTCGCCCGTCGGCCCCCGCTCATGCCCCCAACCGTCCTGGCTGTGGCCTGCTGTGATCGCATGTGTCCCCCGCACCCCGCACCCCGCCTCGCCCTGCGCACCTTGCCAATGTCGTACGCCCGCGCGCGCAGGAAACGACGAAGAGTGAAGTAATCTGCCAGGCAACGGGCAACACAAGGCCAGGCCACACAGGTGTTTTGCGTGCAGGTATCAGTGGAACGTGCCACACCAGACACCACCCACACGCGATGCGATCCATGACAGGATAACGGGGGCCTCACTGTGTCATCCGGCGAGTGAGTTGGCTGAATTGGTGGACTTGGTAACCCAGCCTTGCCGGTTGTCCCTTTTGCCCGCGTGTAGCATTTCGCACGAAGCCTCTGCCAACCCACCGTGTCTGTCCTTGTCCCACAGCTGCTCATCAAGCTCCACAATATGCCGCCTGAACAGCTCAACGTACGTCTCCTGGACGACGCATCAATACAGCACAAAGTATCCGAGCAGTCCATAAGACTTATCTGCAAGGATGTGGGGCAACACAGCCCAGGTGGTGCAGCAACACATTTGGAGCACGTGCTGCTCCGCCAGAGCAACCCGCTGCCTGTGCTCATGCCCCAAGAGCCCTTGTTGCAAGCGGCAGCCAGGAGCTTGCCTGCTGCTCGGGCGTTAGGCCCCAGTCATCTGGGCCCGGCTCCGGGAGAAAGTCCCTGCGCCCCTGGAACTTGAGCGCAGGTCCATGGGGCGGGTGTGCCTTCACCATGGCTCAGGGAGCGAGCCCAGCAGCTGGCCGGGCGGGGTTGGGGGTATTGCGAGTACGGCCGCAGGGCTGTGGGCCCGGGAGGGGCCTGCACACGTGGGACAAGCCACACAGGAAGGGGGCCTGGAACACATGATGGATTCTATCCTCAAAGAGGCAGTCACGCCGACAGGTGTGCCCCCCGTGTCTAGGGACGTCAGGTGGCACGACAAGACGTGTGCCAAGCTCGATGTGAAATGCGGCATTGAAGTCAACATGCAACATTGTGATGTTCAAGGTTACTGTGGTGCTGATTCGCAGCATGCGTCACGGCGAAGTTTTAGGGACATCACGGTTCATGGCTGGAGCGGAAGGTCGGGATGACGAGCAGCGCAAGACACATTGTCTGGTGTGAACATGAACGGTTACCTGAAGAGTGGAAAGCGCCGCGGACTGTAAACGGCGCCCTGCTGTTCCCTCACCAGGCCTTCCGCGTCAAGGTTCAACGCCACGGCCCAGGCCACGGCCCAATTCCCAACAACCTTTGAAAAATTAACTGGCTCGTTATATCATCATACATCAAGCAGTGATCGCGATGTGAAAGGATGTTGCTACCGGTTATGCAACCTCGTGCTACCTTCGTTATAAAACTGTGCGCAGAGGCGTCTGTGTTCGATAGCCCGCGATCAAGCACGAGTTTCAGTGAGAGCAGTGCCCGACTTTGACCATGGATTGAACTGGTATTGAGAGTCGCCCGCTCCCCAGCAATCCAGCTCCTTTGAGGAGTGAGGGTCCAACTGGAACCGAAACCGAACGGCGTTGACACGTGGCACCCACGATGTGCACACACAGGTGCCGTCGTGGGCCCTTGCCCTTGCACGAACAGGGTTGGCCGGGGCTGCTGGCCTGCTGCTTACGGAGACGGTGTCTTGCTGATACTGCCCTGTCAAGTGCATACGAAACCTTTCCACAGAAAAGAAGGCGCAACGCGACTGACTCTCAATCCCACTTATTACGCACTGGCTGGCAACCCAATCAGGAGCAGGGGAGTTCCTCTGAGCCGGAGGGGACCTGATGCCTACCGTACGAGGCCCACAGTCGCACTCTCGCACTCTCGCACACAGCAGCTTGCTGAACGGGGAAACCCACGGGGAAAACCCCTCCTCCTGAAGCCCCGTCGCCCAGATCTTAATGCAATCAATGGCAGTCATGTGTGCAGGACTAAGCGGTGTGTGCGGTGTATGTCAGCGGTGCAGTGCAGTGCAGCCGGGAGTGGAATTCAACTCTGCTGTTACAGGTGCCGGATGCAATACCGTATGTGAAGATGCTCTCCTGCCAAACCCAAGAGGGACGCTAAAGGCATTGCTTCCCAGCCGTCTGCTTCCAACATGTATGTCGGCCCGTCCGGGCCAAGGCACAGCAGCAGTATTTTTTTCTGTGGAAAGGTTTACAGGTGAAGAGACGGGAAAGGACAGGCCAGCGGGACCTCAAAGCCCGACCAGCACAGGCAAGCACCAACACCACCAAACGTAATTTGAACCAACGAATAGATAGAATACACAGGCAGGCACAGCTGGGCATGCGTACGGCCATTGTGCGTTGCTTTCATTTTTACAGACTTCAACGTTTCAACAAAGCAGTATAGTACAGCCGGTTTGCAGGTCCCGGTTTGACCTTCGGGCAGGCACAGAGGGACAAGGCGCCATGCACGCAGCAGTCGGCAACGGACAGGCTTGCAACCTGTAGCAACAGCTCAACCAGGCTCAACAACCCCTTGAGTGCGTTTAACAAGGCCTGTATGTACATAACAACATGCGCAACCAGTATATGATAAAAAGCCCTGATTCGTTGTTGTGGTGAGGGGCAGAAAGCCCTGATTTGTCGCAATGGTGCCGGGCAGATTGCGTGTTCATACAGATGACTGTTCGTACGACAGCTGCCAGTGAAACACACTAATGGTATGGTACAGGTCCGTCAGCCAAACCAGACAATAGAAACGGAGCTAACGTTGATGCGCAATACAAGTACAAAATCTACAAGGCGCACTGATGATGTTGTCGCTCTGGACGTTGAGTAGCACCATGGTGAACCACACGGCGTCGTACTGACCGGCCCAACGGCGTGCTACTTGCTACGCAGACTTCACGGCCGAGCTACTCTTGAGGCTAAGGCCTCTTGGCAATTGATGACTTGAACGCAGCAGGGCCACAGGCGGCTGGCCAGCACTGAAGGGAGGTGGAGAGGGCAGGGTGGAGCAGAGCGGGGGGTGGGAAGGGGGCACTGCGTTAGTGACTGACAATCTTTTTCTGTGGAATGGTTAACAGGTAAAGGCCTTGGGTAAGAATGCACCATAAAATTGAGACGAGACTTGCACGCACAGCATCAGTGCAACGCAACAAGCATCGTTGGGATGGGTGCAAATTTGTGGGCCCTTGCGGGCCTGTAGCAGGAAGCAGGGGTGCGTACCGGCGGTAAGGTCCGTACGGCCACGTGCCAGTCCGTCATAACCAGCAAAGTAGTGCCATGAGTTTGAAGCTACCCTGACTAGCTAGGCTACAACAGCATGGGCGGAGGACCCCAAAGGACTCGCAAACTCTGGCGGATAGTGCATCAAGACAGGCTCTCCCAGCTGGTGCGCCCACCTTCAGGCCGGTTTAGGGAGAAGCCGGGCGTGCAGCGGGCTCCCCTGCAACAGCCTCGCGCTCCACGCGAGCCTCCAGCTCCCGCACGCGGCGCTCCAGCCTGGCCTTCTCCTGCAGCTGCAGCCGCAGCATCTCCACAAGAGCAGCCGTGGCTCCGTTTGCCGCAACGTTGGGAGCCACGTTGCGCGCGCGGTTTGCCGAAGTCGGCGGGTTGGCCATCGCGTCGACCATGAACTCCCGCAGCTTGCGACCCGCAGTGCGGACCGTGGCGTTGATGAGGGGCACCGACGCCGACGCCCGACTGTACTCGGGCTTCAGCATGACGCCCGGCTGCTCGAGAATCAGGTAGGAGCGCTCGAAGGTCGACCGGCCGTCGTGCGGGCCGGGGTGCAGGAACGCATTGCGACCAGGCATTGTGTGGACGACGAAGCGCGTGTAGCCGTACTCCGTGGCCTCGTAGCTTGGGATGTGCTTGATGAGGTTGAGCGCAACAGCATAGATCCTGGGCTCCTCGTTGAGCAGGCGTTCGCCGGAGGCCTCAAGCCACTCGCCGCTCTGGAGGAGCTGGAAGTTGTTGGCCATGGCGTGAGCAGTTGGAAACGGGTCAACCAGAGGGCTTACTTGCAGAAATGCACACAGATGAGCTGTAGTAAATTGCCTAGGTTCTGCAACTCATATCTGGCAAACGGGGTCGTACGTGTCAGGTCGTGTCGGCTTGCCTCGGGCAGGACGACGACGGCTTGCCTCGGGCAGGCCGGGAGCTGAGTGAGCACCAAACCCTTGCTTCGTGCGTAGGCCACAGGCCCCTAGGGTTTCCGCCAGGCCGCAAAGCCCCGCTGTAGTGGTTTGGTTGTTTTTCAAATTGAAGCACGCCTAGTAAGTGCTTACAGCGTAAAGCAGGAGGTCCGGTCCTTGGCTGCCTCGACTTGGTCCTGCAACTTCACTGATGGCAGATCCGTTGTGTCTTGCGTGACCAACTGTTTGCGTGCCCCTGCCCCAGCCGAAATATGGGCGTGATGAGAAATTTAATTTGGCACAGCTTTCAAGGACATGTGCAACAGAGCATGATTCGCGCTGCCCATTTACGGACATGCACCAGTACTGGCTTGTAACAGGACTAGCAGTCTGGCACGTTCCACATACATGCGGCCCAGCAGTCCCGCAGACAGCCCACACAGCCGTTGCTTGGTCCACGCACGGAAGATTCTTGGGCAGGGGATGCCGCCCGTTGTCAACTAACCCCCGCCAGGGCCCATCTGGGCCCATTATTATTACAGTCTGTAACCGAAAGTCTGATAGCAACGCATCCCGGTGCGTGCCTGCACTTCACCGTAATCGTGACACAGGTGGCATGCATCAACATGTTGTTGCCAACATGTGGCCGTGACATGTGCGCGGGCATGGGCCACCCGACACATGTCGTCGGAGGCAAAGGGTGCACGCACTGAGGTGCGCGCAGCCCTTGCCCCAGCCCAAAACCATATCGTACCGGTACCATTCTATCACGCGAGGCTGTGGTTTGTGGGGCTGTCCACCTGCAGAAACTGCTTTGAACTACAGCTCGCGCGCTGAAAACCTGCCATGCCTATGCGCGGCCGTAGCATCACATAGCTCCACTATCCGCCCTCCCAGCCACGCGCTGCCCCGCAACACGACAGCTCCTCCCATGCGTCCTCAACACAGTGCTCAATGGCATGCGCAGCCTCCGTTCCACGCGCCTCGGTCCCACGCGTTGACACGTCAGCTCCCTGTGCTCCCTGTGCTCCAATGGCCTGCCGCTACCATAAGGGCAGCTGGCCCACCGCGTCCGTAGCAGATATCAGGCACGCCGCCACTGCCGCCGCCACCACCACCACCACCGCCTCCGCCGCCTCCGCCGCCAACGCCACCACCGCCGCCACTGCCGCCACCCGAAACGCCCTTGCCGCCCTCCGCTGAGCTGCTGAACGCAGCACGCACCTCGTCAGGGAACGCCGCCGCCGCCGCTTCCAGGCATGCCGCCAGCGCCCCTGGCGGTAGCAGGTCGCGGAGGGACGACCCCCCGCCGGAGTTGTGCACGTGCACGCTCGGGTAGGCCGCCAACAGGCGCACCGCAGCGGCCAACGTGTGCACCACATCCAGCTGTACCAGCAGCTGCTGCCTCCATGCCTCCGACATGGGTGGCCTCCGCTCCCTGCGCCCTTCTTGCACCTGTCCTCCTGCTGTCCCCTGCTCGTAATCAGCCTCCTCTGCTGCTCCTCCTGCTGCTGCTGTTGCTGAGCCGCCCGTGCCCGACGGTTCCTCCCCAACCCCAACGGCCCCCGAGCTAGCGGCACCGCTGCAGGTTGCTCCGCCCTGCTGATACCATGTCTGCTGCTGCTCCAAATCCCGCCGCTGCCCCAGCCTCTGCCCCTCCCCTGCTGCTGCTTTCCCTCGTGCTCCCTCCTGTCGCCATTGCCGCGCCCCTGACCCGGCTGCTGCTCCAAACCCAGCTGCTCCCGCTGCCCCCGTGCTGCCTCCTCCTCCTGCTGCTGCTGCTGCTGCTGCGGCTGCCCCCGTGTGTCCGACAGCGCCACCCGCAGCAGCAGCAGCAGCCACTGCACGCTCCAGCAGGCAGCACACTGCAACCCGTGCAGCCAGGGAACGCCCTCCACGGCCTGCTTGGCCTCCCGGCCACAAGGGAAGTCCCGCAGGCATCGGCACATGTCCTGCAGCAGGCTGGCGGCCATGTACGACACCACGTGGCCCAGCTGACCCACGGGTCCTACTGGGCTGTGAGCAGCGTAAGGGTCAGGGCCGAGGAGTGGGCACTCATGGTTCGTGGCGGCTACTGCTGCCCCCGCGGCTGCTGCTGTGGCTGCTGCTGCTCCTGCTGCCCCTGCAGTAGCTGTGACGGTGGTGGCGGGTGCTGCGGCCCCGGCCCCTTGGAGAGGAGTGGCTACCACGTCAGCAGCCTCAGCAGCGCTTGCGGCGGGCGCCGTGCCGAGGAAGGAAGGGAAGGACGAAAGGGGCGAAGCGGAGGGGCCGGAGGGTGATGAGGAGTCGTCCAAGGAGGGCCTGGAGGGGCCAGAGTACGGCAGGCCGCTTGCAGCTCCGCCTGTGCTGCTGCTCGCCGTGCTGCTGCCATGAGGCGTGCCGCTGCCCTCACCTGCAACAAGCCGGGAAAGGGTGGCAAGGGTGTGGGCGTCGAGCAACGCTGCCACCGAATGATGAAGGTGTCGACCGTCTCCTGAACCTCCTCCTTCGTTACAGCCCACCGCGCACGAGCGTCCGCGCCGAGGGCGCCCGTGCTCACACCTTCCAACACCCTCCGCACTCCGTGCTGCGCCATGTAGGCCGCATGCGTCACAGACACCCAGCACCTCGCCGAGTTGACTGCAGCCTCGATGTGCGGCAGGGGCCCAAACATGGCGATGCAGCCCCACGCGCCATGCTGCTGCTGCATGGAGGACAGGAGCAGGGCCGGTCCCAAACAGCCCTCATGCTGGAAGATGTCGCTCGCCAGGGCGGGTAGGAGCCCCGTGGCTATGGCGGCGGCGACGTCGGGGTGGGGGCCTGCTGGCAGGGACTCCGGCGGCGGGGCTGTGGGGGTGTGGGGGCGCGGGAGGGGGGCAGGCGTGTGGGGGTGTGGGGGTGCGTATGGCACTATGTGGATGGATGGCTTCGGCACGGCAAGGTGAGAGCCAAGGACAGTCCGGTAGCAACACCGTTGGGCCGGCCAGGGCACGGCCAGGTCATTTGCATGCGGACAAGTACGTCAAACGTAGACGGAAGGCAAAGCAGGCAAGCGCAAGGGTTGTCGCATGGCATGTGCTTTCGGCGCTTCGCCGCGATGGACCCTCAGACCGGCTCGATACGGCTTCCGCGGGGGTTTAAATATATGGTTCCTGGCGCTCCACTTTGGCCCCAAAACATGTACTGTAACTGCCATGTACGGTAAGCATGCATCTCGGCCCTGTCAGCTCACCACAGCAGGGTCCGCACACCAGGCTGTGCAGGTCCACCTGGCCAGCCTCTACAGGCCAGCCGGCCGCCACCAACGGCGTAACCACACGGAGGAGGTGTTCCGGGCTTGGCTTGTTGGCCGCCGCCGTCGCCGTACGGCTCAGCGGCGGCAGCTGCTCCGCCGCCGCCTCCACCTCCAGCGCCGCCAGGTGGCGGCGGAGCCATGCCACGTGCTGCGCAGCCGCCACTGCCTCCGCTGGATGCTGCGGCTGCGGCAATGTTCCTGCTGGTGACATGGAGGAGGACGCTGCCGCTTGTCCTGCCACCGCAGCCGCCGGCGACGCTGGAGGCATGGGTGCTGCGGCTGCCTCCGTCGTCGCCCCCGCCTCCGCCCCCGCCGCCGCCTGCGCCCCCGCCTCCGCCAGTCGCCTCTGCAGGCCCGCCGCTGCCGCCCTTGCGCTGAGCTCCCTCAAGGCGGTACGACATCGGCCCCCGCCACTGCCGCCACCGCTGTCGCCACCACCGCCGCCCCCGCTGCTGCCGCTGCTTGCAGCTAAGTCCCCGCGCTGCTGCTGCTGCTGCTTGCGCGCAGCTGCCGCACTGGCGCTCCCCTCCCACCACACGTCCCGCTTCAGGGTGCCCTCCCACAGCCCCCGCGCGCTCGCCCACAGCTCCAGAGCACTCAAGGCCCCAGCACCCTTGGGGGCCTCTCCCCAGCCACAAACCGTCCCTTCGCACCCTGGAGGTGCATTAGAGCTAGTGGGCTGTGCCATTCACCCGCACCCTCGGGCAGGGCGCCGGGAGGCAACTGGCTGGTGGGTGGTGGCCGCGAAGTCAGCCCATAGTCTGTCCCGCCGTCCAGGGCAGCACACAGCCGTGCGACGTGTGCCGCCAGCAGGCACTGCAGCGACGAGGGCAGCAGCAAGCCTACAGCAGGTGATGATCACTGGGCGGCGGGAGCGGTGGCGCGAAAGCCGACGTTGCCGCCCTCGCCGCCGCCCTCATTGCCAGCATGGCTTCCGTCACTGCCGCCGCCGTCGCTGCCGCCGCTGCCGCCGCTGCTGCCGCCGCCGCCGCCGCCGTAGCAGCTGCTCGCGCAGCCGATTGGACTGCTGGCGGTCCTTCCTCCGTTTCCACTCCTGTTTCCCACGGTGGCTGCGGCGGCCAGGAGGTTGGGCGGGCACCCACACGGCGGAGGCAGGGGCGGCCGCCCAGCCACCGTTCCCAGCCACATGCACGGCAGCTTGTCGGGAAGGTCCACGGCGTTGCCAAGGCTGACGTCAAGACCTTCAAACACAAAGGCCATGTCAGGCCGGCAGCCGCTGTTGCGCACAGGAAGCGCAGAGCAGTGTGCTGCATGCGACAACAGCCCCAGCGCCACTCTGCAGCAGCGGTCCAGCACGCCTAGCTGCTGCTGCTGGATGGACAGCAGCTCGTGCTGGGGGATGCTGGCGGCGATGCGGGCGCCGGAGGGCCCGTGGGCGTCGGGCCGGGGGCACGCCAGATATCGGGTGGCGTTCATGACAGTCAGAGAGTCATGCAGGAGATCCCCTGCCGTCTGGATGACGCGGCATGACGCAGCCGGCACCTGTTTGCGGCGTGTGGAGGTGGCTGAGACGGGGAGCCGCCACCGCCGCCGCTGCTGCTGCTGCTGCTGCACGCGCCGTTGCCGTGTGCTGCCCAGGGCTCACGGCGCAGCTGCTGCGTGTGTGCCCTGATACGGATTGCGCTGTCTGCGAGCAGCGCGTTATAGACCCGGAGGGCGTCGCCCCGCACCCAGGTCAGTATGAGGGACAAGCCGTGGCTGCAACTCGCCGCGTAGCCGGCTAAACCGACGCGCAGGTTGATCCGGAACCAAGCATAGTCGACCTGCATTTCGTCGTCTCAGCGTGGAGTATAGGAAGGCTCCGCCTGAGGGCCAAGGCGTAGAGAGCCACCATCTTGTCCGCGATGGGCTTGCGTGCTATCCAATTTTTGCCATGGTGTAGTCGTCTTCTGTTATGTCCTCGAGCTGGCTGGCCAAGGTGTCAGAATCGTCAAAAGCCAAGAATGGCTCCCTGCCGTCTGCGAGGTTGTAACATATCTTCTGCAGAATGGTATTGAATTCGTCAGCATCCGAAGTGCCTCCTTGCGGTGCGGCAGAGCGATTCCGCTGGCGCTGCAGGCCGCGAGCTGCAGAGGCACGGCTGACGTGCTGCGGCATCTCGCAGCTGTACTATGTTGCAGTAGAGCTGATCTATTGCATGGTTTGGCTGCCTCAGCAGAGGTATCAACTACACAGAGAGATTGGCCCAGTCGAGAGACGCAACTGCCTTGCGCATTGGAACGTTTGCCGTGGCCTTGGAGAGCCAATTTCGTGCACTTGCACCTTGGGAAACACCGAAGCGGTGAATGTTTTTGCCCCAAAAGGGGCGTCTGCCGTGTCAACGACATGCCGTGCATGGAGTCACGCCCGCTTTGCTGTGCGCGGCTCCAAGCCCAACTGACGCAACAGAGACGTGCCTGTACCGTATGCCATACTACTCATGGCACAGTTGGCTGAGGCCAACAGCGCATGACTCTATTGACACCCAACTCCCACCTGCCTCCAGCACAGACCAGCAAAGGACCAGAGGGGACCTGGCACAGGCCCATGCTTCCATGGACCCGCGGGTCACTGCAACCGAATGTTTCAACACGCCCTCAGCCCTCAGGTCTTCAGCGAACCAGCATAATAACCCACTGCAGGCGTCCCATGGACTGTGTCGTGCCTATGAAGGCCAGGGTAAGAACACGAGGACATCATGTGCACGCATTGCAAGTAAAGGCAGGGCTGGGCCGCCGAGCATCAGATCATTTGGTGGTAACCGGTTTATTACACGCCACCACCGTTCAGCGAGCGGGACCTCAACCAGCGCCACCCAGCAAACCTGGCGGTTGCCGTGCCGGTATCCCGTCTCCCCGCGCCCAAACAGCATGTTGCGTACGTACGCACAGGGAGGCACAACTCACTCATGATCTCATATGCTCAAAGTGTAGCAGCCCTGTGCACCACACGGAACTGCTCGCCCGTCTTTCTGTGAGACCCTTCGGTACATGACAGTCTATGAGGCTGTGGTGGCTGGGAAGCACTGTCCCTCCAGCAGGCGTTCAGCGAGGGGTAGCAGTGTGCAGCTGCGGCGCATTGCCATACCCCCAACATAACTGGGCCTGTAACTGTAACTGTAGCATACCCCCCACCGAAACGTGCCGTAACCGGCTTTCCACTGGTATCACCAGCATCCGCACACGTAACAAGACAGCACAAGTACTTGTGGTGTTTTTCAGGGGACCCCTTCCGGTCGGGGCGTCGTACCACACCGACCACCCCGGGAGGGCAACGAGACATACAGCCCTCCCAAAGCAGAACAGGCCTATTTGCGGCCAGGGCACCACACACACCATGGAGCACTACGCATAGGCCATCAAGCAACTAGCACGGCAAAATATCGGACAGAGCGGGGCACGCAATCATCGCAGCACGCCGGATCCTCCTCCGCGTTCCAAACGCAGCACTCAGCAGTGGCCTGCTGGGGCTCCGTCAGCCCACCCCATGCCGACGTGGACATGAGCCCAGTGCCCAAACGGGCGCTGCAGCTTTTGAAATGCATTGCCGTAAACTGCATCTCTACAAACTGCCGTACGTACACTGCTACCCCGAGGCCTAAACTCAAGCCTGTGACCTCGCCCTTGACTCAACTATTGACCCCTGCACATTCACTCCTTATCCTCCCTCGCCTTGCAGTGCTACATAGCTCAGATATCACGGCTCAGTGGCCTGCCGACAGAGTCGATCCTGGTCGATCTAACCACGCCCTGACTACACCCGTTTCCAACCAGGCGTTGTTTTCCATGTGTATCTGACGCTTCCAGCCCCCGGCAGCATCTATCACCTGGAAAGAAGTTTTTTCCCTCTGTACGGTCACTCCATAATGCTACTCAGGGGATACTGACTCCACCGGAGAGCGAATACGCCATGCTGTCCTTCCATAGGCCATGGTGAGCGGAGTCATTGGCCATCACCCCAGTCCATGCCCGCAAGGAACACCGTACCCCATGCTTCGGCCCGCGGCACCACCAGCCCCACCAAGCACCCCGCCCGCTCCGGCCCCTCCTCCAACACCCCCGCCACCGCATCCCCCGCCCCCTCCGGTCCCTGCTGCACCACACGCCAGAAGCAGCTGCCCTCCCTGCCCACCCACGCCCCTCCATCCAGCTCCAGCGGTCCCCCCGCACCCAGCAGCACCCGCACACTCAAGAGGGCACCTGGGCCGCTGCGTCCGCAGCAGCTGTCAAGGTTGCCTCCGCCGCCGCCACCGCCGCCTCCACTGCAACCGCTGCTGCACGCGTCACCGTCACCACCACCGCCGCCGCTGCCGCCACCGTTACCGCTGCCTCCACCGCCGCTGCCGCCACCTTCACCGCCCCTGCCTCCGCCACCGCCGCTGCCCGGGTCCTTGCCGCCCTCCACAGCACGGCGGAAGGCAGCGTACACCTCGTTCGGAAACGCCGCCGCCGCCGCGTCCAGGCAGGCCGCCAGGGCCTCGGGTGGCAGCACATCGCAAAGGGACCACGCGCCGGATCCAGACGCAACGGCTACGCGTGGGTAGGCCGCCAACAAGCGCACCGCAGCAGCCAGCGTGCGCGGCACGTCCAGTCGCTGCAGCAGCTGCTGCCTCCACGCCTCCGACATAACTGGCCTCTGACCCCCTTGCCCCTGCGCCTCTGCCCGTCCATGCCCATGTCCATGTCCAGCGCCCTCTGCCGCTGAGCCGCACCCTCCCGGCTGCTCCTCCCCCAACCCGATGAAACCCGACCCACCAGCCCCACTGCAGCTCACTCCGCCCTCCTGCTCCCACTCACCCTCGTCCTCCTGCTCCACATCCTCCCGCCCCGGCCCCAGGCCCTGCCGCTGCCCCAGGACCTGCATGTCCTCCGGCTCTTGACCGCCGCCGCTTCCATGACCATGTCCCGATTGCTCCTCCTCCTCCTCCTGCTGCTGCCCCCGTGTGTCCGACAGCGCCACCCGCAGCAGCAGCAGCAGCCACTGCACGCTCCAGCAGGCAGCACACTGCAGCCCGTGCAGCCAGGGAGCGCCCTCCACGGCCCGCTTGGCCTCCCGGCCGCAGGGGAAGTCGTACAGGCTCAGGCACATGTTATGAAGCAGGCCGGCTGCCATGTACGACACCACGTGGCCCAGCTGTCCCAAGGGTCCGGATGCAGTGCCGCGGTCGTCAGTGCTGGAGCACGGGCAGTTAGAGGCACGGGCAGTTACAATTTGGCAGTGATGACGGGGCCGGCGGTGGCGATGGCGGTGGACCTTAGGTAAGCGGTGGCTACGTCAGCCTCTGAGGCATTTGCAACGGCTGCAGCATGGAAAGGGGAGGGCGAGGACGAAGATAGCGGGGAGGAGGTGGCGGAGCGCGCCGAGCAGGGCCACGGGGCGCCAGGGGACGGGCCACTTGCGGCGCTAGTGCTGATGCTTGAGGAGGGCGAGGAGGGCGAGGAGGAGGGTGAGGAGGGGTCCAAGGGGGGCCTAGAGGGGCCAGAGTAGAGCAGACCGCCTGCGGCTCCTGCGATGCAGCCTGCCGAGCTGCCATTTGGCGTGCCGATGCCTAGCCCTGCCAGCCGGTACAGGGTGGCAAGGGTGTGGGCATCGAGCAGAGCTGCCACCGGGGACAAGCTTTCTATCAAGGCCTCGGCCGCCTGCTCCACCCGCACCATTGTTGCTGCCCATGGCGCCTCCTCGGCGGGAACGCTCTTGCCCATAGCTTCCAACGCTCTCTGTACGCCGTGGTGCGACATGTAGTTCGCAAATGCCGCGGTCACCCAGCATCTCGCCGCATCGACCACTGCCTCGATGTGCGGCAGGGGCCCGAACATGGCGAAGCAGCTCCATGCGCCGTGCTGCTGCTGCATGGACGACAGGAGCAGGGCTGGCCCTGACAGGCCCGCATGCAGGAAGATATCGCTCCCCAGGGCGGGCAGAAACCCCCCGGCTATGGCGGCGGCGACGTCGGGGTTGGGGCCTGCCGGCAGGGACTCTGGTAGCGGGGCTGTGGAGGGGTGGGGGCACGGGGGGGGCAGGCGCATGGGGCTTGATGGTGCGTAAGGCACCACGTGCTGGGTGGCTGGGACGTACGGATACTACACAACGACATGGTAAGGGCCCGGGGCAGTCCAGCAGCAAGACCGCTGTGCCGTCCGTGGCATGGAAAGTGACAGATACTTGTCGTATGCAACAAGAGCTGACGCACTTGGAAGCATGCACGGGTTGCAGTTCGGGCTCATGGCCCCTCGGTATCCTCCTCTAAACAGGCTGCACGCGTGCATGCTGGGGCTAACCAGCTGACGCAAGGGGCTACCAAGCATCATCAAATACGGGCTTAGCTAGCTTCTGGCAGAGGTGTTAGCTCACCGCGGCAGGGTCCGCACACCAGGCTGTTCGCGTTCAACGCCCCAGCGTCCACAGGCCAGCTGGCCGCCGCCAACGGCGTGACCACGTGGACGAGGTGTTCCGCCGTTGGCTTGTTGGCCGCCGCCAGCGCCGCCAGCGCCACCCGCCACCAGGCCTCCAGCCGCCGTACAGCCGCTGGCGGCGCCGGCCGGCGCAGGCACGTGCGCTCCGGAGCCAATGTCAGCCGCCAGCAGCGTAGCGCCTCCACCGACAGCGACCTTGCTTCTGCCTCATCGGCGATACGGCAATGGGGTGCAGGCTCGTCGCGCAGCCTCGCCAGGGCGGCGGCCGCCAGGCGGCGGCACAGCGCCGCCGTCGCCGTACGGCTGAGCGGCGGCAGCTGCTCCGCCACAGCCTCGACCTCCAGCGCCGCCAGGTGGCGGCGGAGCCATGCCACGTGCTCGGAAGGCGCTGCCGGCGACGCCGATGGCAGGTAGGGGACGGGTGCGGGGGCGTGCCCCGCCACCGCAGCGGTCGGACGCGCTGAGGACGTGGATGGGGAGGCAGCCTGTGCCGTCGCTATCTCCGCCACCGCTGCCGCCGCGCCCGCCTCCGCCTCCGCCTCCGCCTCCGCCAGTCGTCTCCGCAGGTCCGCCGCTGCCGCCTTTGCGGTCCGGCCTTGAGAAGCGGGACGGCATGGGCCGCTGCCGCCGCTCCCGCTGCTGCTGAGGGGCGCGCGTGAGGCCCAGGGTTGTTGCCCCTGGCGCACAGCTGGCGCAGCGACGCTCCCCGCCCACCATACGTCGCGTGCCGCGCTGCCCTCCCACAGGCCCCGAGCGCGCGCCCACACCTTCACGGCTTTCTGTGCCAGGTCTACACCCAGCGCCCTCGGAGGCTTCTCCCCATCCACAAACCGTCCCTTCGCACCCTGGAGGTGCATTACAGCTAGCGGGCTCAGTCCGCCTCCCCGGCCCTCGGGCTGGCCTGTGGGTGTTGGCCGCGACGTGAGCCCATAGTCTGTCCCCCCGTCCAGGGCAGCACACAGCTGTGCCACGTGTGCCGCCAGCAGGCACTGCAGCGCGGAAGGCAGCAGCAAGCCGACACCAGGTGACGGCGGCGGGATGGCGGAAGCGAGAATGTGCCCGCTACCGCCGCCGTCGCCGCCACTGCTGCTTCCACCATCGCCGACGGTCCTGCTGCTGCTGTTCATGTCGCTCCTGCTGTTGCCTTCGCCGCTGCGGTAGCCACGGAAGACGCTGGTAGGGCTGTTGGCTGTGCGCACCCCCAGGTTGTACATGTCGTCCTTGCTGCCCTCGGCGGCAGCGACTCCGGGCGGGCAGCCGCACGGTGTAGGCGTGGGCGGCCGCCCAGCCACCGTGCCCAGCCACATGCACGGCAGCTGTACGGCAGTCTGTACGGCGTTGCCAAGGCTGTTGTCAAGGATCTCGAACACGACGGCCGTGATGGCCTGGGAGCCGCTGCTTTGGCCCTCCAGCCTGGGGTAGCGTGCTGCATGCGGCAGCAGCTCCAACACCAGTCTGCAGCAGCGGTCCAGCACGCCCAGCTGCTGCTTCTGGATGGACAGCAGCTCGTGCTGGGGGATGCTGGCGGCGATGCGGGCGCCGGAGGGCCCGTGGACATCGGGCCGGGGGGACACGAGGTACCGAATGGCGTCCATGAAGGCTGTGGAGTCGTGCAGCAGGGCCGGTACTGCCCGGAGGACGCGTTCTAACGCTGGCAGCTGGACTATGGCCGCTGGCGGTGGGGGGCAGCAGCTGCTACTGCCGCTGCTGCACGCGTCGCTGTGGACCGCAGGCGCCTCCCGGTCGAACTGCTGTGTGTGGGCGCGGATGTGGGTCGCGCGCTCTGCGAGCAGGGCGATATAGAGCCGGAGGGCGTCCCCCCGCACGGCGGCTAGCGCGAGGAACAAGCCGTGGCTTCAACTGGCCGCGTAGCCGGCTAAGCCAACGCCCAGGTCCCTCCGCACCGATGCGTAATCCAGCTGCGTCGCATCGTCCGTCATCAGCGAAGGGCACAGGCTCCGCCTTAGCACCCAGGCGTATAGTGCCAGCATCTTGTCAGCGTTGGGTCGGTGCGCAAACCAGAGTGTTGCCGATAGCTTGTTCCTTGCGTGTTTTTCTCTTGATAATGCCTTTATCTGGTGCGCCAAGATGCCGAACTTGTCGGGAGCCAGGTATGGCTCCCTGCCATTTTGGAGGTCTTGACATAATTTCTGCAGTATGCAGTTGAATCGTTCATTATCCGAGGTGCCTTGTTGCGCTTCGGCAACGCGGTTCCGCGGCCGCTGCCAGTGCCGGCCCCTAGCAGCGGAAGAATGGCTCAAGTGCTGCGGCATCTGACGGCATGTCCTAGCTGTATGTAGTTTTCTTCAGTAGGGCGGAGCTTCTGTTGGCGTCGGCTCTCGCAGTAAGGGGCTGAGCTACAACAGCTGTGTGAAATGGGCACGAGACACCGAGAGAGGCGAGATTGCCGCCTTTCGCGTTTGCGGTTGCCATGAGCCTTGGACGCCATTTTGGTGCATGCACCTCCCATTAAGATTTTTTATTGGAACTATCCAGGTCCATCGGGCATCGCTGTCTTATGTTCCAACGACACACCGCCACTGTGGACTCCCCGGTCGCGCGCACTTTCTCTGCGTCTCCTTCGCAGCGTCCGGGGCAAAACTTTGCGTAAAACAGTTGAGCTCACCATACTACATGTAATCTATCGTGTGAACTACAACATTATTCACCTGGTTCCAGCGGCACGTAGCTGAAAGCAAGGACAGCTGACTCCAGCTACCCAAAGTGCGACAGCAAGTAGTGACCCATGGGTCAATACTGAAACCGATGTACGGTAACTGGTGGCAGGCTGGGTGCAGGCACGCGCGCGACACGTGGCATGTAGCGACTGACCCGGCCCCTGATAACAGGGTTCGCCCTTTCTTTCGTCCAATGCTAAACGGTACAGGCACACACGACACGGCTTCTCGCCGTCGCGCGTAACTGTGGTGTGGGATGGCCACAGATCTGGCACAACGGCATACCGCGGACCCCCGGCCTCCGTGTCTCGGTGTTGCGGTGTCTCGGGCAAAACTTCACGTAAGGCAGTTGAGCTCACCATAATACGTCAAATTGAACATCTCATTTACAATATTATTCAACCAAAGCAGCACGTGGCCTAAATCAAGGACAGCTGACTTCAGTTACGCAAGGTGCGACCGAGACCCATGGGTCACTACTGACGGCTGGGTGCAGGCACACGTGCGGCATGTTCCATGTACGGTAGTCTGTTACTCGGCACCTTTTGACAGGGTTCGCCCTTCCTTTTGTCCAGTCATGTACGGTACCGGCACACATGACGCTTCTCGCTGGCACACGCACCCGTGGCGGTCGGATGGCGCACGTACAGACCCGCCCGGCTGTCCCGCCAGCATGCCTGAGCATGCCTCCCACGAAGAGCATGAAACGGGAGCTGCGGCACATGAAGCGAACTGCCTCAAATTGCTGCCCTCAAGCACGGACTCATTCCCTGACCTCGCCCTTGGCTCCCATAGCACCCCCCGCACACTCCCGGTCTAGTCTAGGGTCTAGTCCTCTGAACTCTGCTCTTGAATATGCGATGTACTTCCCCTCCCCGCATCTTCCAACACTCCCGACCCTCCCCGCCTCGCAGCGCTTCACAGCTCATCAGTAACATATCCTCATTGGCCTACCGACCGAGTCGATCTCGGTCTCACCGCCCTGACTGCATCCCCCCTGTTTCGTCCCTTGGCTCCCGTGGCAAGTCTATTGGTGCCCACCCACGCTCAATTGGGCGCCCGGTGCTCAGTGGCCTGCCGCTGTGCCCTTGGCGCCGTGGTACGTGGCAGCCATGTGGGCGTACCGTGTGCCCACAACCTGAGGGTGCAAGTACAGTAAGTGCCACAGGGAGCAAGTGTGAGGGCGCCGTAGGCCATAGCGCCAGCGAACACCGGGTGCCCACAACCTGCAGGCGTAATTTATAGGCCATATCGCACAGGATGAGGCTGAGAAGCATGCACGGCGTTGACGCGGGACGCCCCTAGGAGGCACGCAGAATGCACAACCAGTTACGCAGAATGTGGCCCCAAAACATGGCATGGCGCATTTCCAGCCGGAGCGCCCTGACACACATCCTGTCGTGTGGTCGTACACGCACCGCGGAGCGACACATGAGACAGTACGGTAGCCGTGTGCATGGGTATTGGTATTATTGGTATGCACTGATACTGGTATGCATGCGGTAGCCGTATGCTTGGCAATGGTATTGGTATGCATTTGCACTTGTATGCATGAGGTAGCCGTATGCATTGCTGCTTCTAGCTGAGCTGCTTCCCTCCCTGTTGCACACGTCCCCCCTTGGGGCTGCTTGCGCGGTCCAGAACAGAGCCACGCTCACCCAACACAACCAACATGCCTAGATGTCTGATTCTAGTCGCTAGACATGCTAATTGCTGTGAGATTGCAACTAGTACCTGCCTTGCAGTGCGCTCCTGTGTCCCCGCAACTGCATCCCTACGCACCTGGTCGGGAGGCACTGCCTCCGCCAACTCCTTCAGCTCTTCGGCGCTCAGCGTCACGCCCAGCGCCCCCATGTTCTCCTGCGTGGCGGAAATACCGCATCGGTCATCACATCCCATCGCGACATTAAATGCACTCTGACTCAGCTTCGCTTATGGCATGCCAAGTTCAACAACTTTACGGTGGGGGTAAGGTTATCCGGGACGGGAGATCGGGTCAGTGTACGGGAACTACCGAGCCTTTGGGGCAACGTGCAGATGTGCGCAGTGCCATGTACGGTATGCATCTTCACCTACGGGGCGCTTTTGCTCGTGATGCCAGTATCAAAGGTAGAGCGTCGGCTTGCTTGCGCAGTCAACACGGCGTGTACGAACACTTCCCATCCCTTCCTGCCCACCGCGAGGTTGGCGACCTTGCGTGTGCCCGGGATGGGGAACACATCCGGCCCCTGCGCCAGCAGCCACGCCAGCGCCAGCTGCCCCGGGCTGCAGCCCTTGCGCTCCGCCAGCGCCGCCACCGCGTCCACCAGCGGTAAGTTTGAGGACAGGGCGTCGAAGCGGGGAGCCGCCTTGCGCCTTTGGGGAAGCGAAGGGAAGACCGGTATCGTTGGGGGAGGTAAGAGGCAGGGCGGGTGAAAGGACAGACGGCAGGTGCGAGGACAGGGTGGCGAAGCGGGGAGCCGCCTTGCGCCTTTGGAGGGAGGGGTTCGCGGGGCATATGCATGAGGCAACGGAGTTAAGCGAGAACGAGGCAGACTATCCACCAGCGGCAGCTTGGAGGTCAAGGCGGCGACCGGTGGGGGAGGTTGGGGCCAGGAAGAGTGACAAGGTGGGGCGGTCAGCCGGTGCTGCCACTGCGTCCACCAGTGAAGGTTGGAGGACAGGGGGAGGAGGATGACAACGCAGGGCGCAGGGCACGTGGCAGCGCAGTTGCAGCACGAGGTGTGCGCCATCCTGAGGTGGGGCCTTGGCGTCCTTTTAGTTCCAACACAACATACGTACGGTAGCATATCGGATTGCTTTCTCAATGTACCTGAAGTCATCCTCCGGGATGGAGGAAATGTCCCGGATCTTGCCCGTCAGGATGCCGCGGCCTGCACGTGTAAACGGGTCCGTGGTGAGGGCAGCACTCTTGTGAACGCACAATAAATGGCTGAGTCCAAGCGCCTCAGCGGGCCTAAACTATACTGTGCATTTATGACAACATTGTCATGCATTGCTAGTCGCGCATGCAGTGGCACGAGGACACGGTGCGTTTGGTGTCCACAACCCAACCTATGCGCTGTCCCCTGTCCCCTGGCCCACCCAGGGGATTCATCTCTCCCCCGACCCGTCCAGCGGACGGACTCCCATGTTCCCTGACCGGTCCAGCGGAGGACCCCCCCGGTCCCCAGACCCACCCAGCGGAGGACTCCCCTGTCCCCTGACCCGTCCAGCGGAGGACTCCCCTGTCCTCCGACCCACCCAGGGTAAGCTTCTCTCCCCTAATCCGTCCAGCAGAGGACTCCCCTTTCCCATGACCAGTCCAGCGGAGGACTCCCCTGTACCCAGACCCACCCAGGGGGCTGTAGGCCAGGAAGGCGATGCCCAGCTCCCGGCACGTGGGCACAATGTCCTCCTGAGGCCGGCCGTAATACACAGCACCTTGATACGTAAAGGATAGCTTACTGCACATGTACGGGAGGCTAACCAGATACGAGGGGCTGGTGACAAGCACTCGGTGCAGCAATCAGCATGCGTGGCACAGCCAACGCCGCCTCCCGCTAGGCACTGCTCTACGCAACTTCCTGTATATACACGAGTACGAGTACAGCATATAGTGGCAATGCCTGCGATGGCAAGCCTACTAGGGTACGCTCCACAGCATCTGGAGACAAGTGCTGCAGCCCTTCACGCACCCCGTGCTATCCATAGATAAGCGAAGCTGATCATCAGCCCACCAATTTGCGCCTTTCAACTGCATGCACCTGCGTCGACATGACCACCGTGAACACCAAATTCCACCTCTACGCCTCGTTCACCCAGCTGCGCACACCCGGTTCCACCTCTATGCCCCTGCGTTTACCCACTTCTCCTCCTCCTCCACTCCCACCCTCATCCTCACCTTCACCCACATCCGGCCCCTCCCCACCCCGCCCCATCCCAACCCACCTCCACGTCCCGCGTGAACAGAGACCACTCGCACTCCACCGCGGCGATGGGCACCACACGGGCCGCCGCGCGGATCTGCTCCGCGCTAACCTCCGACAAGCCCACGCCCCGGATCTTCCCCTCCGCCAGCAGCAGCTGCGCATGCGGCAGCAGAGACACGTAGTACACCAAAAATTGCTGTTACAATTTGATAAGCTGAGGAGCTACAATTTTGGACGGCAGTCCGTTGTGGGCTAGGCAGGTGTGGGATGGTGCTTGGCGCCGCCATCACTGCTATTGACCCCCGCGTGAGGAGTCATCGACGGCCTTTGTGCGCCTGGCGCTCGTGCCCGTGCACTCTGTGCCAGAGGACGCGTTGTTACCACTGTCAGCGTTAATAACAGCGTCGTCCTACAGTACGGCTTTTTGTGCACCTAGCGCTCGCAGCGGCGCACCTTGCACCCTTCCATGGTTGGCAGTAGGTGGCAGGTGATAGGTACCGGTATGCGTGACGCAACACGTGGCGCTTGACCTCACGCACCTTGCACTCCTCCATGGTTTCCTCGATGCTGGGCCCGTCAGCGGGGGGCGGTCCACGGTACACGAACAGGTCGATGGCGGGCCGCTGCAGCCGCTTGAGGGCGCCCTCGCAGGACCTGGGGTGGCCAGGTACATACAGGCGGGAGACGATCTTGTGTTTAGCTCGGCTACATACAGGCGGGAGTGTCGGCCTTGCCTTATCGTGCCGTGGGGTGCAAGGCGCTGAGCGCTGTGAAAGCAGAAAGCATGCACACTGTCCTGACTGGCAACCGTAACGGGCTGCCGAATGCTACCTGCCCAAAGCCAGGTATATAGAAAGTCAACCGTGCCGCGAGTGCCCAAGCCGTGGGCGCGGGAGTGGTGGCGGCTGTACCAAAAACCAGCTAATATGTTTTATACTTAGAATATCCTATATATTTCGGTGGTAAACGTGGTCGTGGTCAAGGAGCAATGCATGCCGTCGCTCCATGCGGCCCCCCGGGCCCCCCCCCGCCCCCCCCAAAGTCACCCGTCCACCACGGCGCGGAGGGCAGTGCCGCCCGCCTCAAACCTCCACACCAGTACCACGAGTATCGTACTGAGCACAACCCTGCAACGCTACTGCACCTACACAGGGCACACGGGCAGCCTCCATGGCTGTGCGCCCCACAATCCGACGACCAAACGGAACGCGTTACCGGTGTGCTTGGAGAAGTATTACGGCAGTGCGCTGGTGCAAATCATCCGCAGCGAGCGCAGTGCCTCAGACTTACTTCCTGCAGTTCTCCCTGCTGTTGTCCATCACAATGCCCTTGCCGGGGTAGAACATAGCACCCCACTTGGTGGCAATGAAGACGTCTGGGTACTGCTCGACGGGCAGCGCACGGCCCAGCAGCTCCTCGTTGGTGTACGGACCGTACAAGTCTGTTGGCGGGTATCGCAATGGTTAAGGTAGTCAGCTGGGTCGTGCATGTGGAAAGAAGGTGACACACGAGGGGGCATGTGGTGCTGTGTGCTGCTGGATGTGGAAGTGCGGCCCAGTCGCCACGCAGTCTTGCAGGCAGCATGCGGCAAGAGGGAGACGGTCGCGAAAGTATAGATCGCCCGTATAGCATACATGTGCGATGTTGGGTTTGGGTCCTCCCAGAGGGCAGCTCGAGCTGCATGGGGTTGACTGGGAGGCGCATCAGTCACGTGGGGTACCTGAGGTGTTGAAGAGCCGCACGCCAAGGTTGTACGCCGTGCGCAGCAGCTGTGTCGCCTCCTCTTCATTGGGGGGCCCAGCGTACAGGTTACCGCTGAGGCTCATGCAACCATACCCTAGCCGTGCGGTGGAGAGGCCGCTTCGGCCCAGGGGCACGACGGGGTTGGATGGACGAGGCATGCCGCTTTGCCGGAACAACGAGCACCTGGAACCAACAAGATGAGGCGGAGGTGACTTCAAATTAATCAGATCTTTATGCCTAAGCACCTATGGTACGCTACGCCGTGTTAAGCGTCAGGGGTGACGTATAATCCCACGTTGCGTTGCAGCTTCAACGGGTTGCAACTTGCAAGGAATTCGCAGCCTGTACCGACAGCAGGTTTATAATAGCCGAATTTGGCATCTTGTTAGCGTCATAGGCCATCACAGCGCTTCTGGCTGTCAGGAGAAGGTCCCGAAACCTGTCCGTTGTGTCAACAGACATCGGCAAGCGGGGTCTCCTCTGTCGCTTTCCTGGGCCAGCGACAGCGACCCAAATGCTTTGCCTCATACCTCTCGGGATATAGAGTATCAGACATGCTGCAAACTCATTGCTACTGCCAAAGTCCCTAACCCACGCTATAACATGGGACGTTGACCCAGGTGCAATGAGCGAAAGCGTTATTAGCGACTATAGCTCGGAGGTGCGCGTTGCGTTGGAAAGACGGCACGGTCAACCCACCATAGAGCGCTTTCCTCACGAACCGACGACTCTTGGCGGGCGCAGGATGTGGCTCAGACGATAGCTATTATAACACAGCTGAAAGCAGAAAATGTGGAGCTCAAGCGGAACTTTGAGAACGTAAGCCGAGACATGGCCCCCTCGCATGGGCTGCCCTTCTGCTTCCTCTCAACAACGGGCCCCCTTCCGTGTTTGCAGCTCAAAATACTGCATATACAGCTGACAGACTCTCACAAGAACCTGCAAGGCCGCTACTCCGTCCTTTATGACGAGCGGGTAGGTGATTCGTCGTAGGGGAGGCAGAGGAGGTCCCTGTTGCCTGTGATGCGCACCAAGACTGCCACGGCACCGTAACTGGAACGCAGAACACCGTCGAAAAGCAGTACCAGTCGCTGTGCGAGTCATGGCGGGTCGAGCTGGAGGAGAAGCAGAAGCAGCTGGTTGCAGCGCAAGCCCAGGTCCTGGGGCCGAGGTGCGCTCGCCGCTCACTCCACATGCCACAATTCCGCAGGATGTTTCGCACTCTTTAGTTGCGTTTCTGCCCTGACCCAAGCTCTTGAAGGGTCTGGCCCCCGTGTACCGTGGTTCAGGACAGGTCTCACCGCTTGTGCAGGAAACACAGCGCCAGCGAAGCCGGCTGTGCCTAGCTGCGGGGCAGCCATGGGCCTGAGCAACTTGCAAACACTTGGCCTTACGCGACCAGCAGCAGCATCATACTTGGACCTTGCCAGGCTCGTCACTCCTGTGCCATGCTGTGTGGCTTGAATTCGTGCAGGGACTTGGAGCTGCTGCGGGTGAAGCTGCTGGAGGAGGTGGAGAGCTCGTACCGGGCCAAGTGCGACAACCTCACGAAGGCAAGCCCTGGTGCATACACATATTGAACCCTGCAGACACATACATGCAAGGGCAAACTAGGTGACTAGTTATGTACGTACCGTGCCAAGTGCGACAACCTCACAAAGGCAAGCGGTAGCAGCTATGCACGTGTGCTGCGACAGAGTAGGCAACCTACAGGAGCTGAAGGGCGTAGGCGCCTTTGGCAGGGGTTCGCACATGCATTCTAGACAAAAAAAACAGTGCTGGGCGTATGGTTGGGACCTGGTGCTCCACGTTGCACGGTCCTTGCCTTTTGCGCACCACCTGATCAAAGCCCGTCCCCCTATGCGACAACCTCACGAAGGCAAGCCGTAGTGCATACAGTGTTTACAGGTTTGCAATAGCACACCAAGTAACCTACTCGAGCTGAAGGGCAGATGCTCATTGCGCAGCAGGGAGCATGTCCTACTTTGCAATCTGCACCATAGGAACAGTTCAAGGGTTGCGGTGCGCTCGCAACAAGCTGTGCCCAACGTCTGAGGCCCCCGACCTGCGCACGGTTCGCACCCGCCCCCCCAGGAGGCGGAGTCGTCCCACCAGGCCTACCTCAAGCTCCGGCGTGACTATGAGGAGCTGCAGAACACGTACCGCAGCTTGGTGGGTTCCGGTGCCATAGCTGTGGGATAGACGCGCACGCTGTATTAGGCAGCACCTGGAAAAAAAAGGGAGCCGGCCCCCATCTTGGCACATTCGTCTTGGTGGGTTCCGGTGTTGCACTGGGAGGGGGTGCATGATGTGGGTTGAGCCGTGGGACGAAGCGGGGACGCTGGGGTGCGTGTGCTCCAACAAGGCAGGATGTCCAGCCCGTAAGCGGGTACTGTGGGAAGCCGCCCCCATCTTGGCGCATGGGTGTCGCCGGCAAGGCTGCATGTGAGTTCAAGCAGCAGTTGCACCTAGATGTCTTGCCTAGTCGTAGTGCCGGCGACAGCAAAGACTGTCGACATTGCCCAGATGTGGCGCACGCTGGAGGCGGCTAACGAGCACCAGCGATGCTCGCGGCAGTGGGCGCGGCATGAGCGGAACTTAGCCTCTTGCTGGAGGTGTTGACTTGTCGGTCAACATGTATATCACGTGTGCAGCTGCGCATCTGCAGCTACTGAGTCTGCTGCTCCTGCACCTGCTGCACTGTGTGTTTATGCATGGCGTGTGCAGGAGGTGCGCACGGTGGGCGAGCAGGAGGCTCACCGGCTGGAGCACACGGCCTTAGTGCGCGACCTGCGGGAGAAGGCGGCGCAGCTCACGGCCGCGCAAGGTGGGTTCCGGGCCATGTGGACTCCTCGAATTCGTACACATCCTTCCCGTCCATCACACCATCTTGCCCGTTCTTCTCCCGGTTTGTTTGTTGACTGCATTCCGGAAGGTCAACCAGCACGGGGGGACCGCGGCGTCTGGTCGAGTGCACGCTATGCTCCCGCATTCGAACACGTGTTGCTTTGCAGGAACCAGCTCCCTCCCTGCAGCGTTTCCGTGCTTCCCTGACGCCTCACATTGTTTTCCTCGCGCTTTACGCGTACCCCCTCCTTGCAGCCAAGCTGGCCAGCTCGGACTCTGCGCTGCGGGCGCTGCAGCGGGACCTTGAGGCGGCGAGGTACTCCGCCACACAGATGAAGCAGGAGCTGGAGGAGGTGGGGAAATGGGAGGCGTAGGGGCACTATGAACGGACCAGGGAAACACGGTGGGGCAACCAATTGGCTCGCTGCGAATGGGTGCCAGGGGCAGATGAAGCAGGAGCTGGAGGAGGTGGGGGCGGGGGGCGAAGTATTGGTCACAGGGAAAAGCAGTAACGGAAGGTGGTACGGGTATTTGGATACGCGTGAATGCGAGGAAACCCTGCAACGTGTCAGGGGAGCACCAAAACACTGGGTGTGCGGAGCAGGAGCTGGAGGAGGTGGGGCGCTGAGGGTGCGGGAGGCCATGCGCAGAGACCACGAAGACACGGTGGGACATCCAAGTGACTTGCTGCGAATGGGTGTCAGGGGCAGGTGAAGGGCCCAGGCAGTGATAGCTGGGCAGGGCTGCAGCGCGCCCCTTGGCTGCAGCGCGCCCCTTGGCTTTGCGGTTACCCCCCTTGGCTTTGCGGTTACCCCCCTTGGCTTGGCGGCCGTACGGATCGCCATACAGTTCTGCAACGGAAAAGCCCTCACTCTATGTCCGCGAAGTCGTCACTATGCACCACCTCTGTGCGTTGTCACTTTGTACTTGACAAACCCCTTTTGGTGTTGTGAATCGCAATGACAGGTGCGCCGCGCCAAGGAGCGTGCGGTGGTGGACCGCGAGAACGCCATGGTGCAGGCGGACAGGAAGGTCAAGGCGGCAGAGGTGGGCCAGGGTGGGCAGCCGTAAAGGGGGAGGGCACAGGGCAGGGGAGGGGCAGCTGCAGCCGCAGTTGCAGCTGAAGGCATCGAGGGATAATCGCAGAGCGGTGCTGCACAGGAAGAAGGTGAAGGCGGCAGAGGTGGGCAGTCATACAAGGGGGGAAGGGCAGGGAAGGGACAGCTGCGGCCGCAGCTTCAGCAGCGCAGCGG
Source organism: Chlamydomonas sp. KOR1 (assembly GCA_036984285.1). Taxonomy (NCBI): domain Eukaryota; kingdom Viridiplantae; phylum Chlorophyta; class Chlorophyceae; order Chlamydomonadales; family Chlamydomonadaceae; genus Chlamydomonas; species Chlamydomonas sp. KOR1. Next base: position 95,267 of record BQMZ01000277.1, on the reverse strand, counting down.
TGACACGGCTTGGATGCCACCACAAGCCCGCCGGCCCGAAAGGTCCCCTCGTGTGTTGTGCAGTAGCGCTTGGGTACCCGCACGCGCCAGTCCTCGACAACCGCGCCGTACCCATACACGTCCGCCCTTTGTTCCTAGACCCTTCCCTTGCGATTCGTTGTCTACGCCGGGACCTGTACCTGTATGCTCCAGTGCTTATCCTGTTCTATAGGGCCTGACATTGTCGTACACAGGCCACACCAGGGGTTCGTTGGTCCGCACAGTCCGCTCTGTTCCTGGTCGCTGTGTCCTAATCCTTTACTGCCTCGTGCGGCCGAATACAACAATGTTCACACAGGAGGAGGCTGCGCAGCTGACGTCCTTCGTGGAGAGCGTCACGCGCAAGAACAGGCACCTGGTCCAGGAGCTGGCGGAGAGCCAGCGGTCCAGCGAGGACCTCTTCGCCGCGAACGTGCGGCTGCAGGTGGGACCGATAAATGGTAAAACTGGCGGTAACGATACCGGTAACGGTAACGAGCCGTACGCACTGGGCTCCAGCTCCCCTAAGCTCGTGGGCATCTGTGGCCGCTCTGCGGTTACACCCCACCCCACTGTGCCCACCCAGCAGAGCGCACAGACCCAGCTGCAAGCGCAGCTGGACAGCGCCGTGCACTCCATGCCCTCTATAGATATGTGTGCTGCTGCTTGCTCGCGCCCCCCCCCTTCCTAATTTCCTTCTTATCGTACACTACTTCTACTACCTCCTCATCGCGGTACTAGTATTTTGTTTCCACCCCTATGCCCATCCCGGATCCCGCAGAACGCCCAGACCCAGCTGCAGGCGCAGCTGGACAGCCATTACACTCCGTGCTCGTTATTGTGGATACGTATGCTGCTGCTTACCCCCCACCCCACCCACCCCAAACCCCCCAAACCCCAACCCCAACCCCCTCTGGGCCCATACCACAGAACGCCCAGACCCAGCTGCAGGCGCAGCTGGACAGCGCCGTGCGCATGGCCGCCAGCGAGCGGGCCGCCCTGGCTGCGGAGCACGAGGAGGTGGCGCGCAAGATGGAGGAGCGGCTGGCGGGGCTGCAGGGGGAGGTGGCCAGGAGGGAGAGTGCCATGTCGGAGATGAGGGTGGCGGCGCAGGTGGGTGGGGTTTGGGCAGAGTATTGACGGGGAGATTGAGGTTTGAAGAGCTGTGCTGTGCGGACTGAAACAAGGCGAAAGCCAGTTGTTTTCGGTTGAGGGAGGCGCCATGTCGGAGATTGGGGTGGCGGCGCAGGTGGGCGGGTAGGGTACGCGTAAATGTGGATGGGGTCAGCGGAGGGGCTGTGTGCGTGTTGTTGGGTGGAGCAAGAGGGCCTGCGGTGCGTTTGCAGACTGTGTCCGGTGCGGAGCTGAATGCGGGTGGGTAAGAGGTGGCCAGGAGGGAGAGCGCCGTGTCGGAGATGGGGGTGGCGGCGCAGGTGGGTGGGTGGTGTCAGCGGGGCGGGCGCGTTGTGGGGCGACGCGGGCTGCAACGGGAATCAGTCAGTTGTTTTTGGGTGGGGGAGGTCGAGGAAGGGAGCGCCGGTTTACGGTAAGGGTTGACGCCACTTGTGTTGTGTCACCTGTTCTATAATCAACGGCCCGGGTTCGGGCCCTTCCCTACACTGTCATACAACCGCGCAGGAGGAGCTGACCAAGGTGGTCGCCACGTGGGAGGGCCGGCTGGCTGAGGAGCGGCGTGCTGCCAGCGAGCGGCAGCGGGAGCTCAGTGACGAGCGGGCCAACGCGCAGGAGCGGGCAGCGGCGCAGCAGCGGGCAGCGGAAGGTGGGGGATGCCGGGCCGGGAGGGGGGAAGAGGAAGCAAAGTATTGGTAACCCGAGGGGGACCACGGGAACAAAGTACCAGGCAGTGCAATCGAAATGGGCGGGGGAAGGGGGCCAAGGTGGGACACTAATGGGAGGGCCAATGCGCGGGAGCAGGTGGCGGTGCGGTTTCGGGGGGAACGCGGGGGACGCGGATTGCAGGGAAAGGTGGGGCGACGGATGGTGGTGCAGCGGAGGCGGGGGCTGGGCTGGCGGGGCATGCACGGGGTACGCTGCATGGATGGCACGGAACGGCACACAGAGAGTACACCCTGTTCCAGGGTGAGGCCCAGAGGTCAGGGTTCCGGGGAAGGAGGGATGCAGAGGGTGGGCCAACGCGCAGGGGCAGGCCGTGGGCGGCGGTGTGGCGGCGGAAGGTGGGGCAGCGGCGGGGGTAGGGGCTGCTGGGCTGGCGTGGACGTACGTACGTAAAATGCAGGGCACGACGTGGCACGCAGGTTACCGCACCCTGTTTCAGCCAGGCGGGCAGCCTACCTCACCCGTATACTCTTGAACTGAGCATCAGTGCGCACAGCTGTTTGGCATGTGAGTGTAGTGTGTACGGTACGCAATGGTTTCGTGATGTACACGTGCACTTTGCAGAGAGGACGAGGCTTCGCTGCGTCAGGCGCGGTCTGAGGCATCAACCTTGCACTGACCCTGCCATACTGTACTTGCAAATGCGGTTTTGTAGAGCGGCGTCGCGAGGACGAGGCTGCGCTGCGTCAGGCGCAGTCTGAGGCGGACGCGGCGTCGCGGGAGGCTGAGGCGCAGGGGACACGTGCGGACGGACTGGCCAAGCAGCTGGCCGAGGCTGTGGCGGAGACGGAGGCGCTGAGAAAGGAGCTTGCGGAAGCTAAGGTGGGCAAGCAGCGTGCCTGCTTGGACGTGTGCTCGTCGTTGTGTGCTTGCGTTTCACCCGTCTAAAATAAGGCCGTGACCCTGTTGTGCGGAACCTGGTCTTTGGTGGAGATGTTGCGTACTTGTGATGCGCAGGCTCTTGCGCGGGGTGATGGGAGCGCGCGAGGGGTCGGTTTCCCTTTTTTTGTTCAGAACGCTATCTGATGGCCTTCCAAGCTCAGCGTTATTTATCATGTAATTCACAAGCGATCGGACCAAGGTAGATAGCAGCCACGCGGCGGAGGGCGTGCTTGTGCAGCGTGCACGTTGCCCCACTGACGCAAGTCCTGCAGGGGGCCACGTTGAGATCGTACACCTGCCGCGTCTGCAACAATCGTACACGGTGTCAGTATATGGACTGCCCCGGTCCATGTATGTTTGCCATCTGTCAATGCTTGCCACGTGCCATGTTCGCCAAATGTCCAGGGCGAGCTGCTCAAGTCCCATACCACTCCCGGTTTAAACAGACTCATTGCCACGTGCCATGCATGATTGCCCTCTGTCCCTGCTTCCCACGTGTCCAGGGCGAGCTGCTCAAGTCCCAGCTGTCAGGGCAGCAGCTGGTGGAGCGCAGGGCAGACCTGGAGGCGCGGCTGAGGGCGGCGGAGGAGGATGCAGCGCAGGTGGGGCGGGAGGGCGCGTGTGAGAGCCGGGTAGGTGGGGGTATGCTTCTGGAAAGAGAGGGGGCGGAGGAGGACGCAGCGCAGGTGGGGCGGGTGGGGGCGGGTGAGAGCCGAGTGGAAGGCGGTGTGCTACTGGAAAGAGAGGGGCGGAGGAGGACGCAGCGCAGGTGGGGCGGCAGGGGGGCGGGTGGACGGCAGCTGGGGTTAGGGCGGAGGAGGACGGACGAGGTCTGCACGGCGTAAAAGTAATAGACCCAGCCCAGTCCATAGGGTTTTTTCCCGCTGGAAGGCGCAAGCACTAGGGATTCGGTGGAGGAGGGCGCGGCGCAGGTGGGGCGGGTGGGTGGGCGGGTGGGGGTGGACGGCGGTGGGGGCCACTGGCAGGGGGCTACGCTTGGAGGCGCAGAGAGGCGGTGCGGCAGGGCTTGTGGAGCAGGGGTGCAGGCAATCTGTGAATGATGGCGGCTTTATGGTCAGACAGGTGCAGCGCGTAGTGGCCTACGCGCGCCATTTGCTGTACCACGCCCTTCCTCCACTCCCCTTACACCTTCGCAACCCCTAAGATGCGCACCCCCCGCCCTCCTGACGAAGATAGACGCCCCCCAACGCAACTCCACCACCCACACCCACACCCCTGCCCTAAAACCTCCCCCACCACCACCACCATCACCAACGTCGACGTAAAGACCTCGTCTGTCTTCCTAACACCTAGTGCCCCCGGCCCCCCACCCCTTCAGATGCGCACTGCACGAGACGCCCTGCTGACGGAGCTGGACGCCCTGCGCCGCGACGCCGAGGCCTCCCGCGCCTCCGCCGCCAAGGCCGCGGAGGGCTCCCGTGCTGCATGGGCCGCCGAGAAGGCGGCGCTGGCCAAGCGGCACGCTGCAGCGCTCAAGGAGCTGGCGGCGCGGCACGAGGGGGAGCTGCGGAAGGCCAAGCGCAAGGCGCGGGGGGCGCAGGTGGCGGTGGCGCAGCTGACAGACGAGGTGGCGGATTTGAAGGTGGGTGCACTGTATCTTGCCTGGAGGGGCTTCCTTGGTTCGAGCGAAGCGAGACACCAGGGATCGCGCAGCGAGGATAGTGCGAGGTGGGGCGGGAGGTGGGGCTGTGGCGCAGCTGACAGATGAGGTGGTGGACTTGGAGGTGGGTGCACTGTTTAATGTAGTGAAAGAGGAGGTGGGGATGGCGGGGTCTGCGGACGGGACATGAATGCGTCCTAGCGGTACGGCACCAACGCTTCTGCACCCAACACCCTCGACCCCCACAGTTCAAGGTGTCCGAGGTCAAGCACGTGAACAACATGTCCGAGGTCATGTTCCTCAGCGGCGGCCGCTCCACCAGCCCCTACCGCGACGGGGGCGGAGGCCTAGGCCACGTTTCGTACAGCCCCGGCTCCCCAGGGGCAGGGGGAGGTGCCTTTGGGTACGGCTACGGCCGGCCCACCACCGCCCCATCGCACCTGGCCGGGGGCCCAGCGCCCAATGTGGTCATCGTTGCCGGAGGAGGGCAGGGGGGCGCGAGCTCGGTAGCTGCGGCGGCGGCGGCGGGGGCGGCGGCGGCGAGCCAGCAGCAGCACCAAGGAGCGGGGTTGGTGGGGGTGGAGCGCGGGGCGGGGGCTGAGGGGGCGGGGCAAGGGGCGGGGCTGGTTGACTCGGCGTTGCTGAGTAGCATTGCGGCGCTGAGGCAGCGGCAGCAGCAGTACATGGACGCGGCGAGGCTGGGGCTGCAGGCCTGAGGGCTGGGGCTGACCGGAGAACCACCCCGGGTGTGGTGTGTGTATTTGAATTGCTCTTGTGAGTGCGTGTCAGCGTGTATGTGGGAATGTGTGTGGGAATTGCGTCGACCTGCTGATGCCGCAGCTGAGCTGAGCTGCATGGACGTCTGTCTGGAATGCGGCGAGGGGGGACAGGCTGTGGGCACGGACGGCGGGCATGGAAGCACAGGGGAGGCTCACCATACAGGCTGCATATAGAGATGTCACAGCCAGAATCCCGGCATCCACACCGCGAACCATGTGTGTAACGGAGGGCCTCAAGTTTAGGGGTCTCCCATGAGCGGTGAGCTTGCCCTGTAGGACGGAAGCCGAGCCGGGTGCACTTGGGTGACGTGGCGGGGCCAGCAAGCACACATGATGAGGGGCGAAGGGGGCCTTGACATTGGAATGAGACGCAGTGCCGGGGCGCAAGGCTGGGGATATAGGGCAGGGGAGGCGAGGCGGGTGTGCACGTTTTTTCCGTCTTCTGCCACCACTTAGACGTAGGGAGCACCACATGGCTTGGCATTCACCTTTTCACAAAGAGAAAAATATCATAGCGTCATCTTGGTTGCTGCGGCATGTTGGTTGCTTTGAGGGTGATGTAGGATCCTGACTGATGAGGGGCTTGAGTGTTTGTTATATGGGCTTTTCCTTGCACTGCCCAGCACTGCCCCGCACCGTGGGGCTGAGCGGCTGACACACACATTGTAACGCGCTGAGAACTCTTAGCACCTTGAAGCAGGTAGCTCTAGGCCTCTAGCACACCCATCAACCAAGGACCAATCGGCAAGCCAGGATGCCAGGCACAGCCAGCAAGCGTTGGGATTGGGATAGGACCCTTGGGCGTAACCCTCAACCCTACCCCTAACCTAGGACCCTTGGGCGTGGGCACGACCTCAGTTCAGTCAGTCACTGTTACACGGCGAGGGTGTTTCCCCCCAGCAAATGCAACAACCCATGTACGAGCTAGAGCCTCCGGGGCCGACAATCTGAATCCTAAAACATTTGACCTTGGGCGACGGCACGATCTATTCCTACAGCAGCAGTAAACCGCGCAATACTTCTCCCGCTGCCCAAGACGGAACGCGCTTTTGGACTGTCGAGCACCTCGCTGCGCAAGAAGAAGTAGTACCAGAGGAGCTTCCCCTTCCCGTTGCTGCATGCACTACATAGCACCAGCTGCATCGCCTTGGTGCTCTGTCAACTGCAATCTCAGTGCGCATCCACTGCCACCAACGCTCCACCACAGTCACACTCGTTACCATGTGCGGTGCTTTCACCAAGCACCAGACGTCAACCCCCTTTCTAACGCGCGTCGCCCGCTGCTAACCCCACCCCGTCAAGCCTCGTTCTGTTGGGCGCCCACCACAGGCCGCCAACTGCCCTATCCGACGGCATCCTGCATTTTGTGCAGTCGTACGTTTCACATCCTGTCCTGCCGTACGTCACATGAGGCCAAAGCCCTCGGCGTTCTGCAGCGCCAGCAGCAGCCGCTCCTGCATGAGGCACGGGGGCGGCAAAGACAGAGCATGCGTCACGTATTCGGGTGAGGGTGCCAACAGACATGATAAGTCTACATGCAAAGCGTGCAGGGTAGGGCATGGCATCTGGTGTTAGCGCGTGGGCAAGGCATGGCTAGAGGGCTACTGGTGCGTGGAGGAATGTCAGCAGCGTGCGGAGCGGCTGCCACTAAGTCGTTGCTGGTGTGTCGCTAGGGTAGGTGCGCTCGGGAGGGCGTGCCGGTGCCGTACCATGCGAGCTCATGCAGCAGTGTTTGCATGGGCCAGCGTGCGAGAGAAGGGGCCGTCGCTTGACAGGAACACATTGGTGCAGGACACGTGTGCGCACGCCGGCACGGGAACCCTGGCCAGCAGGCATGGTACCAACTTAGCGGAGTTGGTGGTGAACGCTCGAAGACCGGATGCGACTAGCTCGTCGGCAGCCACCCCTAGGGACAACAGGACGAAGACCATCTGCGAAAAGCTCGTCCACAGCCACCTCCATAGCACAGGAGTCACCCACAGCCAAGCGGGCCCCCAGGTACGTACCTCCAGCACATCCTTGCTATTGTAGTGCGGCAGCAGCAGGTGGTTGAAGCAGGTGTGCGCGGAGGGCAGCCGGTCGCAGTGCGCACCTGAGGACGTGTGGGTTAGCAACAGTGCGGGGCATGCGGCTTAGCATGGGCAACCAAGAGCACGCACCAGCGTGCTGCCACCGGTGCTAAGGTAGCTAGGCCATGCAGCACCGCATGAGCAATGCAGCCCTGCAAGACACGGCCACATGACGCGCTATATACAGCGCACGCTGACGCACGAGCCCAAAGGGAGGGGAGACCCGGAAATCCACACGCCCCCACCAGCTGCAGCCATGCACGCCTTCGTACCACACGTAATCGAAACTGATCTGCAAACGCCTACAAACAGAAGCTCGTAGCCGCGACCCTATGGACCCAGCATCACACATAGGCACCCGGCAGGGCCCACTTCCCAGGCTAGGCAGAGCGCCCCTACCAACACGCAGCCACGTTTTCAGCCCCAAACCCAAACCCACCAGGGCCCCTGCCCGGCCCTGCAGCCCCAGCGCCCACCTGCCCTGCTGATGACGAAGAGTGGTTTGAGGGCAGCATCCTGCACTACACACACCTGCCCTATATCCTAGAGAATGCCCCAACTGCGTGCTGCATGGATACGCACTTGCCCTGCTGACGACAAAGGGTGGGTTAAGGACAGCCAGCCCCTTGATGGGCACACGGTTTGACCCGGCATCCGGCGTCCTCACCCACAACCGGATCCAAATCCAAACCCACATGCACCACCCCCGCCCGCCCCTGCCGCACCACCAACGCGCACCTGCCCCGTAAGAACGTGCTCCTCGGAGTCTCGCAATAGCACCAAACACACCTACCCCGCGGTATCCATGTGTTGACATGCGAATGCAGGTGTTGCAACACCGTAGTACGCACCTGCTCTGCTGATGACGAAGGGTGGGTTGAGGGCAGCCAGGCCCTTGATGGGCACACGGTCCGACCCCGTCACGAAGAACAGCAGGCGCTTCTGGTCCTGGGGGTCCAGCCCGTGCACCACCTGCCAGAACCACACGATGGGCTGCGCGGCGTACAGGGGGGCGGGGGCCATGGGGGCCAGGGCGCACAGCATAGGTGGAGAAGGGGTATTGAAGGGGCATTGGTGTCACTTGGCCACGCATACCACTCCAGAATGCAACACGGAGCACAGCAGCACACACCTCGGAGGCTTTGGTGTACCCGTCATCGTAGCGTGTGGCAGCCTCCAGCTCCCTCAGGTCCAGGCTGCGGCTGCCGCACACCAGCAGCTCCAGCTCCTAGGGCAGGGCGAGGCGCGGGAGGCAGGAGGTTGTGTACTAGCTCGGGGGTGTTTATTAGCGTGTGGCCGCCTTCAACTCCCTCCGGCTCCAGCTCCTACGAAAGGGGGAGGAACAGGTGAGATATGAGTTGTGTACTAGCTCCGAGTGTATATTAGCGTTAGCTGCACTCCGCCCACCGGCTGCCGCGCACCAGTAGCTCCAGCTCCTGGGTATTGGGGGAGCAGCAGGTGAGGTAGGGGGTTGTGTATAAGCTCCGGGCTGTTTGGTGCCGCACACCAGCAGCTCCAGCTGCTGGGGTTGCGGAAGGACGGAAAGCGGTGTACTAGCATGGGCGTGCAGCTGAGTGTCGTGCACTTCAGCTCCATCCGGTCCAGCAGGATGCGGCTGCCGCACACCAGCAACTCCATTTGGGAACAATGGGGGTAGCCGAGAGCTTGTGTACAAGCAACGGCATGTGTCTTAGCTCATGGCGCAAACTGCACACCAGCAGCTGCAGCACCCGGGGCAACGAGGTGGGTTGCTGCAACCGCAGGATAACGGCGCGAGCGCACCCGCCAGGGAGGCAGCGCCTACCAGCTCTCAAGACCCCTCTCCCTCCACTCTCGAACCCGCACTGGCGCGCAAAAGCAGACAGCGCTGCCTCGCGCATAAGCCCCCACGCAGTTTACTTGTGTCGTGACGAGTCTAGTTTGTAGTATCAGTAGTCTTCTCAGTCTACGGATTTCGCATTTCCTATTGCACGGTGCGTGATGCTCACCTGCGCGCTGAACCAGGACAGCGCCGCTCCGCTGCACAGCCGCAGGAAGCCACGTCGGAAGGGCGCGAACTGGGGCTCGATAACGTCCTAATATATATAGAAGGAAAAGAATTGGCGGCAGAAGTTAGTGTGTCTCCTGAAGCATAATGCCGGCAATAGTACCATGCAGCGTGTGCGTTACATTACTCATGCTTTGCAGTGCAGCGCGAAGGCCAATCCACGGCAGTTGGACACGTGCTGAACTGCACCGCAAACGGTCGTACTGCTTTTCGTCGGCCTACCTGCAGCAGGTGCCGTACGTACAAGTCCACGTACTGCTGGCGGTTGGCGGCGGTAACAGGCACATCCCCGCCGCCAGGCAGCAGGTCCACGGACTCCACCTCGCCGAACCCCATTTCCACGTCCACCTAGGGTGAGGGTTAGAGCAACAGAGTTGAGACAAGCATGGTGGATTGGCGGCATCGAGGCATCGTGGCCAACACTTTGCATGGCGTCTGAACTTATGGCAGCCTGCTTCGGGTACGACAGTTGGCACGTGTGGTAGCTGCGCACCTGGAACACCAGCCTAAGCGCCTCCACCTCCTCCGGCTGCATGGCCAGCAGCTGGGACAGCCCCGCACCCCGCACCCCACACTCCGCACTCCACACCCACCTGGAACACTAGCCCCAGCGCCTCCACCTCCTCCGGATGCATGGCCAGCAGCTGCGAGAGGCTGCGGGACACCTCGGGGTGCAGCTCCGCCAGGTCCTGTAGGGATGGATGAGGGGCGCGTGCCGTGTGTTGACACGCAAAGTGTGTGTATTAGCTTGTGCATGATATGGGCCGAGGTTACCTCGAGGTGCAGCTCCGACAGGTCCTGCAGGGGAGGCATGGGGGGTGACAACAACGCACGTTCGCACACCCCCACCCTTTCGTGTGCATGTCAGGTGCGCTTCCGGGTAAAGGCAGAGCGGCGTAGGCCTAGGAGGGCCTCGCCTTGCAATTGCCACGTGGCACTGCCACACCGTGATGCCCAACTTGGGCGGCTCCGACTCCACAGCATTCACGAACACAACCGTCCCGGCCGTCCAAGCTCGCAAGCTTGTAGCCGCCCGCCCAACCACTCCCTCATCGCCGTTTCTCAACATTCCTGCTGTCGCAACACATGCTTTCCACTGCCCAACAAGCCAGCCAAACGACCTCGGCCCATCCCACCTGCAGGCCCAGCTCCTGTTGCCCGGCCACGCCCTGACCACCCGCGCCGTCCCCTCCTCCTACTCCTCCTCCTCCTCCTCCTGCTCCTCCTCCTCCTGCTCCTCCTCCTCCTCCTGCTCCTCCCCTGCCGCCGCCGCCGGCCCCACCGCCACTCCCGCCGTGGCCTGGCGTCCCTCCACCACCCACACCGCCCCCCGTTGCGCTTGCACCGTCGGCCGCGGCCGCGGTGGGGTCGGACGCGTTGGTGGTGCTGCTGTTGGTGCTGCTGGTGGTTGCTGCCTTGCAGGTAGCCCCCATGAGCTTCTTGTACAGCACTTGGGGGAACTGGAACTCCAGTATGTGGCTGTTGTAGATGGCAAGGCCTGCACAATGGCGACAGACGTAAGTTAAGATAGCAGCAATCGCACACCAACGTGCAACAAACCAACTAGCAACGCACCAACTTGCACACGATTTTACTGCTGGTACCCTGACAGTGCGGCTGCTGCAAATGGCTAGACCTGTAGCACAGTGTTTACCTGCCAACTTGCTCAGATACGACCATCCCCACCATTTTGCCTTGTTCTCCCCACAGCCTTTAACCCACAACCCTCTGTGCGCTAACCCACGCACCTATGACCACCCCCATCAGCTCGGACTCCACTTCCACGTCCAGCCGCCCTTTCCCTCCCTGCACCGTTAACCCACACACCGCTAACCCACGCACCTATGACCACCCCCACCAGCTCGAACTCCACTTCCACGTCCAGCCGCCTTTCCCTCCCTGCACCGTTAACCCACACACCGCTAACCCACGCACCTATGACCACCCCCACCAGCTCGAACTCCACCTCCATGTCCAGACGCGAGGGGCGGAACCAGTGCAGGTGGCGCTCGGAGTCCGCCGTAAACATGCCGTAGTCGGGGTTGAAGAGCTGCCGTACCTGCATGGTACGAGTTTACGGCATGCAGTACAACACGTCACTTGGCAAAGGCGGCAAACGGCGACGGGCTCGCTGCGCCGGGTAAGCTTCAGTAGGCTTGTGCAGCATGTGCGCCGGTGGCAGACCCCAGCCAGCCGACGACGTCGGCTCCCCAGTCCCCAGTCAATGTCGAAACGCTTCGCCCAACCCTCGTTAACCGTCTCATGTCCTTCCGATGTCCTACTACGCACGCTGTCATCGCTCCCCGCTAATCCACACTCAACCCACATATCCTAACCCGCGCATCAGCAGCTTAGCCAGCCTTTCAGCCCGCACATGCATGGTCAAACCAGGGCCGCGCCGCGCCGTCCCACCCACGCCGCTCTGACCCACAGCGAACCCCACGGCCTGACCCAAAAGATAACCCACGCACCAGCAGCTGGAAGAACTCTTTTGCCACCCCGCCCTCGTCCACGCCCTCCTCCCCGATGAACTTGACCTGGCAACACAAAAGCGGAACAGGGGGAAAGAGTTCGGCGAGTATGCTGGTACAGAGGCCATTGCCGTATGATCACTTTACCATATCATGCAAGAACGGGACAGGCGCGGGTGCTTTGCATAAACCTAACCACGCACACATGCTGCATGCCTGTGCGCTCCACTTGTTGTGTGTGCCAACGGCGGCGTAAAGTGGGAGGTCAAAGGAATCGGTGCATGGAAAATGCAATGCAGGGCGGCAAGAGGCACAGAGATCACGCGGGAGCGCGCAGCAATGGTACCGATGCGCTTCTACGACGTGTACTGTCAGTCGGGAGCCGAACGGTTGTGTGGGTGTAGATGTTGTAGGGCGAGTGTCAAAGGCCCTTGCGGACATCACGATAGATACCCAACCCCTGCATGTGTCAGATCCGTGTGCCTCTGTCCTAATGTCCGTTGGGGCTGCCCCCGCACACTGCCCCACCTTGATCGGCTTTTCGAGCGCAGAAGGCAGGAGCAGGTGCATGGGCACATGGATGCATTTGTGTGTGCCTCTGCCTCAATCTCCATTCGCGCTGCCCCACCTTGAGCGGCTTCTTGAGGGAGTCAGTCTCCTTGGCCCGGTTGATTTGGATGAGCGTGTCCTGAACCAGGTACGGCCCGCGCCGGACCTGCATGGGACGGGATAGGTGTACGGCACGCCAATGCACAAGTTGCAAACAAGGCAAGTGATCTGACGGGGAACGGTGTTTTGGTGGTGGTGGTGGTGGTTGTGTGATGGCGGTATGGTGGTGATATGGTGGTGCTATGATGGTATTGTACATGCCATGGTGGGAAGCGTGTAGGTCAGGGCTGTGGACCAAGGGCTCCCATGCAGCTGCATGACTAACGACCAACCCTCCAACTGGTGCCAACGGTGCCGCCAGGGCTGCCCCGGAACTTCGCCATGCATTCGCCTTGGCATGTGGACCCAGTCCGGATGGTGGGACGGTTGGGGGATATACCACAGCGCAATAACGCTTGGGCCCAACACTCGGGTAAATAAGCCACAGCCAACCGCACGGGCATACCGCATCCCAATACCCCAGTACGGCAACCCAGCAGCTCAGCCTCAGCACCATCAAGGGGTTCATGCCGTGCTGTGTCGTGGAGGCAGCTATTCTTTGCAGGCGCTACATTACGTGAAGTAATGTACGGCTTTGTATTCAGCAGGGTTTATTATGTGAAATAAAGTGTAGCGGTACCGTATGTTTGCATCGCGGCTCACCCTCAGCACCAGGAATGGGCTCATGTCGGGCAGTTGGCCCCCGCCCAGCAGCCCACCGCCGGGGGCCCCGCCGAACAGCCCCCGGAACAGCGCCGAGTGCAGCTCGTTGACCTGGGAGAGACACAAGGAAAGGGTAGTCACTGCAGCTCACACGACACCTTGTTTTGCGAGAGTCGGGAACCGCAACACAGTGCAGCTTGGTGGCCTGGAGCGGCACAAGGAGCAGGAGGCCATGGCGGCAATGCACGCGCTTTCCAAAACTTACTTTGCCCAGCGTTTCGTCCGCTCAAAGCAGGCAGACGTGTACGAAAGTCTACGCGGCGCCGCCGGCCCATTGGCAGGTGCATGCCCTTCCTTGCTTGCAGCTCAACTCAGCGGTCATGGCAACACAGCGGTCATGGGTGTCGCGACAGAAACATCCCCGCCAGGCCTGAGCTCGCATATTCTTCCTTTTCATTCTCGCCTTGCAATCGTAACCACCCTAACCACCCCAACGACCAACCCCTACAAACCCCACCTGCGTCATTTGGTTCTCCATTTGCAGGATGCGCGCCTTGCTGGCAGGGTCGTACATGAAGGGGAACTGGCAGAAGCAGAAGTCGTACTTGCGGGGCTGCACGGCGGGTACGACAGCAGGAAAGGAGTACGGTTACGGATGTCAGGACCAGCACAACGGCAGCCGGAGCCTAGCTACCTGGCAGGCTGCGAAAGCTGTCTACCAGGCAAGCCACAAGGGAGGCACGCCGCACGCGAAGGGGGGTCTCCCTTGGCAGCTGTGGCCCCCGTGTGCAGGCACGCCCTTTCGTCAACCGCCAACCGAGCTCCAGACCTCCCGCACAGTGCGCCGCCGCTGCAGAGCAGCCCCTGCCCTATGTGGCGTGGCCTTGTGCTTTGATTTGTGCCCTTCCACAGCCCACGCTGTTGCAACAGGCCTGACAGGCACCAGGCAACCTAAGCCCGCAGCTCGGCGAGCCCGGTGCCCCGACAGCACCATCACCCCACCCCCACCCCACCCCACCCACGTGCTTCCACTTGCGCAGGTCCTCCTTGAGGTTGAAATCCTCATGGTTGATGGCCTGGTTGTAGAACGCAGCCGCCTCCACAGGCTGCCATCCCGCCGCCGCCGCCGCCCCAGCACCCCCCTGCACCTCACCGCCCACCCCCGCCGCCCAGACTGCCCCCTCCTGTGCGCCAGGTGCGGTCCCAGTCGCCGTTGTTGTTGCGGCTGCCGCCTGCTCCGCTCGGCGGCCCGCCAACTGGTTGGCACCATGCACCAGCGCCAGGAGCCGGGTGGCGTCCTCCACACCGCGCGTGATGCTCTGTATTTGTGGGCGTGTGTATTAGCGCATGTGTGGTTAAGCAGGGGCGTGGGTTGAGGGGCTGTACACCAGCGCCAGGAGCCGGGTGGCGTCCTCCACACCGTGCGTGATGCTCTGCGACCAAGGATGACGTGGCTTTGGTGCATGGGCACGCCACTAGGGCGGATGGTCACGTCGAGCGTGTGTCACGTGCCCTACCCGGCGGCCCTTCCCACTAGCCCATTGTCCCCCTACGGACCACAGCTACAGGCAGGGGGGGCAGGGGGGCTCTCCTGGCTGCAGGCCCTATCAAGTCCGACAGCTACGTGCAGCCGGACCCCACCCCACACAGTTTCCTCGCGCCCCACACGTGCGCCCCCACCTGCATGCGGAAAAGCGTAATGGAGATGTATCCTTGCAGCCGGGACACCAGCCTGCGAACAAGAGTGTTGCAAAATTCCAAGTGCCGGTACAAGTGATTGCCGTACACACCTTCACACCCGCTGTTCCAATGGCTCACATCTCATCTGGCACCCCTGCTATATATGCAAGCCGGCAACTGCCCGCCATCAATAATGATCGCCAAGCCAGCCGGTCTACCTGCCGCCCCCAAAACCCCAACAAGGGCCTAGTATCGGGCAAGTTCATGGCGCCGCTGCGCACGACTTTACCCTGCTGGGGCAAATGCTGCAGTCAAGGGAACCTGTGGGCCCGCAGCTGTCCATGCTCACCTCCGCATCTCCTCCGGTGGGTACGTAGCCACCAGCTCCATCAGCGCGCCCCGCTGCTCGCTGCCCAGGCCCGCCGCAAAGGAGGCGATGGAGCCCAGCAGGCTGCAGCGCACGACAAGTACGACAGTGTATGGCATTGCACGGTTAATGCGGCAGGTCAACGGCGGACGTGGTGTGGCAACGGCTATTTTCCCCGGCAAGCATGCAACAGCTACCGCTTGGGGCCCCTAAACTCGAAGTCGAGCTATCCCAGCCGCCTAGAACCATTCATTACAGGGTTGGTCCACAACGCAGACACCACGACGTTAAGGCACGCATACGCACAGGCCTCCTTTTAATCCACCCACTTACTGGTCGTGCAGGCAACCGTCCAGAATCCACAGAACCCACGAACCTTATCACACACACGCACGCACGACGTATGTTAACCAACTCACTCGTGGTGCTCGCAGCCGTCCAGCATGGCGTTGGCCAGCAGCACGCCACACCACACCAGCCCACAGCACACAAACCTTAACCCACACATGCATATCCTTAACCCACTCACTCGTGGTGCTCACAGCCGTCCAGCATGGGGTTGGCCAGCAGCACGCCCAACTGCCGCGGCAGACCGGGGTTGAGGGCGGGGGGCAGCTGTCCCAGGCCGCACAGCAAGCCCTCCACCCCCGCCGCCAGGGCAGAGCACAGCGCCGAGGTGTGGCCCGGGGGGCGCGCCGGACGGTAGGGGCTGGGCTGCATCTGACCCGCCTCCTGTTCTAGCTGTTGTTGTTGCTGCTGCAGCTGTTGCTGCTGCTGGCCTTGCTGGTCGTGGGCGTGCACCAGCGGAGTGAGCAACTGGCGCGCAGGCCCCTGTTCCGCGGCGTGCGTTCCATGAACCTGGAGGCCGGTAGCCCCCAATGAAGCTGGTTCCGCTGCGGACAGCGGTCGCGACTCCGCCGATTCTGCTGGATTCCCCGCACCCTCCTCCCTCCCGGTCCCCGCTGCCCCCGCAGGCCCCCCGACCGCAGTCCCCATTGCACCTCCTGCTGCCACAGCCTCTGGAGCCGCTCCTGGTGCTGCTGGTGCCGCTGCTGATATGGATGATAATGGCCTCGGCAACTGTAGCGGCGGTGCTGCACGGTCTGCTGCATGTACTGAGCTCCCAAGAGTCCCTGCCCCTTCCCCCGCCCCTGCTGCCCCTAGCCCTCGGCGGCTTATGCTCTCCGTCAAGCGCATGCCAGCAATCGCAGCCGCCACCCGAGGGGAGGTGTGACTGGTGTCGCCGGCAGGTGAGGGCGGTGGGCGGGGGGAGGCGGCGGCGACAGGCGGCAGTGCCGGCGGCGAAGGTGCCGCCGCAGCTGCGTCCGACGTGGAGGTGGTTGCGGGGCGTTCACCTGCTGTGGGGCCTGTGGGGCCGGCACCTGACAAAAGGGTATTTAAAACGGCTGGTGATCGGCTGGTAGTTCCGGCGCTGGAGGGTGGGCGGGAGTCAGACGAGAGCGAGGAAGCAGGGCGTTGGGAGGAGGGGGCGCCTGTCCGGCCGCTGCCCAAGCGCGGTCCCGGGGTGTACGGCGTGCTGGTGTTGTTGTTGCTGTTACTGCTGCTCGGCCGGTGGGCGGCCTCCGTGCCGTACACTATGCTGTCGTACAGCGCCCCCACTGCCGCGAAGTCAATGCTGCAGCGGGGGTGCTGCGCGTCGGTGGCGACGGATGACGAGGCACCATCCTGGTCCTGTGCCGTACAGATGGAACACGGTGGCACAGGGTTTTCTCTTGGTTCAGGTTCAACAACTTGCCCCAGAGGCCTGTCAGTACTACATGTTGACCCTGTGCCGTGCGGACGGAACATCGCACGACAGGGGGCACGACGGGGGAGGCGGACATGCAATCCCCTTTCTCTTGCCGTCAGAGCCTCGCCATAAACAGAAAGCCGGTCAATGTCCCTTTGACCTGGACAGTTGGCCTTCCCTGTCCTTGAATTCCTGTCTATCCCCCTTGGTCTTAAAACTCCTGACTATCCCGCTTCCCAGCCTCGATGCTGCTGATACCGAAACCACCCGCTACCCTCTGCCCCGTGTCGGGGCCGTACCTGCTGGGGCCAGAACGCGGCCTGTAGGCAGTCCGGGTTGGCGAAGAAGCGCGTCACTGCTGAGCACAGCTGTGCCAGGGGGGCAGCGGCGTCCAGCAGGGAGCGGGCCAGGTCCGTGGGGGTGGGTGGGAGCTCCGCTGCAAAGAGCAGGAACACCAGCAGGGCAGCAGCTGCTGTTAACCGCCGTAACATGGGAGTGTGTCACTGTGCGGAGCGGCGAGTGGTGGTAGGGTTGAGAATGTGCATGTGGGGTTGAGAGGAGTAGGAGCAGCGTCTTACAGTCAGGGTGTGTTGTGGGTATGGTATGGCAGGGATACCGGTACGCACAGCTGGGTGGCTTGGGAGGTCATTTGCCGGAACTGACGCAACGCCAAATCATGCACTCGTGCCTAGCGTCACACGAGCTTGAGTGTAGGCATGCCCCTAAGGGGGGGGGGTTTACATATGCACGCTCGAAATTCGCGGACGTGTCCGAAATTCCGACGTGCCTTTTCCATTCTCCCCGAGAATGGAAGGGGGAGAATGGGAAGGCGCAGCACGTCCGAAATGCCGACGTGCAGGTTGTGCAATTTCGTGCATATCCAGCATATGTAAATCCCCCCTCAGGCCACGCCACCGCATGCACCGTGCGTAGGGTTTGCACGTAGGCGTGAGGGCAAAATTGTTCGCCAGTGTGCCTAGAGGGTGCCAAGTTGGCCACAGCACACGAATCCAAGGGTCTTGTGCCCCAGCCAGTCGTGGGCGAGTTCTGTTGCATCACCTTCATGCCCTCCTCGCCTACACTTTCTACGCCATGCCACCGTCCCTTGGGCCACTATGGAGCATTTCCACGCCAGCCTACCTACGCCGGCCGCTATCCGCAGCGCAAGAGCGCACGCCTCGTTTGGATCCATGCCGCGCGAGCGCAGAGCGGTAAAGGCACTGCGCAGCAAAGGATGAAGGGGGGGCCAGTGACGATGTAGGCGGGCATTGCGCAGTGTCCGCAGTGTAAAATGCTTTTCGGCTATCTTGCAATACTTCTCAGGCCAAGGTCCCTCTTCACCCTGTGCGCTTGGCAACCAGCGTGGCGCATGGCCATACTTCCCCGCGAAAACTGTGAGCCTTACCTCCGCACATCTTGTGAGAAATAATCCTGCTGCTCCTTTAAACTCAGGCCACTGTAGTTCCTCCGAACGCACGCCTCTACTGCCATCCGCTCGTCGACTCTGACGTCCCACCTTGCTCCTCCTCTCTTTTATATTGGCTAATTCAAAGCAGCTTAGTAAGGTAGGTTACAGTAGAATTAGGTGCTCGATCGCTAGGTTGATGTGTTGAAACGTAAGCCATTTCCCTGGATTCCTTTCTTCTAGGAAGGGGGTGAGGTATGGGAAGACGTGGACGCTGCAACCAGTACTGCAAAGCATACGTGAAAGGTTACCAGGCTCCAAAGGGCTCCCTAGGGTCGCAGCAGGGGGGTACATCAGCTATGCATGGTGACACGGCGGGTAGCGAAGGCAGTTCCTGCACTTGCGCTGCCAGTAGGAGATTTACGGACTCCCCTTTCATGCAGTACCAGTCTGCGTAAGTCCGTTGCGTACGCCTGGATGAGAACGCCACGGCGCATGGGCCATGCCCGTATGCAGGTCCAAATTCTGCTGACCCATGGGCCGCTCGGCTGCTGACAAAGCTGCTTGGCACTAGGTGTCCCAGGAGCATTCGGCACCGAGCATGGTGCTGGACATGTTCGGTGGCACTTGCAGGCAACATAGGACGACAGGAGACGTTCTTACGCGGTCCGTCCAATCACCCAATCCTTCTGGTTGGTTTTCAGAGGCCTCTGCATGGATGTCCTCTTGTCCTGCTTAGCTGTCACATGGTTGCAACAGTTTGCTGCGGAACAGGAGCAGAGGCAGTAGCTGGCAGTAGGCAAACTGATCACGACGCTGCAACCTTACAAGGCGCCGCATGACGCATTTCCGGTATCCGTCTGCCTGTTGCGTGTTGGCCAGTGGCAGCATCAACTGCGTGGTAGCTGCCTGGGCGTAGAAGGCCATGGGGGATTTTTTTCTGTGGAAAGGTTTACAGGTGAAGAGACGGGAAAGGACAGGCCATGGGGGAATCTCCCCAGCTGCCCATCGTTGCTCTGACAACTCCAGGACTCCCGGCCTTCATGTCAACCCTCCGTGTACTCTACGTGCCAGCCGCGTACACGAAGGGCTCCTATACACCTGATTCGCTCTGGCCCGCTATTGCCGTACGCTTACCCGCCAATCCCATGTCAACACAGCGACAGAAGTCCACGACTTCTTCGTACGCGACCATGCCTCGTACCAGCTCCAGGCAAGGACAGGTGTCTGGGTAACCGCTGAACACAGCCAAGACAAAGACACGATCCTAGCGCCAGCCCCCTTCGTCGAAAGCCCATCGACAACGGTTTATCGCAGCAAACCGTCTCCGTCCAAAAGGCACGTCAACAGGCACAGCATGCGACCGAGCATCAGGCCTCGACAATGTCACATACACCAAGCTCATCAGGCGCATCATCGCACGGAAAAGAGAGGCTAAGAGGAGCGCCCCTGACGAGGCCCACTGAGCAACCATACAACAACAGTACAACAGTACCGCAGCTCGTCACCAATACGATGCTTCAAAACCAGGACAGCACCCCGCCTAGGCCCTCACCGGTGCAATGTGCGGCAATGGGGTAGCCGTGGGGGTTCTACGGGAGTGCATGCCCACGACACACAACCATCTACCATGCTTGTAGGCCCTGCCGACCGCAAAGTTAATCCTTACCCAGCGCCGAATGCTATCAGCGTGGCAGCCGCAGCATACGGGCGCACAGCATCTCGTTTCTGTCACGAGCCATCCAACTGTTTACGGGCTGGCCAGTTCACGTTGCAACACCCTACCCTGCAGCACGAACTGAATCGACGCACCTCATCACAGCAACAGGAAACGAGAAACGCCACGTCCATCCCGCTGTCCACGCCTCCCACCACTAAGGAAGCGCAACAGCGACACTCCCCATCCCCGCGCTCATTATAACCGATTCTGTCGGGGTTGCAGCCCGTCCGCAGCAGGCACCCGCCATGAGAACGCTTAGCCGCACCATCAGCACGTGACTGGCCAGCTTGCACATGCGGCCACGTAGGCCGCTTTATTTCGCGAAGCGCAAAGCAGCTGCCGAACCGCCCAGAATCGCATGACACCCAAACCTAGCGACCCGCGCAATACTACAAGCAGAATCGGTACTCGTCAGCGGCTCGCCGCAATCAGCAGCCAGCCACCTTGACATTCGCCCTGTGGAGCGCCTCTTGTCCAAGATACAATACAGGTCCCAACAATCTATACGCCGTCTGCGCCGTCATCCTCACCCATCCGCGGCCCAGACTGGTCGCCATCATCACCGTTATCCCATGCTGCCGGCCGCCTGCGCTTCTCCCCCCGCCCCCGTCCACCTGCCCGCCTCGCCCCCGCCGCCGGCCCCCTGCCTCGCGCCGCCCCCGCCCCCGAACCTGAGGCAGCCGCCCTGCCCCCCTGCTGCCGCCGCACGCTGCCCCCGGCCTGCCCCTGCTGCTCCACATTTCCTTCCTCGGCTTCCCCTGCCCCCGCGCCCGAGCAAGCCCGCTGCTGATCCACAGCCCCTCCCACCTCTCCCATGTGCTCCGCCCTGCCATGCCCCATAGCCCCGGACGACCGCACAGCAGACTTCGCCGGGCCCACCTCAACCCCGCCGAACCCCTCAGGCCCATGCCCGCCATCCGCCGCCCCTACCCAGCTGTTCTGCCTCCGCCGCCTCGCACGCGGGCCCCCATCCACGTCAGCCTCCGCCTGCCCCTCCACCTCCACCTCCATCTCCATCTCCAACCCTCTGCTGCGCCGCGGGCCCTCAAACTCCTCCTCCCACGCCGCCGCCGCCGGTCCTCCTCCCGCACCGTGCTGCGACCGCGGGTGCTGCCCTGTTCCACCGTCACCGTCGCCGCCTTCACCGACGCCGCCTCCGCCGCTGACAGCGGCCCCTAGAGGTGCAATGTTATCAGCTTCGCTCACAACGGCCGTGCCGCCACTGACAGTGTGGTGGGAGTTGGCCGCATGGTGGGAGGTAACAAGGATCGTCAGCTGCGGTTGGGGTGGTCCCTCCGCGCACCTGCGGTCACCATCTGAATCATCGTCATCAAAGCCCCCATACGCATCCGCCTGCGTGGAAAGCGGCGCGTCCGCTGCGACACGCTGGTGTGACAGAGCCTGGGACTGGGTGTGCGCGTGTGTCTGCGCATGGTGCTGCAAGCTGACACCAGGGGGGCCCATGCCGGACGGTACCGCCTCTCCGACGGTCTCGGCGCCAGGCAGCAAACCCATGGCGGACTGGTGGGCAAGGGCTAGTGCACCAGGGCCCGCGCTGCCCTGCCGGTGGCCTCCCGAGGCCGATCCCACGTGTGCCGATGCCCCGCCGTTGTGGCTCCGCGCTCGCGCCGCTGCCGCATGCTGCCGCTGCTGCTGCGGTTGAGAGTCGGCAGCGTTCGGGCTGCCGCCACCGCCGCTCGCGCTCCCACCCACAGCGCCACGGCCAGCTCCTCGGAGCACCATCGCACCTGTGCCCGCGCCGGGGTGGCTGTCACCGCTGCCCGCGCCCGGACTGGCCAGCGCACCTCTGCCGCCAGGGCCTCGGTCGCCGGCGGTGGCACCGCCGCCCTCCACCGCCGGCCCCGCGCCCGCTTGGTGAGGCCCCCCGCCCTTCCCCACAAGGCTGCTGCCCACAAACACACCCACGCCAGCCCTGTCCCCGTGCCTGGCCCCTTGGGCTGCAGCCCCTGCGCCCGCATGCCGGCCGCACTGTGACACCGACGCTGCCGCTGCCGAGCCTGGGCCCGCGCCCACAGCAGCCAGCCGCTCCCCAGGGCCCTGCTGGCCACGCCAGTGCGCGTCCCGGACGCTTCCGTTGCCGCTGTACACTCCGCCCGGGGCGTGTCTCTGCGCTGCGGATCCCGCCCCGTCCGCATGCCTGCGCCCCACCGACGCACGCAGTCTGCTGGACCTGACCGCAGGCCGGGCGTACTCGTCACCGGCCTCTCCATGGTGCATGGCGCTCGAGCCCGCCGCATGCGCCGCAGTGCCACCATGGCCGGGCTGTAGAGCAGACTGTGCCTTCGTGGGCCGCTCATACCGCCCCGCGCCGCCCCCTCCGCCGCCACCAGCGATCCCGTTGCCCGCAGTGCTTCCCGTGCCGCCCTGGGCAGCCACCGCCTGCGCCGCGGCGGCCGCAGACGTCATCACAGCCACGGCAGGGCCGTTGGCGCGCGGCCCTTCTAGCTGCGGCATATCCACCTCCGCCTGTGCTTCGTGCGCCCCGGGCGGCGGGGAGCAGTCCGCGCCCCCAACCGACTCCGCCGGCGCCGCACCTACGCCAGCCGCAGCCCCCGACACCGCTGGTGCTACCAGCGCACGCGCCATGGCCGCCGCTGCCGCTCCATCTGCCGCCCCAGGCGGCGCCATGCCTGTCAGCAACCCCACTCCTGCCGAGCCGGCTGCAGACATCCGCCTGCCGATGGGGTCAGGGCTGACCTCTGCTCCGCACTCGCCAACCTCGCCGCGGGCCGTCCTGGCTGCGCTCACACCCGCGTGCGCCGGCGCACCTGCCGCTGGCAGCGGAGCCGCCAGCAGGCCGCCGCCTCCGCCCGCGACCGCCGCCATCTGCGCCTCTGCCGCCGTACCCGCCGTGCCCGCAAACATGCCGTGAACCTCAGTAATCTGCGGCATGACTGCGGATAAGCTTGCGCTGGGGGCGCCCGGAGAGGCGCTGTGAACGCGCTCCGCGTCCCAGCCGGCAGCGGCCTCACCCGGCGCGGCCGGCGCCGCTGCCGCTGCCGCGTGCCCAGGCGCCCCAGCGGCGCCCGTGGCCGCCGCTGCAGCCGCTGCCGCCGCCGCCATCAGCCCCACGTGGTGGTGCAGCGCCAGCGCCTCCGCAGCGGTGGCAGCCGTCCCCGTAAACGACCCGTGCATCTCGGTAAACTGCGGCAGGGCGTGATGGGGGGCCACGCCCTCCGCTTGTCTTCCGGTGCGGTACGTGTTGGTGGCGGCGTGGAATTCGGCTGCCCCTGAGCCTGCGGCCCCGTGCGGGAAGTTGGCAGCCTCAGCGGCAGCACTAGCTGTGCCGTTGCCGCTGCCGATTCCGTGGCCTGGGTGGTCAGCCGCATAGTCTGGCAGGTGCGGAAGAGGCAGAAAGCCTCCGCCCTGCAACTGCAGCTGCTGTGGGTCACCGGGAGCGGGCAGCATGAGCGGCAGCTGCTGCTGTAGTACGGGCCGGCCGTAAGGCGGGTGGTGCGCCAGCGGCTGCGAGGCGGTGGTCAGGACGCTGGCGGGGTGCCGCGCTGCAGCGCCCATGGCTGCAAGCGTGGTGTTATTGTTGTTGTGGTGGTCCGGGCTGTGTTCGTGCAGCCGGTGGGCCTGATTGTGGGTCTGCTGTTGGGTCTGCACCGCTGCCTGCGGCGCATGGCCCTCGTTATCCCCGTGAGCAAAGACGCTGCCGCTGGCCCCGGCGCCGGCAGGCATATGCACCGGCTGCTCGACGATCTCCGCTCCGGCCGCAGGCGTGTAAGGCGCAACGGCAAACTGTTGCAGCTGCTGAGCGGACGCCCCTGCGCTGCCTCCGCGTAGCAGCAGGCCCCCCGGCCCCAACCCAGGCGCCTGGTCATCCACAAGGGACGCTACCTGCGGCCGTTCGCTGCCGGCTGCGTCCTGGCTGGACGATTTGCGGTCCCCGCCCGTGCCCGCGCCCGTGCCTGTTGCCGTGTCGCCGGGGGCCTGAAGCGCACCCAGACCCTCCACGCCTGCGGCGGGACCCGTGCCGTCGATTGCCATGGCATCAGCGGCGGAGCCGCTTCCCACCAGTGCCTCCGCCGCCGGCGCGCCGCCAGTGTCGCCAGCAAGCTCGTCCAATACCGCCGCGGTTGCGGCTGCACGGGTGCTGTGCGGGGCACCACCGTCGGAGTGGGGATCCCCGATGGATAGATACCTGTCCGCGTTTGACGCACTGAAGGCTGGCCCTGCGGCAGGGGTCGTGCCCGCTGCGGTTGCCGCAACGCTGCGTTCGTCCTCACGCCGTGACGGCGCGGGTCGCAGCACCCTTGCATGCTGGCCCTGCCCGTGCACCTCCATGCCGCCCCCGCCATGGGTGTCGACTTCGTTAAAGGGTGCCCCGAGCCCCGCGTTGTGGTCCGCACGGGGAGGGGACATCATGCCGTGGGCCGCCCCCGGACCGTGCACGTGGCCGTGGGCAAGCAGCGGGCTCATCGCAGTGCTGTTGGCAGCCTGGGGAAGCGAAAATCGCACAGGGGTTTCCAGGCAGCTTACAGGCTTCTGACGTCTTGATTGCAAATGTAAGGCAGCAGAGAGGCAAGTTGAAGGGTTACCGTCGGCAGCAGCCTGTAATGAGCATGGTCAGACGCTCACGCCCACGGAGCCCACCTGCAACTGGGCCGGCTGAGGCGCCGGGCTGCCCCGGTCCTGCAGCAGCAGCAGGTCCGGCAGCCGCTGCTGCTGCACATCAAACCGCAGCGGCGCATGCGCCAGCGACGGCTGCACCCCCGCGTGGTGGTACGCCGCCGCCTGCGGACCCCCGCCCATCGCGCCTGCCGCCTCACCACTGCCCACCCCGCCTGCGCCCTCATCCGGATTCCCTCGCTCTCCGGTTACCCCTGCACCGCCGGCGGCAACCGATGCGGCCCTGTCGTACAGCAGCGCCATCGTATGGTGCTGCCGCTGGGAGTGTGCGTGCGGGTGCGAATGCGCATGTTGGCCGTGTTGCAGCCGTGTGGCACTCGTTGAGACGTGCGCCCCACGGGCCGCCCCGCGGGCCAGCGCAGACGCCGCGTGCTCGTCCTGTTGCCCCGGCGTGTGCTGGTGCTGGTGTGTGGGTGTGTCAGGCTGACGAGGGTCTAGGGGCAGCAGGTGGGCTCGGCGGCCAGCCTGCAGCTGGTGTGGGTGGGGTGGTCCGTGGTGGGCAAAGGCCTCGTCGGTGACTCCCAGGCCGGCGTGGTGGTTGGGGTACTGATGGCTAGCAGCCTGTGAGGAGCGAGCAGCGCGACAAGGATCGGCGCAGGTACAAAGACTCGAGACCTCCATCGGCTAACACAGTGCGAACACGCAATATCAGCAGTCCTCAGCACCTTTACTATATGAGAGGCAGTCCTCAGCTTTACTATACGAAAGGCAGTCTTCAGCTTTACTATACGAAAGGCACTGCAGCATGCAAAGCCCTGTCCTCACCTTGTCCGCTGGTGATCCCTTGCCCGCGCTCCCCTGCTCCATGTGCCCCGTGCTGGCGCCCCCGCCCCCGCCTCCCAGCGCCCCCAGCAGCGCCGCAGCCGGCCCCACGCTCACCCTGCCGCCCCCATCCCCATCCGCATCCCCCGCCTCCTCCTCCGCATCCCCGCTATCCGCGCTCCCCGCGTTGTCGTTGTCATCGCCCTGCTCCTCCGCCTCCTGCCCCGCACCGCCCACGCCCCCACCGTTCTCGCCGCCATGCTCCTGCTGCTCCAACAAATTCTCATCGGTCTGCACCAACGCACGGGAGCCCGCGCCGCCGCCTCCGGCCCCGCCCGTGCCGCCGCCAACGGCGCCGCCCATGCCCGAGCCGGCGTGCTCCGAAGCCGAGGCCATGCGGCTGTCCTCCTCCGCCACGTCCATGTCAACTGTGTCGCTGGTTGTGGCACCGCCGTTGCTGTCGCTATCGGTTCGGTCATGGGATGGCCCAGCAGCCATACCCATGCTCGAGTCACGAGGGTCCGCAGCTACGCCTGCAGCAGGTACAAGTAGGGTTTGGCCCCAGTAAGGCCACATGTGACACTCTTGCATGGGCCCCCATTGGGGCATTCCAGACAACATACGCCCTACGGGGCACTATTCAGACAAGGTCAAGGCTAGAAGCGGTGCGCATAGGTGATTGCCCTGAGACCAGAAAGCAGCAAACTGGCAGCGGGTACCGCTGGCGTGGACGTGCGAGCGGGGGCACGAGTGTCACTGGTGGGTGTTCAGGTGCCGGCCGGGCACGCGGGCAGGTGCCTACCGTGGCGTGACGGGCTGCGAGGAGGGGCTCCGTGGCTTCCCACAACACCACCCGGGGCGTGGTCTTCCCGGGCAGCTCCGTGCTTCTGCTTCGAGGCCTGGCCCTCGCGCGACCTGAGACGCATGGACAGCACATTAGGGCGTCAGCAGCTCAGCACTGGGCATGGAACAACAGAAGCTTGGGAACAACATCACTAGTGCTGGGCTAACAACCTCAGCCGAGGGTCTGATTGTCATGCCACTCAGCCGTGCGGTTTCTGGCCAGTAACCACTGGTAGCATGTTTGCACCCCGATTTCAAGGACGGCACGTCGGACGCGCACCTACCCGGGTCCACTCGTGCGCTGGCTAACAATTTCGCCCTGCCGGTGGTGGTGGTGGTGCACCTCGCCCGGCGCTTTGCTGCTGCTCACGCCGCCCCCTAGCCCCACGCCGTTGTCACCGCCCATCCCAGCAGGCCCGCCGGCCGCCGGGCCCGTACCAACACCCCCTGCCGCCGCCGCCAGCTCCTGTCGACCCGTCGGCAGCTCCATCGACCCACTGTCGTCGCCGTCGCCCCCGCCTCCTTCCTCACTGGCGTCGCTGCCTTCCGCAATCACAGTAGCGTGAACAGATGCAGCGGGGTGGCCAGCTTCAGCATCCAGCTGCATGGCTGAGATGTTCTCGCCCTGCTCCCCATCCCCTGGGGCAGCACCACCAGCACTCCCCACACTCGCGCCTGCAACACCGCCGCCGCCGACGGCGGGCTCTCCAACTCGGACAAGCATCCCCCCAGCACGCTCCGCCACCCCGGGGCTTCCTTCTCCTTCCATCAGGACCGCCGCACCGCGACTCGTCCTTCCGCCGTTGCTGGCACCCCTGCCCACCCCGCCTGGACCGCCGGCAGCCCCAACGCTTCCCCCTCGCGCCCCACTGACCGAACAGCCTCCCTGGGAGCCTTGATGCTGCCGCTGTTGCTGCAGCTCCCGGTGCTGCGGAGGCGGCTGTCCTGCATAGTGCGAGAGCGTAGGCGCGTGGTATCCCCCTTGGCCTTGGCCGTGGTGCGCCTGTCCCTCAGCCGCCCCCGCAGTGCTGTGCACGTGCGTGTGGGCCGGCTGCCCGCGCCACCCGTGGTGGTTGGTGGCACCGTGCCCGCTGCTACCATGCATTGCCGAGGCAGCTCGCCCCGCGCCGCCCCCACGACCTCCGCCCTGCGCGGACCAGGTTTGCCCATCGCCGCCACCAGCGGCACTGGCCGTCCCCATGAGCCCGCCCTGCGACAGAGCACCAGCATGCCCTGCCGCTGCGCCACCGCCAACGCCATTGCCCCCTTGCGCCCCATCTACGTCCATGTCGTCGCGTCCCGCATCCATCACCGCCGCGGTGCCTCTACCACCGCCAGCGCCACCGCTCACTCCCTGGTCGACCACCTGGCCTCCCTCCGTGTCCATCTGCTCCACAACCACTCCCGGCGGCCCCCTCGATGCAACCTCCCTCAAGGACTGCTCTATGGTGCCGCCGCCAGTAAGCGTGGCTGTGGCAGGGACTGCAGCACCCAAAGGCGCGGCACCCGCAGCACCGCCGCCAGCCGGCCCGCTCCCTGCAGGGCCAGGGCCCGCGCCGCTGCCGCCAGCCCCGCTGCTCGCCGCACCTTGGTGATGCCCCGCCGCCGCGCCATGTTGGGCCATGTTGCCACCACCTTCCGCAACAGCGCCGCCGCTAGCCTCCTGGCCCACGGCATTGCTACCGGATGCCTGCTGACCCCCGCCGCCGCCGCCGCCGCCCGCAAACACGCCCGAGCCCTCCCCGGCGCCCGCTATCCCGCTCTGCCGCTGGCTGTTGTACGCCACAGACGTGGCTTGCAGCAGCAGGCTGAGAGCCACGTGCAGGTGCGACCGGTAGTCTGCTGTGTGCGTCATGGAGGGGCCGGCACCGTACACGTTGCTGTGGTGGTGGTTTGTGTGGTTGGGGGCAACCGGCAACCCGACAAAGCCAGCCCCGGGGCCGGCAGGGCCGGCACCCGCCAGTCCGTCCATGCCTGCTGCGTTTGCAGCAGCGGGCCCGTCGTGTTCTGCTGCATCGTGCCCAAAGTGGTCGTGGTGCTCCTGGTCGTGGATAGCGCCATGCTGCTGGTGCTCCTCCGGCGGGGGCGCCGGGCCGCCGATCACAACGGCCGCCACAGACGCCGTCGGGGTTGCCGCTGCAGACGCTGCAGGGACGGCCGCTGCCCCGTGGTCGTCCTCCAGCACCTCCCCCACGCTACCATCAGCAGGAGCCGTCGCGGCGCCCTTGGCGGCCCCCGAGCCGCCCCCGCCGGCGCCGCCCGTCCCGGGGTGTCCATTGTTGGGCACGCTGTGCTGCGAGGCGGCTGTGGCGGCGGCAGCACCTGCCACCAACGCGGCCTGGGCGTGGGGCGGCAGGGCTGGTGGCCCATCCCCATCGGCAGCTGCTCCTGTCGGCCCCGCCGCTGCGCCCTCCTTAGACCGGCCCGGCGTGCGAGCTCCGCTGGCTTCCGGGGCCTCACTGTGGCCGCCGTTGCTGTCAGCGGTGGTGGGTACCCGTGCTGCGGACGCAGCTGCATGCGTGTAGCCCCGCCCGGTGCTATTCGCCCCTTGGCCGCCGCCGCAGTTGGCTGTGGAGATACCCCCGCCACCACCGACCCGCACGGCGTGCGCTGACCCGTCCTCCGAACCCATGTCCATGGCCGGGTGTGGGGCTTGTGCCTGCACAGCCAGCACAGCGTTGCGCGGGCTGGCTGGAGGAGCCCCAATGGCTGCCGCCCCACCATGACCTGCAGGCGCCGCAGTGGACGCAGTTGCTCCGTCCGGCAAGGCGCCAACCGTCTGGTCCTCCATCGCACCGTTAGCCCCCGACGCAGCAGCAGCCGCAGCTGCCACCTGGTTTAAGGCGAGGTGTGCGTCCAGGCCTAGCCCGAAGGGCAGCATCATTGGCACCGGCAAATACAGGTGCGGCAGCTGGTGAGGCACAGCGGCGGGTGCGTTTCCGTCGGCCGGGTTGGTACCATTGGCTGCTCCACATGCGGACGTGGCAGTTTCTGTGGTAGCGACGGTGTGCAGGGCTGGGGGCGCCCCGACCGGAACGCCAATTATGTGTGGGTGGTGGCTACCAGCTGCTGCGGAAGGGCCAGGCGCCCCGCCGCCGGGGGCCACCGCCACGTGGCCCGCAATCGACCCGGCATTGGCCTCGAGCTGCTGCTGCTGCTGCGCGAAAAGGAGCTGCTGCTGAGAGGTTTGGTGTTGCTGCTGGCCTAGTACACCAGGCTGGGGCATGGCGCCAGGCTCTGGCTTCACTTTTGCCGCACCATCTGCCACACCACCGGCCCCCATCAGGCCACGGGGAGGCCCGTTGTCTGCGCCAGAGGGTGCCGCCTCCCCTGCCGCGCCGCCAGCCCCTCCGTGCCCCACGCCCGCGGCAGAGCCTCCGCCCACAATGGACGAAGCAGTCATAAGGAGCCCGGGCAGCCCATGTGGCAAAACTCCAGGGACGCCGCCGAAGGGATGCCCGCCCCTTGTGCTGTTGTAGGCAGGCATCAAGCCATACGCTACTGCAGGGCCTGGGGGCCCTAGGCCTCCCCCATGCTTCTGCGCGCCTGCAGCGGGTGCGGCACCCCCCGTTCCTGCTGGGGGCCCGGTGCTTCCCACCTCCTGAAGGCCGCCAGCAGCCGCAGACGCCGCCCCGCCACCCGAAGCCAGCTTCCCTTGACCCACATGGCCTGTGTGCGGGGGCTGGCTGGACTGCTGCTGCTCAAGCGGATGAGGCGGGATGTTGGCCTTAGGGGGCGGCAGCAGCTGTGCGGGGAAGCCGGGCCCGACCTGGCCGGAGCCCGAGTGCTGCGGCCACACTCCACTCGCGTTGCCCAAGCCCCCAGCTGCACCGCCGCTTGGGCCCCCGCCAACAGCCGCGAACGCGGATGCTGCTGCCTGCTGCTGCATAGCCTGCAGCTGTCCCAGGGCTGCGAGGCTGAACGGAGAGTTGGACAGTGCTGCTGGCAGCGGCGGCGCGGGGCCTTGCAGGCCCCCGGGCGGCTGATTCCCGCCTGCTGCAGCAGCTGCCGCGAGCAGCGAATGCTGCAGCGCCTGGTGATGCTGGTGGTGCTGACTCCCCGAACCAGCAGGCCCTGGGTTCGCGGCTAGACCCGGCACCAGCCCCCAGCCTCCTACCAGCCCGTTACCCAGAAACGCCGCCGCTGCAGCTGCGGCGGCAGTGGCTGGATCCAAGGGTCCCGGGGCCCCACCGCCAGGCGCAGCACCCCAGTGCTGTGGAGCAAGAGCGGAACGGGGAACGGGTTAAGTGGGTCAGCTGATGCCCAGATGGGGGACGGGGCCGCTACATGCACCAGCGTGTCAAATGGAATGACTAAGAATGCAAACCGAATACGCATGCCCAAGAGGACTCTGTCGTGACCCACATTGTTCAGTCCCTGCTTCTTGGTCTGGGGCGGTGCGGGGCCCTGCCCTGGTGCCTGCAGCTGCCTGAAAGCGGACGCCGGGGTGGCGCCACGTATGTTGTGTGACCTGCTGACAGGCGGCAGGCCCCGGACTGGGTGGACTGGGCTCGCACCCTGAACATGACCGCGAGGTTCAGCACCTGCACCGGGAAAGGCGCGGCCGTGACCGTGCCCCTCTCCGTGTGCCTCGAGAGCTGGCGAGGTGAAGCTGTGTGTCCGCTGCACCTCGGGGGATGAAGCGTACTGCTCTCCTGCCAGGCCCACGCCACGCCCGTAGACGGCAGGGTGGTGCTGCTGAGAGGCTGGGAGAGCGTTCTGCGGGTGCTGCTGCGGAGGCTGTAGAGTATGCTGTTGGTGCTTGCTGCCATTGCGCGTGGTCGGGTTGACCGCCGTGGAGATGAGACTGTTCGCTGGACGCGGACCTTGCTGCGGACGGTTTGAGCGAACAGGCCCTGCATCGCGGTATCAACAACTGCTTGTTTGCTATCTCATTCTGGTATCTCAGTGGTTTGCGCAAGCGCGCGACACGTCAAAAAGGGGGTTGCAGTTGCAAAAAGAACGATGGCGTGCAGCTTTCTTGGCATCATCATGTTGTTTGATTTCAAACGATGTGCAGCCTATGCACCTACCATCTGGCTCCGCTGCGGAAAGCGCGCTATCCTCGTCTACTGAGCGTTCCGGTTGAACAGCTGAGCCTGCCGCGCGCGCCCCTTCAAATGAAACTGCAGTCGATACTTGACTGCGAGCAGCCCTCTGCGCATTAGAAGCGCAAAGATAGTTGCAGAACGACAAGGTCAAAAGGCGCGTAATCCGGCGAAGCAGCTTGTTGCCAATTGGCGCAGCACAGCATACGAAATCATTAAATCTAGTTGTGATTGTTGTGCTTCGGTAAGAGCTCACAGGGCTGGGCGGCTCTCCGGTGCTCCCGTTGGCCGGTTCGGAGGCCTGGCCCTCCGACTCCTGCTGCGATACAGTGACACTAGTGACAGCATTGGAAACGGCAGTGTCTGCCCTCGAGGCAGCCCCCTGTGGGACCGGAGGCGCTTCCATCCATTCACGCGTCGCCTTTCTCGAACCCTATTGCGCGCTCATACGACTTGACTTGAGGTGAAGCTACACAAGGTTTTACAATTTGGTCGGTGTGATGGAACAGGATCAGAACGCTATCCTCGTACCAGGTTCCGGAGCAGTCCAGCTGGCACGAATGCGCGTTTTAGTCGGGGTCTCCGGCCGTCCGGCGTCCCGACAAGCTTCCCTTGCGCACTTACAGCTGCAACGCATGAACTCTGTAGCATTATCAGGTTAGGTTATTACAGGGGACCCCTTCGGTCGGGGTGTCCTTCTACACCCCGAGAGGGCAACGAGACAGCCCTCCCAAAGCACAAAAGCCCGCTACTGCCCAGGCCTAGTAATAGCGGCTAGGGCGGCACACCATGAAGTCCTATGCACAGGCAGTCAGCTAGCACGGCAGGGCAGGACAGGCATGGCAACCAGGTACGTAGCAGCAGGCACCACCAAGGGCATTGAAGCATAGACTGCAGCCCAACACCCAAGTACCGTACACGTGGCCCCGTCCCCAGAACCCAGCGCCCTTCCTGGCGCCGCCCGCGCTCTTTGCGCCCCCCTGCAGCTACCCCGAGTACGATTTTTGGATGGGCCGGGAGCTCAACCCCCGTGTCAGCCTGGGCCCCCTGGTGCTGGACCTCAAGGAGTTCTGCGAGCTGTACCCGGGGCTCATCGGCTGGGCGCTGATCAACCTGGGCATGGCGCACAAGCAGCTGGCGCTGCACGGGTGGGTGCGGGCTCGCAGTGTGTGGGCTTTGGTGGACTGTGCTCGAAAGAGCACACACACACGTGCTCGACGCGAGTTCGTGCGAAGGAGAGGGCAAACTCCGCTCTTATGGTCCCCTCTCGCCCCGCCTCTGGCTGGTGGATGCCTTCCTTACTCAACAACAACTCTCGAATGCCTTCTCCACCTTTGCTACCACTGCCCTGCCTCTAATCACGCTAATACACATGTTGCGGCCGACGCCTGACTGCTACATGCGTACATGGCTTACCCACCTCCCGTGCAGCTCCATCTCGAACTCCATGCTGCTGGTCAACGCCTTCCAGCTGTACTACGTGGCGGACGCGCTGTGGAACGAGGCTGCCATCCTGACCACCATGGACATTACCACGGACGGCTTCGGCTTTATGCTGGCGTTCGGGGACCTGGCCTGGGTGCCGCTCACCTTCACCTCCTGCGCCCGGTACCTGGTGGACAGGCCGCAGGTGGGCTCGCAACAGCGCAAGTACAATAATGAGCCCCAGGGCTCCGTCCTCTAACCAGCTTCTACACCGGTGTGGTACAATACATTGGGTGGTGTCAGGCGTTGTGCGTGCAGCCCCGGTGCGACGACTTACAGCAGCTCTTCCCGCGGTCATCTCCCCACTACATCTTCCGCGGCGCCAACAGCCAGAAGGACCTGTTCCGGCGCGACCCGGCCGACCCGCGGGTCGCGCACCTCAGGACGCTCAAGACGGAGCGCGGCACGCAGCTCATCATCAGCGGCTGGTGGGGCACGGCGCGCCACATCAACTACTTCGGGGACTGGATCATGGGGTGAGCAGCATGGGGTCCTGGGGTGGGCAGCATGGGGTCCTGGGGTTAGCATCGTGGGGTGAGCGGTGCGCATGGTGCACGCATGCCTTGAGGGAAGCTCAAGAGTGTTAGGGGCTTGCATGTACGCTCGAGAGCTTATCATGAGTCGGTGTCACCAGCACACAGTGTGTTGCGAAACGGGGCTGGGTGAGCGACTGGGTTATGGTGCACGGGTCGGCCGGGGGCTGTTAGCTGTGGGCTACCGGTACGCCATTGTATGTGGTGGGACCGCAGTCAGTGACATGCACGGGGCCGAGTACTGGGACGAGGGGTGGGCGGTGAAAGCACAAGGCGTGTGCAGGGAATTAGGGCGTTGGACAGCTCTGCGTCTAGGGTGTGTGGATGCGCCAGGACGACAGGATTTGGTGGAGGGGCCACTGGGACGTTCGCCTGCACGTTACCATTTCGCCTTATGCTGGCTCGCACACTTACATGTCAAGTGCGAAAGCTAAACTGCGAAATGTCAAGCTTCGGTACTAGTCTTTCAGTGTTGCCTTTGCAGGACAGGTATGGGCTGCAAATGCACCGACCCCCCTGCCGGGCCCCTTGCCTGACCCTTTCGTGTCCCACCTTTCCATCCCCGCCTTCTCGGGCTCCGCAGCGTCGCTTGGTGCATGCCTGCCGGCCTTACCGGCCTGGTTTCCGTGGTGCCGTACTTCTACTGCATCTACTTTGCCGCTCTGCTCGTACACCGTGAGCGGCATGACGAGCATATGTGCCGCCTCAAGTACGGCAAGGACTGGGACAAGTATTGTGCGCTGGTGCGGTATCGCATCGTGCCGTACGTTTACAAACCATCGGTGGTGGCTTGTGTCAAGGGGCCAGCTGCTGGGCTAGGACGCCTATGTTGTTTGGAGCAGCTGCACTGCCTGGCGGCAACCAACGCTCGGCAGGCGTTGTCCAAAGCGGGCAATGTTGCATTGCGCTGTGCATGCGAACAGCTTGGTGTCATTGTGGATACCGTATGCTGGGCAGGGGCATGTCGTTTGGTGTGATGACAGCTGGCGCAGCCTGCTTTTGCCACGGCATGCCAACCTGTCGTCACGCAGCTCTCGTGCCTCGAGTTCCCAAACCGTTCTTGCGGTACTGAGCCCTTATTACTTGGGCAGCAGCACGCGGCGGGTTTTCGCTAAGCAGCTGATGGTAGAATTGTGCGTTGTGCCCTTCAGCAACATGCAAGACCGCTGTGCGTTTGTTGGAGGTCGGGTTCAGGCGTGCATCAAATGACGTGCACCGTGACCCCGTGCCGGTGACCTGGGGTGGCACCATGCTGCACCATCGATGCCTGGGAACCCTTCTTGCTTGTGGCCCGGTAGCTGCTCCACAACGAGCCGCAGGCGAAGGCTACGGTTCACAAATGCAACTGTTGCAGTACCTGGCCGGGACCAGCTCTGTGTCCAATGTGGGATGGGGCTGGGCTTCACAAGGGGACCAGAACTGTAAACTGGGCTGCACAGTACGTTGTACGAGTACAAATACGAAGTACGTACATGTACGGAATACGTTCATTTTCTGCCGTACATGAGAGAAATACGGTCTGCGGTCCAGGCCAGGCACGGCACGTGGCAGTGTCACACGCACCAGGACTGTCCCAGGGAGGTCCCAGGGAGATCAGGCGCCAGCAAAACCAAACCACAACGGCTGCATACGCATATGCGAGACACTTCTCATGCCTCAATATCTTGTGGCTTAGTTGCCGCGGTGCCTTGCAGGGAGCTCCCCTGATGTCTGGCAGCACACGGGGGGGGACCTCCCTTGCTCCAGGGGGCGGACTGGCACGAGCGTATTTTAGCGTATTTGAGCGTATTTGGCGAACAGACCCCCGTATTTTACGTACTTCTTAAAATACGTTCATTTTAGAACGTACAGTGCAGCCCAGACTGTAAACCCTTACATACATACCGGTACCTGTGTAGCAACGGTCTGCGTGCACGCACGTTGTTGTGCCCCAATCCAGTTGGCGATATTACAGGGTAGCACAGGAACAATTCGGCTCTCCGATCTCCTGGCATCACGAGAGGAGCTTGATGCATTCAAATGCTGTTGGCATGTCGACTGCGGCGCAGCGCTCGTCAGGGAACAACGCAACAAGTTGTAGTACCTGGTTGGTACTGGTGCTGGACTAGGTTAAGGACCGCCAGTACGTACGGCGGCGCTGTTCCCCGGCCAGAGCAGCCCTGCCACCTGGGAGAGGCCAACGCCCAGCCCAAAACAGTTGAAGCTCAAAACATGACACTGGCACACAGTTGCTTGCTCGCCTGTCTTTATGAACCACCGTCTTGATCGCCTGCGTGCCTTGAATGCATGGACGGCACGGCATCCTGCTGCTACTGTGCTGCACATACACTCGACTGCTTGCATGCGATTGCCCCAGCCAACGGGAGAGGCCCCCCGTGCTGGCCCCGCCATTCCTCAACGTCCCCAGCACAGCAACACGGGGCCCCACCCGATTCTTCCAGACATGTCGGTTGATGTCGGTTGAGACCGTGGCAAGGGCCATAGATTGACAAGTTACGCCACGGGAACCCTGCGTCATATAACACACTCCGCCCTTGCTTGGTACACCCCGGCCCTTGGAAAACGCAGCACCGTTTCACCCCAGGACCGTTGCCCACCCAAGGACTGGTGTTGGTTCACGCTGGGCCTGTACCACGCGCCGGTCCCGCGCGCACCTTACCACCATGCAGGGCCCGCATCTCTCCCATCCACAGGAGCACAACGACCACCGGCAATACCGCCGCCATCAACAATTGCGCCGAGCGGCTGTCCATCCTGGCACCTGCGTAGTATGGAGTGCCGGTAGGGCACCACCAGTGGGACGCTTCTGCTGCCGGACGCAACATTGTCATGCTGTAGAGCTCAGTGACACCTCCTATCGACCAAATGAAATACACGACGGCCGCCAGCTCCAATGCAATAGATAAAAACACCACAAATTTGACACAAGACCACCACCGGGCGTACGGGGTACCCTGACCATATGGAAGGCTTGGAGGTTGACTGGACTGGTCATTTCCAGTTGTTGGGGCTTCATGCTTGGCGATCGGCGGTGACTCTGGTTGTACAGCAGTGCGGTTGGCATGCACTGATATGAACAACTCATCGCTCCCTCCGGCAAGGGAGCATGGGCACAGGCCCATCTGCACGTACAGCATGAGGATCATTAGGAGGCTGGTGGACAGCAGTATTGAAGACATGTAGGCATTCTTCACGTTTGACTCGTAGTAGCAACTCCAGTTGCATGGTGGCACCGTCTGGTTGGTGCGCTGGTAGTACTCCTGCTGATACTGGCAGTACGCGTCCTGCGTTTATGACACAGGGAGAGAGGCGGCGTGCATGTCAGAGGGGCATAGGGGGAGAACCCTGCATTTGGCATGGCAGATGGCCAGCAGTCGCATGGAGGCCTTCCTTGCCTTGACAGGAACCAAGTCATCGATTGAAGCCGTGAGCGGTAGAGTAACAGTCACGGTCAGAATCAGGGCGCCAAGGACCGCCACACTGTTGACAATCCTCTCGACGCTGGACAGCGGTGGTGGCGGCCCAACAAAGAGGTTGTAACCTGTTGGATATCAACAGCAACTAAGCTGATTGGTTATTGTGAGGCTGTAGGGTTGTGGCGGATGTGAGAGTACCGTGAGGTGTCCTCAAAGCAACTAACGTGACCCACCCAGGTGGATGCACGGCACGTATTGCGCCCAGCGCAGCCAGTGCAAGGCCCTGTCGTAAGGAACGTTTGAAGGGAGGGACGGCGGCAAAGTCGTCAACATTGGGGTTGAACTTTGATGGTCTAACGGCAACACCAGGGGCACTTTGTGCAGCACACCCCTTGATGAAGACACAGGCAGGCCAGCTCTCACATTGTGCGCGCAGGGGTCGCGGTGCACGCTGGTGTCGTTTTATCAAGGAGATTAATCAGAAATGATAACGACGTCGGAAGCTTGAAACGGATTGGCACTGTCTGAAACAACCCGCCCGGCAAACTTTGGCCGGGTTACCGGTATTAGGCGCGCAGCAATACGTATTGCCAGAATATGTTATAGATAAGTAGTATAGGTGCAAATAGTTATTGGCGGCGCCTTAAGCTTCGCGTTGAAAACAGTGACCGTTGGCCATTGCCAGATACTCATGGCTTGGTCAAGCACGAGGCGACAAGCGTACGCTTTCAGCTTGGTGCAGGTGCTGGGCTAAGACGCTTATACTGCTCGGAGCAGCTGCATTGGTGTTGTGCTGGTGTTGCGTGAAGGCCCAAATTGTGTTTGAAAAGGCGTTGCGGAGCACGTGTCCAGCCTTTGCGCCTGCCGGTTACAGTTACATTTACATACCCCGAGAGGGGCACGTCCGGAGAGCCAGGGGCCCATAAGGACGAGTAGTGCAATATAATAACTAGTGTGCGGGGCGGCGGGGCTTATTCGCCACTACCCACCTGTACCCACACGCCTCACTGCCGGTCGAGCACGCCGCTGGAGGATATGATGTCCTTCTTGGTTCTTGCCATACCTCGTCCAGGAATGAAGCAAGGGCTATGGGGGGTGCCTCCATCATGATCGAACGCATATCCCTCTCCTTAAACCGGAGGTCACTCTCGTACCGGTCTCGAAAGGGCTCGTAAGCAGGGCACTCACACAGTTCATGCAGTACATCTTCAACGGCTTGCTGATCACCACAAATGCGACACGTACGGCAACGACGCTCACGACCCTGTGGCCGGTTGACCTCGAGGTCCCAGCACATTAACCGAAACCGCATGAGGGTTTGGTGCAGGCCCCGCCGCATAACAACATCCGCATGTGCTAGCCAATAAGGTTCTTCGCCTTGCATGAAGGGCAGCCCCATCCACCTGGCGTACCGATGAGCTTTCATACCACTCCCGGCTAACCTCCGCGGGTCAGCTTCAATTGATGCCTCCACGTCAGCCCAGCGGCTGTCAAACCGATCAGCCATTCGTTGGCACAACTCTTCGACAGGCACGACAAGCTTAGTGTAATATCCAATCTTGTCAGTGGTATTCAAATGCTCCGCCACCTCCAGGCCCGCGCTGTGAAGGTAGGTGATGGCATGGTGCACCCAGCAAGTGGGAAGGGGAGCTGGTCAACCACCGCAGCATTGCAGCATTATTGTTCGTTCTGGAACAGGCTGGTGCCTGGAAAAGATTCTGCGTGTAGAGACGCCTTCGAAGGATGGGTCGTGTATGGTTCGTTTGTGGAGACCAGCTCAACAACATGAACTGCAATGAGTTCCTATCAGCATCAGGCAGGCTGCCCTGACCTTGCCAATGGCGGACACCAGTAGGATGGTGGGGCTCCGGCAAACGCATGGCATAAAAAGGGATTTCCACTCCTTACCACGCACGGACTCCCTTCATCTTTCCTCGACGCGGAGCGTATGCCCACGCCACATACCAGCACGTACCACCGAACGCCCTACACCCTAAGCCCATGTCAGCGCCTTGCAGCGCAAGCCCGCAGAGGGCACACGCTGTCCCAACATAACATGCATCCCACTACGTGTCTCATTAACCAGCAGACTAGCATGTCACTCATAGGCATCGACAGTCCAAGGTCGGGTCCTCTTCTCGCGGGTTGAGGCACAGCGGAGGCAAAACACGCGTCCAGCAGTGTGGGAATAGCACTCCTCCCCATCCGGGACGGTTAACCATGCTGTGGGGCCAAGGCGGATGAACAGTGCAAAGCAGCTGCTGCCTTACGGCCTTGTTTATTGGGTACTGCAATTAGATGCAACAGACTCATCCATCTCTAGGCACTCTTCTTCAACGTCGTCACAAGAACAGCAGCCAGATGCACTGTCTTGAACCCAAACGGACGACGCGTACAACCGGCAATAAGCGATACTCCCAGAGCCGTGCAAAATGGCTGCAAAAAGATGTCTGTTCCAAAGCCTTGCACGCACCGCTCCGCATGACCTACTGTACGGGTCACCATGCACGACGGACTCTCCTCCGCTCACACAGCAGCTTTACACCTCGTGAACAGTCGTATGCGCAATCACACAGCAGCTATACACCTCGTGAACAGTCGTATGCGCAATCACCAAGAGCTCGCGTCGTTTGGCTGCAGCTGAAACGTCTCCAAGCGCTGGGCCGACCACTGCCCGCCATGCCATAATGCCAAATGCCACCCAAAACGCCCTGACCGAGCCCCAAAATGGTGGGGGCACACCGTCTGAAGCGGACGCTTGACTGCCGCAACCCAACCCCGTCATATGGACCCATGGGTCCAACACCCCTGCACGTGGCACGCTCTCCACGTCATGTAGCACTAGTTAGCGAGCACCCTCGCGCGCAGCGCGGTGCGCACGCACCCGATCCCCCTGGCTTGCCCTAGCGACGCTGCCACTTGGCCGCCAAGCATAACACCCATGCCACCACACACCACGAGCCAGACACGTGGCCCTCGTGCAAACCCGCAGGGCCACAGCCGCACACGCAGCCATCGGCATCGCCACACGCCTTAGCTGCCATGTACAACAGCCGCGGTAGCCACGTCCGGCCTTACTCCTCACCTACACCAGAGCAGACGCCTGCTCTGAGCCTTAGACACCAGCCAGAGCCCTACAGAGGCCTAGCTAGCTATCCAGCCGGCTAGCTAGCTACGTCCGCGTCGTATTCGCTGGTGACGCACCCGTAGTCCCCCAGCCAGTTGACCGACTCCTCCGAGCCCTCGCTCGCCACCGAGTTGTCCGAGTCGCTGTAGTTGACGTAGCCGTTACGGCTCGACACCTTGGCGGCGGTGTACGGCAGCGTCAGGGCGTACAGCAGCTGGCCCGAGGCGGGCGAGCGCCAGGCGCGGCAGTGGGTGCCGTCGGTGCCGCTGATGTCGGCGGCCGTGAGGGCGGCCATGCGGCCGAGGTGCTCCTCGGCCTTATCCGTCAGCACAACCTGCGAACGAGCGCGTGCCGTACCGCGTGAGATGAGGTCAACAGTAGGTATGGTGTTACAGTTTTGCTCCTCTTCCAGAGCCCAGCACCCCGTCTCACTCTGGAAGCAGAGCCGGTCTCCACCATTAGGGACACGGTGGTGTTCACACAAAGCAGTGAGTTGCCGTGGTGGTGCTACGCCTGTGGCGTTGGTTCCACAGCGGCCCGACGGGCAGAAATTTGCATTCCGAACAACCACGCAATGGCCCATTGTACCAGCCGTCCTCAACAGCCCTGCCAGCTTGCCTGGTAGCATTTGTCGTAATCCAATGGCAGCAATGATCATACTCCAACGGCACGCACCTTTCCGTTGTAGGTGAGCTGCCGCAGCCGCGGCCAGTTGGCCGCCATCATGGCCAGCGAGTCGTTGGTGAGCACGCACAGGTTGCCGGCCGACAGCACGGGGTTGTTCCACACGCGGAACAGGAAGGTCTCAAGATGCCGCACGCCACTAAGCGCGGACCAGCCTGCGGACAAGCATGCCAGGTGTAATGAAGGAGGTATCCGTCAGGCCCCATCGATTGCTTGTGCAAGTGAGCGCGCTTTGCAAGGCAGGTCGGTGTACTACGGGACAGATCAGTAGCGTCGTGGAGGTGCAGATCCTAGGGTTTGGCTACTGCTGTGCTGGACGTGCGCCGTGCGCAGTGCACCGCTCCTGAACCCACCATCCGGGTCCTGCGTGCGGATGTCCACGTGGTCCAGCCTGATGCTGCGCAGCCGCAACAGCCGCCCCATCAGCATCAAGTGCTCGTCGTACAGCATGCACGCAGTCAGCGCCAGCGAACGAAGGGCATCCCCTGTATGCCCTGCAGCGCCGCCACCGCCACCACCACCGCCGCCGGCACCGCCTCTTGCTGCGGTGCGCCTCCCAGCCACGTGGTCCACCGTGGCCGCAGTGCGCGGCTGCGGAGGCGCAGGCCCAGGGGCGACCTCCCCCGTCCGCCGCCGCCGGCGCTGCGCCTGGTGATGCGCCGCTTGCCCCTGATGCGTGCTGTGACGGTGGCGTCCGTGGTGGTGGTGTTGGGTGTGGGCGTGGTGGTGGTCGATCCGGTCGCTGCGGGCGCTCCTGCCGCCGTTGCTCCTGCCACCGTTGCCCCTGCTGCTGCCGCCCGCACGCCCTCCAGCTGGATGGGGTTCGCCCTCCCCGTCGGCCTCCCAGTCCTCCCCGTCCGCATCCATGTCCACCTCAACCCCGTGCTGCCCACCGGCATCCACATCCATGCCATCGGCAGTGCCGTCGCTGCTTTCCTCGTTCGGGGCGCCATCCACGGCTATGGGGCCAAAGGCAGCACCGTCCACTGCAGCGGCGCCGTTGGGCTGGTCGCCTGCCCACATGCCATCTCGCCGCCGAGGCCCTGCATGACGGAATAAAAGCCGCCACTGTAAAAACTAGAATCAGGAAAGGGTTCTAATTTCTCCAGATGAACAGGGCTACGGTTGGCATGCTGCAAGCACTCGTAGAAGGAGAGCTGGTGAGGCTTAAGTAGACACAGCAGCAGGTGTGTGCACAGGAGCTCCACACAACTGCCAGGAGCTCCATGGATACCCCGGGCTACGGTAGTGTGCTGCAAGCTCTCGTGCAAGGAGAGGTGAAGCAGCAGGTGGCTAGGAGCGTCACACACCTGCCAGGAGCTGCAGCAGCACCGCCAGCTGCGGGGGCGGGATGTCCAGCAGCTCCAGGGAGAAGGACTCGAGCAGCGGCAGTGTAGCGACGCCTTCAAGCAGCTCGGGCTCAAAGGAACACGCAACCTGGAGGATAGTTTACGA
Organism: Chlamydomonas sp. KOR1; assembly: GCA_036984285.1. NCBI lineage: Eukaryota > Viridiplantae > Chlorophyta > Chlorophyceae > Chlamydomonadales > Chlamydomonadaceae > Chlamydomonas > Chlamydomonas sp. KOR1. The sequence continues at coordinate 53,281 of BQMZ01000277.1, read as the reverse complement.
TTATGGAATGGGGTATGGGATTATGGAGTAGGAGCAGACGGCGGGGAAGGCAGCTGCCGTGTGTGGGCCGAAGAGCCATGCCGTATTGCGGAGCGGAGCAAGCGGCACCGGACTAAGTGCATGCAGGGGCACCGGGACGGGAACCGGCGGCGCGCATGTGTATTACCCAAGGGCAAACCGAGAGAACTGTGTGCTTCTCGGCGCACTGCAATACACGGCAAAGGTGCAAAGCGCTGGGCGCGTCTGTCCTATGCAGGGTCCTTCTTCCCACTCATGAACCTACCTGCAGGTGTAGCGAGGTGAGCCCCTGGAAGCGGCCAAGCACAGGGCCCCAGTGGGGCGGCTGCTGCAGGCCGGCCGCCTCGGCCGCCGCCGCCGCCGCCGCCACTGGCACGCCTGCGGCCGCCACCCCCAGGGCGAGTGGGGGTATGAGGGGCAGCGATGGGCAGGTGACGCGGCCAACCTCCAGCATCCGCAGGCCAGCCAGGCAGGACGCGAGCTCCTGTGCGCGGGGGAAACACGACGAGCAACCCGGGGGCACCGGAAGGGATCACGTCATACTTCAAGCCTCAGGACCAGAAAGCACGGCTGCTGTGACAGTTGGTACTGCTCACGACCCAACAGCGTGACAGGTGCGACAGTTCGGGACCTGATGATACAGCGCCAAGTGCTGCATTCTGCAGCCCAACACCCACCATTCACGACAAGCAAGCACGACAGGTGCGACCAGAAGATGCAGCGGGCAGGTGCTGCTTGCTGCATCCCAACACCAACCTCCAGATGTGGCGCCTGCACCTCCTGCCCCGACAGCGCGTCCGTGAGGGTGAGGCTGGTGAGGCATGTCAGGGGCGACAGGCAAGCGGTCAGCTGCCGCCCCGAAACCGCGTACACGTGGTTGAGGGCCAGCGAACGCAGGCCGGAGCAGTGGGCGATGGCAGCCAGGTGCGCGTCGGACAGGTGCGGCACGGCGCCACGTGCCATCAGGGACGCGTCGCCGTCAACCTGGGAAGCCACGCATGGTGGCACGACGGGGGCAAAGGTATTGAAAGTGCAGGTGAACAGCCTGAACACACCCGTAACAAGATGGGTGCGCTGCAGGAGATTGCAATGAGGACAATGTGCGTGCGTGAGGTGGTGAGGCCGTGATAGAGCCTAAGGCAGGGCACAGAGCACGCATGTGCACCCCACCTGCATGTACTTGGAGCCGCGGAGGTCCAACGCCTTGAGGTGGTGCAGGCAGGAGACCGGCGCCAGCTGCTGCGCGCTGGGGAATCCCAGGTCCGCCGTCAGCGTCAGGCTTGCCAGCTGGCTCAGCCGATACAGCAGCGGCAGCGGTGGCGACGGCGGCGGCATGAGGCCCGCCGCCGCCGCCGCCGCTGCCGCACCCGGGATGGCTCGCTGACCGTTGACCGCTGGCTGTGCGGCGCTCCAAGGGCACGGGGCAAAGGCAGCAGCAGCGGCAGCTGCGGCGGCGGCTGCGAGCCAGCCTCCCGTTGCAGCTGTCATGGCAGCGGCGGCGCCGCCGTCCATGGCGGCTGCGATTGCACTCCTTGCCAAGACCTGCGCGGGCCCTGGGGGACCGCTTGGGCTTTGCGGCCCGAACCCAGGCATGCCCGCGTCGGTGTCGTGACCTCCCGGCCCCATGTGGGGCCCACGGAGCGCGTGGCTGGGGCCAGCAGGCGCCGCGTGGAACGACGCTGGCGGCGGTGTCGCTGAACGGACCTTGACGCATGCACCTGCTGGCAAGGGCGCAGGGGCCGCCATAGCAGCGGGCTGCCTTAGAGGGTCGTCGGTAGCGGCGCCGCCGGCGCCTTCGCAGCCACTGCCGGTGGCTGCGGCGTTGCAGGGGAGCTGCCCAGGACAAGCAGGCTCGGGCCCCGCCGCTGCTGCACCAAGGGCCCGCTGCCCCCCTAATCCGCTGCCGTCGCTGGGCATGATATTGTCGCCCTGCCGCCCGCCGCTGCCGCTGGCGTGCGCGCCGCTGCCGCCGCTACCACGCCCGCCGCTGCCGCTGCCGCCGCTGCCCCCCCCCGCGCTGCCGCTACCGTTCCCGCCGCTACCATCGCCACTGTGCTGTCTTCCCCCGTCAGCGCTGTTCTCCAGCCCAGACACGCCCCCAGCCACCGCAACCCCAGCGTTTTCCGCCTCTGCATCCACCTCCATGGGGCAGGCACCTGACCCGTCCGCAGCCTCCACCTGCCCGCCTTCCCGTTCCCCTGCTGCACGGGGACCTAGGTCAGCCCCCGTTGCCGCCTGTGGCTGTCCAGGCGGCATCCCAGTCGCTGTCCCACTGCCGCCGCTGCGGCCGTTGTTGCCGCTACCGCCGCTGCCACGATCTTCATCGTCGCTATGCGGCCCAGCCTTGTCGCTCTCTTCCCCTCCGCTCCCAGTGCCCGCAACCATCTCCGCAATCTCCGCATCCGCCTCTTGGCCGTGGGTAGCACCAGGCACCCTGTCGACCTTGCTCCCCTCGACGCCCCCACAGCCACCCACATGGTCATCCGTCGCCCCCGTGCTGCCACCGGACAGGAGCGCAGCGCTCACCAAAGCCGCGTCCGTGGGCTGCGCGTTGTCGTAGGACGATGGGGCCTGGCCTTTGGTGGACACGTTGCCGTACGACCCGTTATCGTTCTGGTTGCCGCCAGAGCCATGCGACGGGACACCAGCGTCGACACCAGATGTCACCTCGTCCTTGTCACCAGCCCCCACGCCTGCACGACACTGCTCCTGGTGCTGCTCCCCGCTTAGTACGTCGCATGCAGGGGCTGCTTTGGTGTCCGTCACACGTACGGCAGGCTGCTGCTGCATCTGCTGCTCATTGGATGCATCTTGGGGCCGCTGGTGCCGGTGTAGCACGTGGCGAACCTCTTGCCGCTGCGGTGGGGCGCCAGTTAGGGCAGCAGCGTGGCTTGGGGGCTGCCCAGGGACCGAGGCTCCATGGGCGCTGTGCGAGGATGCACGCCGGGGCAGCGGATCGAGCTCCCCACCAGCCACGGGTAAAATCGAGCTGGCGAGGGTGCAGGGTGAGACGGCACCTCCCGTGGCAACAGGTCCTTCCTGCTGCTGTTGCTGTTGCTGCAGCTGGTGGTGGTGGTTGGGGATCTCTGCCCGATCGACAAGCATATGTGCGTCGTGCGTCGGAGCTGCGGCGGCGCTCTGCTTGGAGGCCCCGCCGGGGCCGCCGATAGGGTCCTCGCGCACGTCCAAGGGGCCCCTTGCACGTGCTGCAGAAGTCTGGTGGGGCTGCACCAGCGAAGGATGGCGTCCAGTTTGCAGCGACGGGTCTGGACGGTTGGTCGCGGTTGCGACGACGGTGATGGCGGCGGCAGGTGCACTGATGGCGGCGGCTCCAATGATGGGCTCAGTGGTCATGGTGAGGGGGTAAGGGATGTGCCCTGACAGCACCAGGCTAGTCAGCCGCACGTCCAGCAGCCGTTGGAGCGCCGAAATCACCTCAGCCTGGTGGCCGTGGGGACGGAGGTTGTACAGCAGAGGGTATGAGAGGAGCTTGTGACGTGCAGAGGAAACGTGGTGGGCGCCCGAGCGCAACACCCACGCATTCGGGCTACAGCTGGCCTTGTGTCAACGTTTCCCCTTTTTAAACGAAAGGACAACTGCAAGTCGACGGTGTGCTACTCCCATGCTTCCCTGGCGCTGCAACTGCATTCGGGGGTCGCGCGCACAAGTCTTCGTGTAAGACTATTTGACGGTGAGGTTACAGTCTTACAAAGGGACCCAGTGCATCCGCACCTGTAGCCACCGGCTGCTGCCCGCCTCTGGCCCCGCCGCCACCGCCGCCGCGGCCATCGGCAGCGGCTCCACGAAGTTGAGGTTGAGGGTGGTGTAGGAAGGGAAGGCGGCGGCCAAGCGGTCGGCGGCGCGCAGGAAGCTCCACACCACGCTGGCGTTGCTGCCCACCGAGCTGGCCACGCCCGCAGCATGCGAGTCGCTCACAGCGCATGCCGCGGCGCCACCGCCGCGCACGGCTTGCTGCTGATGCTGCTGCATACAAGCGGGAAAGAGCGATGGGGAGGGCAAGGCCGCCGCTGTGCCCGCGGCCGGGGCGGCGGCAGCGGCGGCGGGCTGCGTCCCTGCGTGCCCGCGTGTGGGTTTGTGTGCGTTGGCGTGGCCGCGGTTTAGGGCGTGCCGCCTGTGTTGCCCTGCCGCCCGTCCTGCGTGTGGCAGGTGCAGGCCGGGCGGCAGACCCACGGGTCGGGGCACGGCGCCGGCGGGCTCGCGGGCTGCTGCGGCAGCTGCCACTGCTGCAGCTGCAGTCGCTGCGCTGCGGGGGTCTGGGGCTGGGCTCGAGATGGCGTCGGCGGCGGCGTTGGCCAGCTTTGATGGAGGAGCCATGCGGCCGCCGCAGGCTGGTGCGCCTTGCTGCCCTTTGGTGGACGTGTTCCGAGGAGGAGCCGGTGGCGGCGGCGGCGGCGGCGGAGGCGGTGGGGGTGGCTGAGGCTCGCTGGGCTGCGTGGTGTTTGTGGCCGGGCCTTTGGTCGGTATCCGGGTTGGCTGTGTTGGAGCGGTGCCGTCAATGGCCCAGGGTTGCCCGTGGTTGCTACCGTCAGCTGTATCCATCTTGTTCTGCTTCTGCTCGCCGGGGGCTGGCCCCAAGGAGGAGCGATTTAGGTCGGTAGGGTGCGCTGGATGGCGGGCCGGCGCCTGCTGCAGCTGCGCTGAGGCGTGTGGACCGAGCACCTGTTGCTGGTGCGGCCTGGCTGCTGCGCCGCCCCTTGCAGCAAGTTTACGGTCAGCATAGCGCCTTCCCGTGCGTCCGCCATCGCACGCGGCAGTCTCAGGAAGTTGTTGGGCCGCTGGGTGGTTTGGGATTGTCAGTCGCACAGCGTGGACCGTTCTTCCCACCGTGCGGCAAAAGCTCGTGCAAACGCACCGCACCGTAGCGAGCGTATCGGACGCCATATGCTTGCATATTTCCTGCACAGGACGACGAGGTCCAGGATACTGAGGGAACCGGCGGTCCAAATGTGTCGCGTGTCGGAGGGCCTCACATACCGAATTGAGCGGCTGCGCAGCACCCTCAACAGGCATTGATTGACACCTACTTGCTGCAGCTCTGTTGACAACAAGGACCAGTCGATCGTTCTTGGAGGCGCCGCGGCGCACCTCGCTCCCGCCGCTGCAAGCGTCAAAAAGGACATGTGAGCAGGATGCCGTCGGCAAGAGCGCCAGGCCGTCTGTCACTACAAGCGCGTGGAGCTCAGTCAGTCCCAATTCAGCATCATAATATAATCTCTTCGGAGCTTGCGGGAGGTTCCCACTTCTCAGCTTCTAGTCGCCTAGATACTTTTGCGCCAAAGACTCGACCCCACGCGCGCACTGCCCCAGCTCGCAGCAACCTGCCTTCATCCATCCTTTAATGATGCTGAGCCGTTGTAAGTGCTGCTTGCGCCAATTGCTGCTGCTTGACGTCCCTCGCGGCGACTTGTCAATTGTTTCTGCGCCGCTGCTTAGGTCAAGCTTACGTTGTCACTTAAAAGGCATGATAACTGTTGTTCTTATGTCATTTTCACTGTTGTCGCACTCTACAGCTCCGCTGTCCCAAGCCCCGCGAGCCTCCTCAGCACCTGTATGGCGTATCAGACACCATATCTAACCGACCTCGTTGTGATCCGCTGTTAGTCATTTGCTGGCCTTTTTTGTTGCAGCACGGCTTCAAAGCAATTGTAGACAAAACCAATTGTAATGTGCTGGTGCTACAGAGTGTTTCAGGGCATGCCGAAGCAACGCGGCCGGGGTGATTAAGTATTGGCTCACTTAAGCCTGAATGCATATTCACTCCAGTTGCACAGCATGGTGTTACAGATATTCGTTACATGTAAGGCATGCAGGGAAACGCCTGGGCATCCTTCCTCGTGCTTGCTTGCTATCGTGCCCTGCCCTGCCCTGCCAGGCGTTGGTTGAGGACAACGCGGATTTGCATTCGGTGCCAGATATGTCGTAAAGCAGCTCCATGGTGGCTCGCCATCTGCGTTCTCAGCGGAGCCTGGGCTCACAGCCGGCACGTGCCGAGGGATTGGTGTCCAACTGGGCGGTCCAGGCGAAACTGCCTTATGCCAACACAAACCAAGTATGCTGATTTTATGTGCTGTGTGGCGACATGATGTCTCGTGGCTTTCAGGGGCTCGCTTCGTGCTGGCGACACGCCAGAGTCTGGACCAACGCAGCGTACACACGTTGCTGTGCAGGGGGAAGCACCCGTTCCCGCTTTGTAAGTGCATACCCCTCCCCTGTTGCTGTGCACGGGAAGCAATAGAGCCGGGGTGCATTAGCTGGTTGCCTCGATCCCTGCTTTTATCCGTCAGCGGCGTACCTGTACCGCCACGGACCTTCATGACCTGATCGAGTGACCGTCATGACGTCAGCTACGGTGTCAACTCCAGGAGTTACTAGCGTGCAAATGCGGGGGCCGGGTCGCCCGGACCGGGGGCCGGGCCTGTCCCGGGACCATCCGCGAGGTCCATCATGCTCGCGCCCTGCTGGATGCTGAAACCACCTCGACAATACAACGTCCATGACCGACGTATACCTTTTCCATCAGGCCGACAGCAGCTATCCCTCCAGCAGCACGCTCCAGCAGCTCAGACCTCAGAGGCAAAATCGCCACGGCAGCGGCCTTGTTGAAGCACAGAAGGCAATGAAGTCGTGTCTGTGGTACCTGAGCAGTCGAGCCGTTTGTCGTACCAGCCCGTACGCCAATCCCGGTGGTCACCCAGGATTCCTCCCACACCCCTTCCCTTCGAGCGTGTTGTTGGTCCAGTTGGACCCCCGGCTGTTGCCGACATCGTAACACTCGAGTTACCCTTTTCTTCCCAACGCACTACACAAACGAGCACCCAAAATCAACTCCGTTCCCAACACCAAGCCACGACCAAGACCACAGCCACGAACATACATATGCACACACTCACTCGACACTTCACCCAATCAATGCCCCCATGCAACTTTCTTACACCGCCGCCAGCACGCCCTGCTGCTGCTCCTGCAGCCCCTGCCCCGGCTGCGTGGCCTTGTAGCCCACCACCTCCACCACCTCCCCGAACAGCGAGTAGGCGTTGCACTCGTCCACGCGCACCATGACCAGCTGCCCACGCAGCGCTGCGCCGTCGCCGTCAAAGTACACCAGCTTGTTGTGCCGGATGCGGCCAAACGCCTGCACAGCAGCAAGGAGGACATCATCATTTAGAATGCACATGGTGGCACAAGGCGGATGCGGCCAAACGCCTGCACAGCAGCAAGGAACGCATCACTTCAATGCATATGCTGGCACAAGACGGATGCGGCCAAACACCTGCGGGGTGGTGGCAGAGGGTGCGAAAGGAGGCACAGGACGCAAGTGATTCATGCGTGATGCGCCGCGGATGCGGCCAAACACCTGCACATCAACGAGGAGCACAACTCTTCAATGCATATGCTGGGTTGCTGGCACACGGCTGGGCAATGCTCACAGGTGTGGTACCGGTATCCAGAGGCCCTGCAAGTCATCGTACATCTGGTAACTTGGCGCGGCGAGCATGCGGGCGAGCATAAGGACTGTGCGTATGTTCTTTCCCTCCCCTTCCTTCCTCGCCCACCTGGTTCTTGTTCTTGGGGTTTGGCCCCTCCACCAGCACCTCCAGGGTGCGCCCCTTGAAGCGCTGCGCCCGCTCCGTGGCCACCTCCATCACCACCTTGTTCAGCCTGCGGGGTAAAATATAAACATAAACATAAATATGAAGCATGGATCATATCATGCAATCTACTATCACCTCCGTCACCACCATGTTGAGCATGGGGGCATGGATAAGGGTTGAGAGGGGCAGTTTGAAGGGTGTTGCGGGGTGGGAAAGTGGAGCGAAACCTGTGGAGGGGGACCCCAATCACAGCTGATACGACACTACATCATGCGCCACCATGGCCTGTTTCTGTCCCGTCGCGCCTGCATGCCGTGTCTCTGCGGTACGGTTGCCACAACTGCCTCCTCTGGCGACACCCGTTACCCCATACCCTGCAAATACACATGCCGCAACCCGCCTCCCCAGCGCCTATCCCGCTTGTGGTCCCCACCCATCCGCCCCAGCTTTCCCACTCACCACACCCCAAGTAAGCACCTGCTAACACACATGCCGCAACGCACATGTCTGCCCACCTGTTGAGCCTGTCCTGCTTGATGAGGTCAGCCACCTGGTTCTCCCACTCGGCGGCTGGGGTGTTGGGGCGCGGGGAGTAGGCGGCGGTGTTGACGCGGTCGAAGCCGATCTCGCGCACCAACCGCTCCGTGGCCAGGTACTGCTCCTCCGTCTCACCTGTGGGTGCGTGCGGCGACACCAGCAACAATCAGGGGGGCTTGCAAAGAGGCCACGTGTATAACTAGGCACGGTGTATAGTTTCATGGTCTACATGCTGTGCTGAAGCCAGACATGTCAACCACTAAGCAAAGACCAGGTTCCGCCCAGCAACGGCATCGCTTTGCTTGAGGCTGCTGTTCAGTGTGCTGTGCTGGCGATGTAGGGACTGCTTCCTGGTCTCGCCTGTCAAGGCCGAAGAGCAATGGCATCAACACCATGCATGTATTGCACGATGCGGCCAACGGGAGGTCAACGCATGACGTTCTAAGTGCACGCACTGGGAAGCTCAGTGGCGTGCCAGCTGGCGGCGTCCCGGCTTGGTAGGCAGCGCGACAAGCATGACACGTGGCACGGCGGCACGCGTGCCCGTTGACACGTGCATGTAACACGCACCCGGGAAGCCCACGATTGCGTCCCCGCTGATGGAGGCGTCCGGCATGTAGCGGCGGATGTTGTCGATGATGGCACGGTACCGCTCGTGCGTGTAGCCGCGCTTCATCTCGCGCAGAATGTCGTTGTCACCAGACTGGAACAGGATGCGGAGGGGGTAACCGCGAAGCGGCAAAGTGGCGAACGGAAACAGGATTAGGCAGGGGAGGGAAGGAGGAAGGGAGTCATGCTACCAGTTGTGACGAGTGCGGGATACTGTGCGGCAACCGCCGCACCAAGCGGCGGGCCAGGGCGCCCAGGAGCTGGAGAAGCCGCCACGTTGCCTTTGCGTGTATCGCAGTGCTCCGGTGTCGTGCTCGCGGGACGGGCGTAGAGATGGCATCGCAAGGGCGCGAAGGCGAATGTGGCGACCATGCTCGCATGCGGACGCCTTGGTGTAGTGCATGGCCGTGCGGCAGCTCTCTGGTCCCACGGCCGCCTCCCTCGCCCCGCCTCCCTCCTTTCAACACCCTGTACTTTCTTCCCGCGCACCTGGAAGGGGATGTGGAAGAACTCGCACAGCTTGGGCAGCTCGGCGCAGGCGCGCACTAGCCGGTCTGAGGGATTCAAGAGGGGAGGCAGCCGTGAGGGAGGTGCCGTTCAGTATGTCGCACAGACAGAAGCGTCAGGCATTACCTGCAGCCATCATTGCAACACAACACAGCAGCAAAGGCCCTGCCAGACTCAGTGTCCGGCGTTTACCCAGGTGGCCCTTGACTGCGTCCGGCACACAGACGCGCAAGCCTCGTGTACTCACCAAGCCCGTGGCAGCAACACGCGAGGCTGGTTCACTTCCACTGACTGCTCCGTCCCCTACGACGCCGCCGAACCCGCGAACCCCGAGCACGATAAAGGACATTTGGTCACAGAACAACACCCCGCTCCCCCCCATCCCAATCCGCCCCAGCCCTCACCTGTGAAGTAGCGCGGGTGGGAGGTGGCGAAGCGGATGCGCTCAATGCCGGGCACGTCGTGCACGTGGCGCAGCAGGTCCGTGAAGGTCCAGGCGCGGCGCCCAGAGGCGTCAGCAGCCACACCAGGCAGGTCCCTGAGGAATGGGATGGGATGGCGGGTGGGAGGTGGCACGGGAGTGAGGTGGTGGGGAACGACCCCACTTCCTCTTCTCGTCCAGGCACCTGCGTTTCCATGCTTCCCTGACGCCCTACACCGTCACCTCACGCTGTACGCGTACCCCTCCGCCTTCCGCACCTGCCGTATGCGTCGATGTTCCAGCCCGCCGTACACTCCCCATGCCTCCCACCTGCCGTACACTTCCCCCTCCCCTCCGCACCTGCCGTACGCGTCGATGTTCTGCCCCAGCAGCGTCACCTCCTTGTAGCCCGCCTCCCCCAGCGCCATCATCTCGCGCTTGATGTCGTCCGGCTTGCGGCTTTGCTCGGAGCCGCGCGTGTATGGCACCACGCAGTAAGTGCACTTCTCGTTGCAGCCGTAGATGACGTTAACCCACGCCGTCAGCGCGCTCTCGCGGCGGGGCGTGGTGATGTCCTCCTCCACCGCAACCTGCAAACATGGTGCAACATGGCGCGGAAGGTGTTGTACATGGCAGTTGTGCATCACCTGACAGTTGTACAGTATGTGGCAGCTGTACAATGTCGTTCGGCGCCGTGCGCACGCCTGCGCGGCCTCCAGCGCAACCTGCGTACGACATGTGACTGGGCACGTGCGCACACCCACGTGCAGTGCAAGGGTCCAGTAGCCCAGGTGGGAAGTACGACCGACACACAGCCTCATGTGGTCATGCGCTGTGCAAGCCTCCCGCGGCGTGTTGCTCGGTAATTGCCGCACAATGCAGCTGGCCCCTCTTGTGGCGCGGTTGCAGGGACCAGTCCCCATGGTACCGTCAGTGTCTCCAGCCGCCTACCGCCAACCAAGGAACGCACACCGCAGGGCACGCAGCCAGCCACGTGCCTCACACGCCCCGCCCCGCCAGCCCCGTACGTGCTGCACATGTCCGCCGCAGTACCACGAATCAAGGCACCCTATCCGCTACACCCTTCACTACCGCACATGGTCTCCACAAGCTTTGCCCTTACCTGCTCTGTGGCGCACACCTGTGCGTCGTTGGCCCTGTCAAGCAGCTCGTTGATTTTGTTGGCAAACTGGGGACCTGGGGTACACGCGGTACAGACGGCAAGGAAACGGGAGTCAGCTCGCAATCCCTCCTGTCGGCTGCCACCATGGCCGTCATGCACCCCTCTTACACACTCCGTGGCCATACCACGAACTCAGCCCCTCAACCCACCGATGGCGGTGCACCAAACCTCCGTGGGGTTACGGGAACGAGTCATGACCCACGCATGACGATGCCCACCTCGGGTACCTGAACTGGTACTGAATTCACTATCATACGACCCCAAATATTGCACACATGACCCACCCGCGACGGCTGCCCTCACACCCACAGCCCAGTGCACCCATGGTCTCTCCGAACCCCAGCACCCATGGTCTCTCCGAACCTCCACACGGATGCACCCATGGTCTCTCCGAACCCCCACACTGTTGCACCCATGGTCTCTCCCAAACCCACACTGTTGCACCCGCCCATAACAATTTCCACCTCGGGCACCTAAACTGGTGCTGCACCCACTGTCATGCGACCCCAAGTGTCGCACCCTCCCAGTGCCATGACCCACCCATGACGATGTCCACCTCGGGTACCCTCCGCAGCAGCGTCTGCCCCTCCTGCTGCGCCACGCAGCCGGCCACCACAATCTTGAGGTCGCCAACCTTCTCGCGCTTGCGCTTAGCCTGCAGGCGGTGGTCGCAACAACGTACACTCTGACGCAGGTTCGACAGAGCGCAGTGACAATCGGACGGACCGGAAACCTGGCCCCGTAATCAGTATCCGGAGGTAAGGGCACCGTAATGGATGCGTCACGCGCGCATTGGGCCCATCTACCTTAACGTTGCCTTCATGGCAATCCGTTTGCCCTGAGTAAAGGACCCGTCCTCGCTCGCAACGTCCAACCTCTCTGGCGTTCCCAACCCCCCTGACTCCGCCGCTGCACCCTTCACTCACTTCCTGCCTAGACACCGTCTGACACCACCACCACACTGCCACCCTTACAGGGCCTCCGTGCTGTGAGCCGGCTCTGCGGAGCGGCGTAGCAGTGTAACAACCGTACGACACAGCCTCACAGCCTCCGTTGTAGCTAACGCTCCCCCCTCCATCCTCCCACTCCTGTCTGCGCTTATCCTATTTGTTTCTTACGTGCACCGTCATGTTCCCCGCCCTCCAGATATCCTGTTGGACCGAACCACAGCCCCAGTTCCCCGCTACCACCCTCCCCCAGGGCTAGTTCCCCGCCCCTCAGAAGGAACCACAGCCCGCTTCAAGCCTACCTTTTCGGCCGGCCAGGAGGTACCCATTTACGCTCGTACCACCACCTTCGCCACAGCCCACCAGTCCGGTTCAGTAACCCTCCCCGGCTCCGCCTCCTTTTTGACGGCGCACCAGTAACCCCGCTGACGCACCTCCCTCCTAACACACATGCTCCACCAGCAGGGCACCAACTGCTGCCGCTGACCCACCTGCTTGCCCAGCGCGCTGTACACCTTCTGCTCCGCCTTCTCCCTGATGGAGCACGTGTTGTAGATGAGCACGTCAGCCTCCCCGGCCTCCGTGGAGCAGGCGTAGCCCGCAGCCTCCAGCACACCGGCCATGCGCTCCGAGTCAGCCGAGTTCATCTGCGACGTGCGCACACCAGACGTGTAACATGTGTACTAGCACAGTCCGACATGCACCCCATCCTGAAATGATCGTGTGGTGACCGTAGGCGAAGGGGACCATCTCGGTCAGCGGGATTTGTCTTCACTGACACTGTGCGCGCATGGGTGCGGCCATACCATGGGCTCCGAACCCACCACCAACTGCTGAAGCGTAGCTAGGCGCTCGGCACACCCAGGCTGCTCAGCACACAGTACCCGGCTAGGGCCGTGCCATAGCATCCCACACCGTTTCCTGTGCAGCTGCCACTGGCAGCCAAGGAAAGCGTCAAGCACCCTAGCACACGTGTGTTCTTACATGTCCGCCTTTCAAGGAGCCCTTGCATTAATGTGGTGGCCAGGCGTGGGCAGGAGGAGGTGCCCCCACTCCTCGATCACAGCGCCACCCTGCCGTTCACATTTTAACTCATACGACCTTTCATCCCATTTTCGCTGCTGCACATCCCTTGCACCCTGGACCGTCAGCACGGTGCCACATCCCGCAACGGCGATGTAGGGGCACAAACGCGTGCAGCAGAGACCCCTTAGACTGACGTCGTTCGCAGCCACGTGCTAGGCTTGCACGTATGCTGATGACACTGCCTCGAACACCTCGCCCCAAGTTCCCTGAACCCACGCTGCTACCTCAGCCTGCCCTTTGTTGCGCCCTGTACCACAATTGCATTTTGCGCTTCGCGCCTGACCCTGTAGCCCACCTGGCACCCAAATGTGTGGATGTAGTACTTCTTGCCGTTGGTGGGCCCCGTGGGGGCCGCACGCACAAGCACCTGGCCTGGAGGGCAGCACGGCAACGGAGGGGAGGACGAATCAGAGCGACGCGTGACGTACACGGGTGGTGTGGAGAAGGAAGGGCAGCGGGCGACTGGTGCCCAGCGCACTGGCCTGTGACCAGGCACCCATTTGCTAGTTTGCCCGAACGGCATGCACGCTGCGCCGTCGGTGATCGATGTATGCTCGTTAAGTGACCGCGCGCGGCTCTTTGCGCTGGGATAGGGCACTCAAGCGGTGTTCCGCTGCCATGAATCGGTCCGCTCGCGAGGTCAGTCCACAACCACCCGCGGCTTACCATCAGCTCCACAGAAGGTCGAAGCCTCGGTCTCATCAGCTGCATCTAGGAATTGGGCTGTCGCCAGGACTCCTCCAACCTCCGCCGTCGCTGTGGAAGCTCGCCGCTGAGCTGCCCCGCGCTGTTGTTGCTGGACATTACATTGGCGTCCGGAAACTGGTAGAGCGACAGGCCTAAAAGGTGTAGGGCATGGCGCAGGGCGGAGAAGTGCAGGGCCCGAGGGCTGTGGCCCGCAACACGCTTGTGGTTGGGCCACCGATGGAGGAGAAAGCATGCGCATCATTTTCAAGCTAATTGAAGAAACTTTGAGTATGCGTTGCAACCTTGGCTTTGAGGTGGCAGCAGCGGAAAACGAAACAAAGCAGAGAAGGTCGGAACAGAGGTTAGGTTGATAGCTGTAACGAAGATGTAAGCATGAAAGGTATCCGGTCGTAGCCATCAGCTGCATGCCCCCTTTGCTTCTCCTTTCGCTGCCCATGCAAAAGGACTCCCCTGTTGGCCGCAGGCCCTTCCCACGGGCCCATTGTGGCATGGTCCCCCTACGGACCACGGCTACAGGCAGGGGAGCTCTCCTGGCTGCAGGCCCTATCAAGCCCGACAGCTGTGCCAGGGCAACGGCGACCTCCTGGGTTGCAGGACACACAGATTGCCTGGTCGCCTAAGGCAGGGTCTCCGCTGGGGTCTGAGGGGTCTGAGGCTAGAGACGCCTGGAGTGGTTTTTTTGTCAACCAAGGGAGCGCCCCTGGTGCCCAGGGCTTAAGCTAGACCGAAACCAGACCAAAATCCTGTCGCAGCTGCACCGTGTGAAGGTTTTGTATGATGGGGTATGGTGGGAGGGTCGGAAGAGAGGCCGGGCCCGGGGGCACCATACATACGGACGGTTACATGCGATGCCGGCCCCACTGCAACAACATCTGCCCACAAAGCAACTTATGTATGTATGGTTTTACAGTTTTGGTCCCCTTCCAGAGCCCAGCCCCATCCCGCTCGAAACACAGAGCTGGTTCCGGCCATTAGGGACACGGGGTTTCCCACCCCTAACGCTGTACGGAAAGGAGCGACAGCTCCATAAAGTCCAGGCCACGACGTGCGGGCCTCAAGTTCACCCTACCACAGCCTGGTCCCGCCCCCACAAAGCCTCTCCACAAGACGCACCCACAGAGCACACACAGCACCCCTGTCGCGGTTCCCAACCACCCTTCTGCCCAGGAGGAACCGGATACGAGGCAGCTGTACGGAGGAATTAGCCAGCATCGGCCCCCAGTTGCTGCTTTCGCTCCTCCCCCATCGAAACCCCAAGGGCCTCCTATGAACACAGGCCACACGTGCCCTATAACCGCCCCCCGCACAGAAGCACCCCTCCACACCAGGCAGGCAAACAAGACAGGGTAGGCGCAGTACGTGTACTAGTTCCTGGGCAGTACCCGCCCTTGCATTAGTTAGTGTTTAGGGCGCGCACTTAGCGCGCAGCAGGCACACCTCCGCCGCACATTTCAGGGGATAGTGACTGGAGAATGGACACAGCCACTGTTGTACTACGGTAGCTCGTTAGGTGGTTGGGAGCAGCAGCAACCTCCTGAACAGCTACCGTACACTGGAAACACAGCAGGGTTGAAGCCAGCACTGAGCAAGGCCACACAAGTTCAGCACTGCTGACCTGGCCTGACAGATTCAACTAGCCCCGCAAGCAACCGGCAAGAAGCTATGCGTAACGCACAACCGGAGGTAGGACGTCCTTTAACAAGCATGGTCCTCACGCAGTCGTGGTATGGTCCCTGTGCACATGCGGCCCCTGAACACGACACGGCGACTCCCAACGCTTGCTTGCTGCCCGGCCGTACCCCGTGCCCTGAGCGTAGCACAACAACCCTTAAGAGCGTTCTTGACAATGCCTTCAGAAGTACCCTTGCTAGTCATGGTCAAAGCAAACAGTTCGAAACCTGCTTCAGTTTGCCATTGACCAACGAAATACCATGAAAGCATCGGTGTGGTGGTGTGTTGCTACCCCCCTACGCCGCACGCATGCCAAAATCGGCGCCCAGGTACAAGACATGTTCCATACCAGGATCCAAACCAAATGACAATTCACGCCGTACAGTATGCCCCTGTCAACCAACCGCCTTAGAGCCACACCTTAGCTGGGACGTCACATGTTACAAGTTCCTATCTTATTTTCTATTTTTTTAATCACAGAACTGGTGGCGTACTAAGGGAGTATCGTGGACGTGACTGAGTCACGGTGAAACTGACCCGGCGGGTCGATCGGCGGTCCATCGTCCATGTCAGGGGAGAGGTCTCCCCTGGTCCTGGTGGGCAAATCGCCCATATGGTACACATGGCAACGTACTTACTGGTCGCTGAACATCAGCCAGAGCATAAGGCAACGTGCTGTCGTGACCACGACAACGATCGATAGATGTAATCTACGCCGGGTGTCACTGCCTGCGCTGCCCGGAGTCGCTCGAGTGGGAACAAGCTCGCTGGGAGGACGCTGTGCGTGTCTCTGCATCCCTGCCGTGCTGCCGGGCGCCGGCACTGGTCACTCCTGTGTGCTGATGCCGGCGCACCCTCCCCGTTTTCCTATAAATGGGTGCAGCTGCTCATCAAGACACGAGCGAGTCTGTCCGAGGGCGAGTGACCTGCCCACGCCCAGGCCATCTAGCACACAAGCAAGCACCCCTTAGAATGGCTTAGCCTCGTGACTCAGCAGCACATTACAGGGGATACCAGATTACCGGTACAGTCTGGAACAGGCACACAGCCTCCGTCGTACCTGTTAGGGCGTGTTCACATGCGGACGGATTCGGGTTGGATTGAGGGGTCGAATCCGGATTCGACCCCCAATCCGGGCGAAACCTCAATCCGGCCCCCAGACCCCCGATTGGCGCCCGATTCGCCCCAACTACCGGGATTGGCTCATGGTCACCTGTTTCCGGCGCGCTTTCGCAACAAACAAATGGATACGTAGGCAATCTCCAAGCTGAATCAATTTGCTATCGCTCTCGGGCCACCGCGAGGTCCAACCGCTTGGCATGCAGTGGTCTCCGAGCGGAAGTAGTGGATACACAGCGATTGCTGTCGTATCAACATTGGTCATGGGCCATACGTATGCGAACCATGGGTTGAAGTCTCAGCAGCGGCGGGGATATGCGACAGGCCACCGAGCATGCCACCATGGACATGTGGCCAGGGGCCAGGAACGCAACTGCGGCGACGTAGATGCAAGATTGCATACATAGCAACTCAGATTGGAGGCATGGGGATGCGGAGGGCAGCCTAGGGGTCAGTTTGCAAGGGAACCCGTTCACCGTAATCCGGATTGGCACGTGTGCGTGTGAATGGAAGACGGGATTGGCCGCGAATCCGCTGAGCCCAATCCGACCGCATGTGAACACGCCCTTAGGTGGGGAGCAGCAGCAGCAACCACCCGAACGAACGGATACGCTGTAAACACAACTGGGTCCAAGCCAGCACCACCGCTCTTGATGATCTGGCCTGGCCGACCCAACTAGCCCGGCAAGCAAGCAACCGGCAAGCAAGAAGCCATGCGGAACACACAATAGGAGTAAGGAGATAACTTCCAACATGTTTCTCACGCCTTTCACGCAGTCGTGGTACGGTACCAGTGCACACGCAACGGCCTTGCTCGCTCGCTGCCTGTACCCGTCTGTATGTACCCCGTACCACGCGTAGCATGATAACCCTTGAAAGTGTTCTTGAAACCGCCTGAAACAACCTGCGTCACGTTGCCATCGACCAACGAAATACCATACACGCATCAGTGTAGTGTGACGTGTTGACGTGTCTGCTACATACCCCTCTACGTACGCCGCCTGTATGCCAAAATCGACGCCCAGGGGCAGGGCATGTTCCAAACCTCCTCGACGATTGACAGCGTACAGCATGCAGGTGATGGCAGCCCCGTACTTCTCACACGGCAACGCTGCGCATCTATTCAATTCACTCAGCTCGAAATGCAAGACCAAGCTGACCGCTGACGCCCACATCCGCGGGCCTTGCGTCAGCCAAAGGCTCTACGCACCTTATCCTCTACCCCTCCGCTGGCTCTGTGCACGGCATTGCCAGCAACGACTGCAGGCTGGAACCAACGAACGCATAATAAGGAAAGACACATCCAGTAGCAGCGCACGTCGTAACAAAACACCAACAGGTATATGTTCAAATACCCGAATTTATTGATCAGCGTCATCCAAAGGGCGTTCAGTAGGTCCTCCGCATTGGCTCCTGTCCACCCAAAGTCCCGTCCAATACCCATCCTGCGTACCAGCGCGTGCATGCTAGGTAGGCCCCCGCGACCGTCCCCAGGGCTGGCCGTGCGGTTGTACGGAAGACCGTGCCGATCCGCCACAGCACCCAGTACGTAATAAGATCCCAAGTCCGTTGTAAACTTCTCACGAAGTACAAAAACAACATCCTACTCCCGTCGGATTATTGAGGATTAATGTTCCATCGGGTTAAGTTGATACTGGGGCATCACGTCACGAGAAAACAGGTTCAAACTTCCCGCTACGTACGCCCTGGCCAGCAGCTCTCTTTCAATGCTCACCCATCCACATACGGTGCGAGGCCGTCGCGCAGCCATCACATTGCAGCAATCATAACCACATTACGCACCCCACCTGCCAGTGCACATGCCCTTCCACAATTTTAGTTTATTAGTTGTCACGAGTATCCGCCTCGGTACATCGTCAGGGCCTGCGACGGTGATCATAACTACTCACAAATATTTCATTTGCGCCGCGGTGCGTCATGAGCATCTCCTCTGCACATTGGTACCTGTATGTACGCCCGCTGCCCCGGCAATCTGGACGCCGGTGATCGCACTCCACTTCCCGTACGCATGGCCCGCCCCCGTGCTGCACACCCAGTACTGCAAAGACGTGCATAGTCAGGCAGAGCCGCCCACCTGTCACTTCAACATACGCCCCATCCACATACCGTTTCCCGCCCCCCGCACCCACCGACGGCGGCACGGCTGTACAGTGCTCTCTCCATTTGCAGGTATCCAATTCTTCCGTCCGCAGCAGGCTGACCACAGCCCACTGCACAAACGCGATTTACACAACCCTGCTGTTCCTCCTCACGGACGTGACGCTCGCTGCGCTGCGCTCGATGCTGGCCCTCGCGTCCCTGCTGGCTGCCGCCGCCACAGCTTGCGTCCTGCGGAGGCAGTGGGCGCATGAGCATAGATAGGTACAGGGAACGCCAACAAACGCAAACGGCGCTTGTGCGTGGCTCCTGCGGCTGAGAGGCGGGTGCCCGGTGCCGTGGCCAAGAGACCATGCCTACCATGCGTGCACGGACAGCATTTCTGCAGAAGAAAGGTGCAACTCACGTGCTCCTCCGGGCAAGCCCCTACCCTAAGCAATCCCTCGGATAGCGGCTGCAGCTGCACAGCCCCCGGCCCTGCCTGCCCCCGTCCTAGCCACCGCCACCGCCAGCACCTGCGCGGCAAGAGTGCCCTGCCAGACATGTGTACACGTTGACGTTCCCACCTGTCGAGCAGCGCCTTCCATTTGCCATACGCGCCGCCGCCACCTCCGGGCGCCGCCTCACCGTCCACACCTGAGGCCATGTAGGGGAGGTTCAAGGTCACTCTGTGTGCTGGCCATCCATTGTGTGCTTGCCGTTCTCTTTACGACTCCTTCCCGCACTTTAGGCCCATGTGCGGAGGATCGCCGCTTTCGCCAGGTACAAGTTCATGTACTGAGCCGAGTGCTCTATCTTCACATACCGGTATGGATACCGGTACATTTCATGCAACCTAAGGAACGGGTCCTCTCCGCCTCCACACCACACCCCGTGGCCCCCGCCCCCGCACCCCGACCCACCGGCAGCAGCGTGGCCCTCCTCGTGCCCCTGCTCACATGCTACGCTCAGCCTAGGCCTAACAGCACACAGCCCACCGCCCCAACACAGCCCCTCGTCCCTGCACCCCGACCCACCGCCTGCAGCAGCGTGGCCCTCCTCGTGCCCCGCCTCGTGCTTGACGCCCAGCAGGCTGGACCGGCTGTTGCTTGCCCGGCGCGCCCTGCGGCCCGTGGCGGCCACCGCCCCCACGCCGCCGCCCACCAGCGCCGCCGCCACCATCTTCTCCACGTCCAGCTCGGGGGGCAGCTGGGACATCATCTCAGCGATGCGGCGCTTCTGTGGGCCGGAAACAGGGGAGCCGGAAACCACAAGCCGCGTTAGTTCACGCCGGCAGATCTCCCAGCACAGCACAGCATGGCGTTTCGTTTGCAGTGAGGTGCATCGAGGACCGCGTGGCGGCCGTGGGCTGGACTGCGGAATCCCCGGAGCACCGTGGAGTCGTGCCGTACACGCCATGGAGTCGTGCCGTACATGCGCTTCCCCTGGCGTCCTTCCCTGGACAGCCGCCCACATCGCTCCTTGGCTATCGAATGCAGCAGTCAGTCACCATCATGGAGACCAAATAACACCTTTTGCAGTAGCCAGCGCGTGTTACGGTGCCATACAGCCCGGTCGGTGTCCATGGCTATGCGTGGGCACGGTGTGTCGCACGCGCGCTTACCTCCTTGGCCATGCGGCGCAGCAGCGGCAGGAAGATGAGCAGCAGGAAGCACCCAAACACACACATAAGCAGCAGGAACAGGATGACGTGGAGCACCACGGCAACTGTGGGGGACGGAAAAGGCGGGGGAAGGCATGAAGCCGTGAAGCGATGTAGCTTGATTGGGGAAGGGGAAGGGGACGAGGTAGCTTACTTAGCTTGATCGTGCTAAAAGCATTCTGTTGAGAAGGCGCGGTTGGCCCACGCCACGCCGATTATGCGCTCCTTACATATCCCCAAACCGTCCCTATCACCCCGTACTTCACCCCGGGGGCTCCACCTTTGTACATGCTGGCTGCCCGCTGGTAGTGCTCCTGCAAGATGCGCAGGTTGCCGTCGTTGAGGTCCTGGGGTGAGGGAGGAGCGTGTGTGTAAGGGTGGAGCGTGTGTGTTAGCCGGGTGTGTGTGTTAGCAGGTTGCCGTCGTTGAGGTCTTGCGAGGGGCACGAGGTGGGTCAGCATGTGCGTATAACAGCTGCCTCCTGGCTTGCCACGGTTTAGGCCACAAAGCTCATCACGCCGGGCGCCGCTTGCAGGTGCGGCCAAGCAACCGGCCATGCATGTGTATATGGTGATGCATGTGCATGTGTACGTGCAAAAAAGCGTTTGGCCATGGGGCGCGGTTTCAGCTCACCTTGGTGCCCACGTTGTAGATGTAGTCCAAGTGCGTGTCGTTAAGGCCGGGCGCCACCATACCCCCTACGCCCCCGGCCGCCGTGGCCACCAGCGCGCCCAACTCCGTCAGGAACTGCGTCATCATGCCGTCCACACCGACCAGGGTTACCTGGGGTTCGAGGTTTGAGACGGGCACGGATTACAGGAGTCTCAGGACAGGGTTTGTCACCAACGGCTGCGATGGGCCTTTGGTACGGCATGCCCCATGCATCGCTGTGTGGTAAATCGATAGTCTCTTTAGAATAGAAACCGCTCAACTCTGGGAAACCGAGTAGGCTCAAAGAAGCAACCATTAGAATCAGCATGCAGAACATGCCAAGCACCTGCACCGCCAAGTCCTGTAGTTGCGAGGTGCAACCCTCTTACCTCCTTGAAGAGGTTACAGGGACTTGGAATTCGTGAAGCTTGGCCCCCATGAACTGCCCCCAGCCCTGCCCCCACCTGGTAGAACCTCCAGTCTGGCGGCGGGCAGGGCATGTGCTCGTCCAGCCTCAGGCACGTGCCCTTGCCGTAGAACAGGCGGAACAGTGCAGGGGAGGAGGCTGCCAGTCCGCTGCGGGGCAGGCCGTGGAAGCGCTCCGTGCCGGGGCCTGCGAGCGCAAGGGCCAGGACGAGTGCAGGGATGTGGATTAAGGTAAATTTCAGTTGGCGTGGCTGGAGATGGGGATGTGGGTGTGGAGGTAGGGCCCTAACCCGACCCAGCGCGAGGACCTCCCCTGCACCCTTTCCCAGCAAGAGGACCTCCCCTGCACCCACCCAGCGTGAGGTACGCCTCGTCCCCCAGGCGTAGGGAGTAGTAGGCGTCCCGCAGTGCGGTGGCGGCGGCCTGCACTGCCCCCATGCGGCTGGGCAGCGCGTCCAAGGACTCCTCGGCGGCAAGCTCCTGGGGGCAAGGGGCGGGGTGGCAAGGGGCACGGGGCAGGTGTGGGTGGAGAGAGGGCGGAGGAGCTGACTGGCATGGCACGGGCGCTGTTTGAAACGGCGGGATACCGTACTTTTACACTTCGTGTTTTGGGAAAACGACAACAAGCTGTTTAGCTGCAACAGTCGCTGTACAACTAGGGGTACACTGGCACGCTGGATGGTAGCAGTAAACTTCTGCTGTCCTGGTGAACTGGTTGGCCGTTATAAACGGCCTCGTTTGAGGTCCCGGGCACACCGGCACACGCGCCCCACTCCCTCCCGCACCTGCGCATGGAAGACTGCACGGTAGGTCCTCTCCGCGTTGTGGTCGCACACAGCCTGCTCCGCCACGAGGCGCGAGGCTTGCAGCAGCAGCACGTACACCACCACGTAAAACACAATGGTCTGCGGGGACCAGGTGGTATCGAGGGTGTCAGTTGGGCGCCAAAAGCGCATACAGTTACAGTTACAGTCACAGACCCCCATGGGGTGCGTCCGGAGAACCAGGGGGCCATCAGGACGGGCAACAATAAGCAGAGCGTGCATCTCACGGGCTGAAGTCCACTGCCCCGCATGCATGTGCTCCTTGGCAGAGCAGCCGCACCCCGCTAACCCACCAGCGCGGACCACGCGGCCACGTTGGCCATGACTGCGCTGATGATGTGCGAGTTGCGCTTGAGGGCGCGCTTGGGCGCGGCGTGGGCGGGGCCGTGGCCGGGGTGCGGGTGCACACTGCCGCCGTGCCTGGAGGGGGGCAGGGGAGGTCGCAGCGTTCACCGGTGTGCATGGGGAAACCATGCTCGTGCAGCGCTGGTGCTCACAAACAGCAGCTACCGGTCGGGAAAGCCATAGCAATGCTCCCCGACGCACAAGCATTCACGTGTAAAACACTACCAGATTACACGTTCTCGTCCTTGCCAGCTCCTCAGGCACGATACTCTTCCCAAAAACCAGCTGGACAGCCGGTCCCCCCGTGCCCCACTCACGTCAGCTTGGCCCAGGCGGTGCTGAACCATCCGAAATGCCCTGAGCCAGCCGGGGACGCGTGGAGCACATCCGCCGAGAAGATACCGCTGATGCCACCACCGCCCCCGCCACCCTTGCCTCCTCCCCACGACGCCAGCGGGCGCCCGCCACGCCCAGCCTTGCCGCCACCGCCGCCACCCGACCCGCCACCCGATGATGCGCCGCCCCCTTTGCGTAGGCCTCCCGCTCCCCCGGGCCCCTCTGATTTCGGGGTGCCGTGGTTGGAACCCTCGTTGTTGGACGCAAACAGCGCCCTGCGCTTTTCCCCTCCGCCTCGACGGGCGCTTGGGCTGCGCTCAGGCTCGGCCTGAGGAAAAGTGCGGACCGGGACCGGCTTCATCGTAGGTATCTGCTACAGCAGCATGGGTCCCTGTTTCTCGCGCAACAGCGCACACACTACGACCGCTTATTCCAAACGTAATTAGTTGCCCGCCTCGATCCACAATAATAGGTGCTCATCTGGCTACATAGCGTGCATGTGCAGTACTTACGTGTGGTTCGTGAAAGCTCTCGTGGCCTTCTACTCCTTCTCCTTCCGCCATCTGTCCCCCTGCGCCCCCTGCTGCCGCCCCCGTTCTCTCGTCCTCCTCCTCGTCTCCATCCTCGCTTTCATCGTCGTCCAGCAGGTGCATGGTCTGACTGGCCAACGCGCGGGTGAGGCCGATGGGGATGGACAGGAACGTCTGCGGGGGGAACACACCACGCGGTTATGGTTTAAGATTAAGATGTACGACGGCCGAGGTAACAGGGTGTGCCAAGCACGACACAACGGCTGTTAGGTAAGCGGAATTCTGGACGTGGGTTATAAATCAGTCCACAGAAAGCCGGCTCGTAGCTGCGTTTTGGTATCTTTTAGTATCTTGCTGCCTGTCGTGCGGGCTGTCGGGCGCGGCGCTGCGGTTGGGGCAGCATGAGGTTGCCCGCACACCCTGGTCCCACCCCGCACACCCTGGCCTCACCCCGCACACCCTGGTCCCACCCCGCACACCCTGGTCCCACCTCGTACAGCTTGTAGCGGAAGTTGGAGGTGCGCTGCAGCAGAACCACCAACAGCCTGTGCGGGCGCAAGGCGAGGGGGCAATGTGGTTTTATACATAAGCACGTCCAGCGCCACCGATTTTACGTCGGCCAGGTTC
Organism: Chlamydomonas sp. KOR1; assembly: GCA_036984285.1. Classification (NCBI taxonomy): domain Eukaryota; kingdom Viridiplantae; phylum Chlorophyta; class Chlorophyceae; order Chlamydomonadales; family Chlamydomonadaceae; genus Chlamydomonas; species Chlamydomonas sp. KOR1. The sequence continues at coordinate 29,363 of BQMZ01000277.1, read as the reverse complement.
ACGTGCGCAGCGGCCAAAGGAGGGGCCCAACGCGACCCGCGCACGGCCCCCTGCGTGGTTCACTCCTCTGTGCGCACTCACGCTGCGGCGAAGGAGGTGACCACCGCTCCCTCCACCACCAGGAAGGCCAGCTGCAGCGTGTTGACCCCCTCGGTGGTGTCCTCAGCGTGGACCAGCAGTTCCTCCAGCAGCTGCAAGCACACGGCCACCAGCGCACATGGCGCAAGATAGAGCCGCACATTGACAGGCTCCATCAAGCCACGCAACACCGAAGTGACTATGGCCCACGACTTTGCCCTCACAACGGACGCCTGGCCGAGGAACGATGGGCCGCCGCCCACGCACATGCACTGCCCGTGTGGGTTTTTTCAGGGGCAACACACACTGTGGCAGTCTGCACAATGCCCACTGCATGGCTGTCTGTGTCCTCAAGTGCTTTGCGTCCTCACCGGCCTGGCCCCCTCCACTGCCGCCTGTCCGTTGAGCAGCATGAAGGCCCCCGCCGGCGTGGAGGACAGGTTGAGGCCCTGCTGCCGCCACGTGGCGTGGTGCTGGTACAGCGTGTTGGCAGACACGTACAGCCGCTGGACCAGATCCTGCGGGGTTAGGGGGTGGGAAGGGGCACGTGCATTGTGTGTCAGGCAGACAGGACAGTAGAGGGTTAGACGCAGTGCTGCTGTGCCACGGCATCTTTGCATTCTGATGAGGACATGGGGACCGAGTCAAGGCAACCTGTCGAGACGTCAAGACGGAAACATGTCCTATGAGGGGGTGTCCACTCACCCACAGCGTGATGTTGACGGTGTACGCGCCGTTGATGTCAAGGGAGGTCTCCGCAACCTGAGGGGTGGAGAGTGGGATGCATGCAGGCCTCAGTGAGTTCCTATCCGTCTTGTTTACGCCCGGGATGCCGACGCGAGGCGGTGCGGTATGGGGTGATGTCAAGCAGGCAGACCGGGCGGGCAGAAACTTGGTGCAGGCGTTGAGTGGTGCTGAGCGAGGGCGCCAGTGGCGGCACAAAATCATGAGCACGTATGGTACGGCGTACGGTAGCTACTAACAGGCACCATGTCGTACCCGCAGCATTGCCATTGACTGACCTGTACGATGTGCGAGTAGAACATGGCCTTGGTGTCGGAGTTGCCCCACTCAAGGACCTTTTGATTCAGCTCCTGTACGGCAACGGAGTTCCACAGGGTGCGGCATGGCACAATGCTCGCATGTCGCCGGCAGCGAAACGCGCAAGGTGGTTGCGTGGTCCTGACGCGTCCTCAGCCTGCGAACCAGGTGCTTTACGAGGGACTCCATTGCGCAGTCAGCGATGCAAACGCTGCTCGCCGTGGCCATGCCTCGTGCAAGGACACACCCTTGCCAGCTTTAGTACTGGACTGCCGTCGATCAGCTTCGATGCATCTGCCGCAGAATGGTCAGTGACACGCCCTGGCAGCAGCGCGGGGTCTTTGACACACGAGCACTCGCTGCCTGGCATGCCCCTGCTGGGTCCACCCTCGCCACGTGCACCACCCCGGCCTCCACGCAGCGCTCACCCGGTAGCTGGTGGTGTAGGTCAGGATGTCATCCGCAAATGCCTGCAATTGCGTTTGGGCAAACCTCGATTGGATTCAATTGCGGAGCGAAGGAGATATGCTCGTCAAAGAAAAGCCCAAGGGCTGGAAGAGGACAGGAGGCCTTTCCCGCCTCCCCTTAGGCTACGCCAACGGTGCCGTACACCCAACCCTCACAACCCCTCGTGTGCTGTAGACAAACCCTAACATTGCAGCTACATGTGGGTCAAGACGTAATCTTTCTGGGCCTACAGCCGCTGTAGGCAGCAGGCTGTGTATTAGCGCACAGTGCGATCAGCAGGAAACGCGGCTGGCTCATCACAAGCGCACTCCCAACCCCCGGCCCCACCGGCGCGTCCGCCTCCGTGTACACGACGTCCGCTACCCGGCCCTTGTAGATCTGGTCCAGCGCGCGCACAGCTACCAGGGCCTGCACACATGCAATGGCAGAAAGGGAGTTGGCAAACGAGTATCGCTATGAGCAGCGCACCCGGCCTAGTGTTGTTGCCCTTGTTACCTTCACAATCATTGTCAGCAACATGTCACTTCAACAAAGCCCCTGCAATGGTTGCAGCAAATAACCTATGTATCACACGGCGCTCTGGCGGCTCTGGTAACCCCGAGCTTTTGTGCCCTCACGTACGTACCCTCTGCAGGTGCCGCTGTGCAATGCAGCCCCTGTCCAGGGCCTCCAGCGCAGTGCTCTGCTTCTGTGGGCCAATCGCACAATGACACGGGGCAGGCAGGCAGTCAGACACGTCCCTCACGATACAGCGCGGCAAGTGAATGCGTGGAGGCATCTGTGTGCGTACTGCACTGCACCGGGCCAGAAAGGGTTGTCAACCTGTGTCGGTGGGCCGCAGCCACAAACAAGGTGCTGCCGTGACGTACGGCGCACATTGTGCCATTGGTCCAAAGCTAGCTACACACGTGGCGGCCAATATGAGTAAAGGCAACGGTAGGTTTACCCTAGCAAATTACCCTGTGCACCCCACGTACCTGAATGGACACGATGATGAGCGCAAAGCACACCACGTGGACCGCTCCGGCTAGCAGTATGGTGAGCAGGGTGCGGACCTTGAACTGGGTGACCACCTGCATTGGCGTCATAGTCACACACGGCAGCAGTGATTGGGTGTGTGCACTTGGGAGCTGCGGATGGTGGAAGGCGTGTGGGCGGGAGGCCGGAAAGGGATCTTTGTGCTAGGGTACTAGGCTGATGCCAGCATGTAACTGCGGTTGCTGCTCAAGGGCCTACGCCTTGCCAGCGGGGTCAACCTTCAAAAAATGTTGACCCCATGTTAGGATGGTACTTGGTACACCACGCACCTTCTGCGCCTGCGGCGTCTCCAGCAGGCGGATGAGCTTGCGGTAGCGCTTGCCGCGTTTGAAGTCGGCGGTTGCATTCATGTCTACGCGGGTTAATGAGGGTTGAAGCGGCGCGATCAGCTCATTGACAGAGCGCGAGGCAAGCGCAGGGCGCTTGCCGGCGTTGCAGACGTAGCACGTGATGTCAATTCCTGCTTGCACACTGATGCAGCTCTGTAACAGATGCACCGTTCCCCCGCGGCCCTGCCACTACATCACCCAACCCGACCCGACACAGACCCCGCGACCCACCTGACACGCCGGAAGTGCCGGACACCCCACTGTCGCCGCCCTCACTGCGCGCGTCATCCGCGTGGTGGTCATGTCCATCGTGGTGCGCATGGTGCCCGTGGTGGTGGTCACCCATCCCTCCCTTCCCTGCCGCCGCTGCCGCCAGAGCGTGATGCGATCCAGCCCTTGGCGACGCCTGGCCCCGCCCCGGCCCAGCAGTCCCCTTCCCGTGCTCCACGTCCGGCGCGTGGAAGGCCCTCACCCGGTCCTGGACCTCGGGATCGTCAAAATGGTGGTGGATGGCCGAATCGTGGGTGGGTAAGCTGAATGCACGGTGCGCTTTGGCGCCAGCGCTGGCAACGAAGGGGCTGACGTCGTGACCGGGGGGCATGCCATCGCCGTCCTCACCGCCGCCGAGCGTGTTGGCGTTCTTGTCGTACCCGTCAACGGCATCGTTCTGGTAAAAGGCCCCGTCGCTGGCCACCCACTTGTTGATGCGGTCCAGCTTGTGGCCCTGGGTGGTGGTTTGGGGGTCGGTAAAGGAGGGGTTGCACGGCCTGCTAGACGTGTTTTGCACGTCCACCTTCCGTCACCACAACACTAGAGCACTGGCGCACACTAGAGCACTGGCGCACATCAACAACGGTATAGCACTGCACGGTGGGCATACTTGCAAGGGCCGAGCAAGCTTCAGCATGTGGGTGATTGCTGGTTCTCCGCTTCCTCACCCCTGCAAGCCCTGCCGGCGGCTGTGGTTCCGCCCCCGAGCGGACGCTGACCGCGTCCAGCCGCTCCTGCTCCTGCCCCTGCGTGGGCCCCTCGTCCGCGCTGGTAGTGCTGGAGCTCGCCTCGCTGGGGCTTGACGCGCTGCTGCTGCCGTCCGCGTCTGTGTGCAGGAGGCATGAGACCAACGACAGTGAGCACACAGGAGCTTTTGCGTTACAGGCCACATAGTCAAGACACACGAGTGGCGGTGCGGGTACGGTAGGAAATGACCACTGGAAAGCACCAAACGCATACCGTACCCACGAACAATAACACACGCACGTGCGGCAGACCCACCACTGTCCTCGCGGGCGTCGGAGGCCGACTGCCGCTTGGCCGCCATCGCGTTGACCACCGCGTTGGCCAAGGGGGACGCGGCCATGGCCTTGCCGCTGCCGCCGCACGCCTTGGGCATCGGCATGTCGCCCTTGCCCATGCCGACCAGCGCCGCCATCCCACGCCGAGGTGTAGACACTGCCGCCACCGCTGCTGACACCGCGGCCGACGCATCACTGACGCCAGCCGTCAGCTGCTGCGCCCTAGGCGTGTCCAGCTGATCACCTGACCCCATCTGCGGTACCGTGGCAGGTGCTTTCACGTGGTCATCCGCGTCGGGCGTGACGGGTCCCGACAGGTGGACGGAGCGCCTGCTGACCTGCGGCTGCGCCGCCAACGCTGCAGCAGGCTCGGTGCTTCGCTCCGCCTCACCATCCACGGTGCTGGGCGTCTGCACCGAGTCCTGGTCTGAGGGCCGCTGCGGCCGGCGGGTATGCAGGGGGCGGCTGGTGGCGGCACCACCACTGGGTGGCTGCTGCTGTGGCGGCTCCCGAGGGCCCGCAGGTGCCGCTGTCGTATCATTGCCAACATTGCGCCCCATGATAGCAGACAAACCACTAGCGAGGCTACCCTGGCGGGGCACGCCGCGCTCGGGGTTGGGCGCAAAGGAAGGCTTGCTGGGCAGGCCGCGGAGTGGGCTGGCGGCGGCGGCGGGGACGTCCTTTGGTGGCGGCGGCGGCACGGGTGGCAGCGCGGGCGATGGTGCGGGCGGCGGCCCTCCGTTGGGGTCAAGACGCACGATGGCTGTGACGGGCTGGCCAGGCCCGGGGCGGCCCACCACCTGCACCGCCAGCGCCAGGGTGCGGCCGTCGCGGTGGCGGCCCAGCAGCTGGTGCACGGGGCCGACCTGGGGGCAGGGCGGGGGCATAGAGGGTGTGGGGCGCGCGGTGATAAGGATGTGTTCATGCAAGGGACGCGAGGAGGTGACGCGAGTCATGGTACCGCAGACGGTGCACGCAGACGACATGAGCAGCCCGAGGGCGACTTGCAATAGCAGGACAACAGCGAGCTCAGGATAATAAGCTACGGACCAACCTTAATGTGCTCCTTGGCGCCCGCCTTGGCGCCCATCTTCAGCGCGCTCTTTTTGGCGATGCCGCTCTCGGTGAGCAGCCCCGACGCGGTCTGGCCGGGGCCCAGCAGCAGCAGCTGGTCCAAGGTACGGCCCAGCAGCGCCTCCCGCGGCTGCCCCCACAGCAGACCCGCGGGTCGGAGGTCCTCTTCTTGGAGCCGGGACACACGCCCCGAGCCGTCCAGCTCCAGCACGCCTGCATTGGGGACACATACACGCACGCAGTGCGGTCCGGTACGGAAATTTGGGGGATGCGTTAAACGCGTTTAACTGGTGTCAACGAGTCACGAAAATGCTACTGCCCGCACGCGACGACAAAACTTCAGCACACTTGCATGGAGGCACGAGTACGCACCCCGTGCACCTCGGCACGGATGCATTACCACTCGCTGCGCTTTCCAGACCAGAAAGGATTGCATAACATGCTATGGCGTTCCATGTATGCTTCCCGAACCCTCCACGCACCTGACAGCGCGTCCGACACCCACAGGTCCACGTACACCTCGAGCTGGATGCGCCTGGGAGCGCCGTCGCATACGGCCGTCACTGGGGGCAGATTGACCTCAACCTGCACGCAGGGGCACGGGCAAGGCAGTACTGGACGAGCCTGAAGCGGGCGGCAGTATAAGCATGGCCGCCTGCCTCATGCGTGCACGGAGGCATCTGCTTGATAATAATAATAATAATATTGACGCCGGACATCCATCCTGGCGTGAAGTTCAGGAGGCAGGGCCAGGGGAACCTAGGTCCCCCAAGCTCCCACCACCATAAGAGCAGGGCTGCGGCTCCTCATGGAGGGTCGCCGGTGTCAATGGGGAGCCCGTTGGCGTCTTTAGGACAGCGCTGGAGCCATCGCCGTTTGCTAATAAGGCGGTCCATCCAGTAAACCGCGTGACTGTGGAGGGCATGTACACAGCGTTTGGCCTGGGCAGGGGAGGCACCGAGCTCGGTGAGCCGGGTTGTCAGGGGGGCAGGGATGGTTCCGCAGACACCAAGGGTAATAGCGTCCGCCGTTCCGTAAGTGACGGGCCAGCCCTCAGCCGTAAGGAGCTGGGCAAGTTCGGCGTGTTGCGTTGCCTTCTTTGTGACCTTCTCGTCGTGGGCAAAGTCGGAGCAGTACCCTACCTCAAGGAGGATGATGGGGTGTTATGCTGCCGCTGGGGTCAGTTGCAGCAGGGCCTCACCGAAGGTGTTGGCATCATGCAAGTGTGGTTTGATGCTGGGGATGTAGAGGATGTCCGGCCGCAGCTTGACACGAGTGTCGTCATCAAGGGCAGGGAGAAGCCATTTCGGCAGGCGTGTGCCGTGTGCATAGGCTGGGAGGCAGTTGGACGCCACTGCATCCAGGATCATGAAGCCATCACCTTCGTCGCCTTTTGCAATGGTTTCAGCCACAAGCGCGCAGGCCTTGTTGTGCCGTGCAATTTTCATCGCATTGATGGTTGGGTGTGTGCAGCCGCCTAGAATGTGGCTCGTGCAGTCAGGTGCCTTGTGACACAGGGGGCAGGCGGCCACAAGTTGCCCGGTGCGGGGGTTGGTGATTTTGCGTACAGCGGCCGTGCCGTGTCTCAGGTCATGCTTGGCGCAGTGCAGGGTGCCAGTGAGGCACGCCACAAGGCGTTGTTTCTGTCGGTGGTTGGTGGAGTGTTTCAGGGTGTGTGTGCTCACGTCGAGGTTGAGGGCACCGGGGGCTAGGAGTTTGGTTCGGATCAGTTCTGTCCACACTGTGGAGGTGCTGTAACCAGCGTGGGTGTCCTCGTCCAGGAGAGTGAGTACCCCGCGATTGAGGTCAGAAGCGACTCTCTGGGTGTCGCTGCGAGCCACCCACCAATGGCGTCGGTATGGCTCGTTGTCAGCTGTGCAGACATACCTCGGTACAGCTTTCCCATTGGCAACCGCGGTCGCCCCCTGGTCAGCGAGCTCGTTGCCCCGGATGCCCACGTGGGCTGGGACCTTGCGAATATGCGTGCTATGGCCAGAATGTGCGCGGGTGATGAGGCGTGCGACGATTTCGTGCAGCAGAGGGCGGTGCTTACTGTAGCGTAGGAGCTCAGGGCAGTCTGCGTACTTTTTGATCAGGTGGATGCTTGCCACACTGTCGGTGAAAATGTCAGCGTGGTGTTGTTCCCGCTGCATGAGCAGGTCCAGGGCTGCCAGGACAGCGGCCAGTTCTGCTCGTGTGATGGTGTTGGTGTAGTCGAGGCCGTTAGGATCTACGTGTAGGGTGGTACCAGTGTGTCCGTCCCACACGGCAGCGCCAAGGCTGGGCGATCTGCGGTCGCCAGTGCGGCTGCCGTCGGTGTATAAGGAGTGCGCAGTGGCGAACCGAAGTGAAATGGTGGCATGGTAGGGGCTAGTGGCTTCGTACAGTGGGTGGAGTTCATGGGGGGGTAGGTGGGCGCACGAGAAGTCTTGGGCGGCTACCGTTCGGTTTGGTGCTAGAGGTGCACGCCTGTGCATGTCGCGCATAGCACGTTGGGCCCAGCAGGAGGCTTTTCCCGCGGCGGTGGGGGGCCGTGGGCCAGGGGGGTCGGGGTTGGGGGGTAGTAGCTCGAGGTGGTACTGTGGGACGTCGACTGCCGCCAGGCGGGCACAGAGCTCAGGGTGGATGGTGGAGTGGTACAGGTCACGGCCGGCACCATCAGTAATCGCCAAGACGGTGTACCGTTCTGGTTTAGTGGGTGTGTATTGGTCCTGTCCTAGGGCTTCATGTGATGGTCGAGGGTGACAGATGACGCCAGCCAAGTGCACGGTTTCGAATCGATGTGGGGTCGTACAGGGCTCGGTGTGAGCCGGGGATAACCAGGAGGGTGACCGTCGGGGGCTTAGGAGCAGCACCGGGTGGGGTTGTGGGTGGTTGCGCAGGGGGGCGGGCAGAGAGGGCAGCCCACGCGAGGAGTTGCCGAATTGTGTCGGGGTTGTCCTCCGGGTGTGCAACGGACAGGCCATGGAAGGGGACAGAGAAGGCGTCGTGTGAGGCACCAAAGAGTGCGTCCTCACGGAAAGGGGTGTAATAATGCGAGGCGTGGATGCTGGTGTTCAGGGGCGAGGAGAGGCGGTCAATGACGTCCGGCGACCCGAAGCAGGTAAAGAGGGCCCACCGCAGGCCTGGTGGGAGGCGGCGTTCGCCCGGGGTAGTGACCAGCTTTTTGTGGGTGTGGCGGCTTGGCTGGTAGCGGGTGAGCAGGTGGGTGAGGGCGGGCAAAAAGGCCTCTTGCCAGGGGCCGGAGAGACCGTGTTCCGAGAGCAGGTCAGGGTTGGCTGTAACAGCATGGCGGAAGCGGTGTTTCAGTGCCATGAACCGAGATTGGGAGACTTGACCAGCACACCGCCCGTCCGGATGGTACACGTACATGGGTGTGGAGGCATCAGGTGCGGGGGCGGGTTCATGCCGTGAGGGCCGGAGGCCCAGTTGGGCACGGTAGGTAGGTGCATCGGAGGGTACCAGGTCGAGGTCTGTGTCGGGGTTGCAGGGCTGCACGTCGAATACGCAATGCGAGTGGAGCGCTTGGTCTGCTGCCGGGCAGGGCGGTTGGCCTGGGCTAGGCCGGGGTCCCCAGAATCCTTGCCTCTGTGCGTTGGTCAGGTGGGTGTCACGTGCGGCTGCCGGCAGGCGGGCCCGATCGGGGTCATACGCTTGAAGCACAGCAGGGAAGTCCCGTTCTAGGACGGCTTGTTTGCAGTCCGAAACTGGCCACGTGGTGACGCACAGCCGGATCGGTGTGTCGAATGGTCCACTGAGAGGCGCAGTGTCTTCAGTACTCGGGGCCTCCGTCAGGCCAAGGTGCGCTTGTAGAAGGGGGACCAGGGCGGTCAGGGTCACGTGCGGCTGCCAATGCACGCGGTAGATGCGCTCCTTGGCCTTGGTGTGGGGGCCGCTCTCAATGCTAGTGACGATATCCATGTCTGCGTAGAGGTGTGCACGGATGATGTCCAGGTAGCGCTTCAGTTTAGCACCGGTAAACGGGAGCTGGCCTGTGCCCAGCTGCCAGGCGGCGAGGCGCCAGTCGTGGTGGGCGGCCCCCGGGTGCGCGGGGCCGTATATCCCTGGGCGGGGTAGCGTCCACCAGGGTTGGCAATGCGCCCGAGTGGGCGGACCTCCGCCATAAGTTTTGTGAGAAAGGCCTCAGACAGCATGGCGTTGTGCCGAGCTGTGGGGTCTTGCTCCAAGTCCTGCGCTTGCAGTGGGTGTGGCCCGTCAGCGGTAGCCAGCGCCTGCCAGGGTAGGCCGCGCGTAGCTAGCACTGGTGGCGGGGAGCTCAGTGTTGGTGTTTGTTGCAGCCCACTGCTGGTCGGCTGTGCGCCGAGGGGCGCTGCGTTTCTTGCGGGGTTTGGTGTTCGGTGTGAGTGTCAGATGAGTGGCCTTGGCACGTTTGGGAGCGTGCATACGGGCTGGGGTGCGCCGGGCTTCGGGGTTGCGCCGGGGCCCGCGCAGGGAGGCAAGGGCAGTGATGGTAGGGGTATCATCGGCGGAGGCTGGGTCATCCGAGGTGGGTTCGCCAATGGGAGGCGGGGATGCAGGCCTAGCGGCTTCTGTTGTGCGGCGGCGGCGAAGGGGTCGTCGGGGGGTCATCCACACGTTGGTCGCAGGGTGGGGGGCGAGTTCTGGGTCCGGGGTCGGGTGGTGGGGGGCTCTGGGCTCGCTGGGGTAGGGTCAGGGTGGGTGGCCGGCACCGGCTGGGCGGTGGGGTTGGGGGTCAGTGTTGCGGCATGTGTGGGACGGCGTGGGAGTGGGAGGTTGGTCTGGCCACGGCAAAGAGGCTGTGGCGGGGCCCCGGCCAGCAGGCTGAGGGAGATGTCAGAGGGTAGCCGGCGCAGTGCGGCGGCTAGGGGCGCGGTGCTGTGTGCTGCACGCCGGGAAGTGACGGGGTTGAGGGTGAGGCAGAGGCGGTTAAGGGCGCGGAGGTGTGAGTCTTGGATGGGTATGCCGTCAACATGCGCGCGGCGACGGCGCCGTTGTGTCGATCAGGTAATCGGGGTTGGAGGGCTCCCGAAGATTGCCTAGGTTGAGGCCCAGTTCGGAGAGGGTGAGGAGGCAGTTGAGTAGTGTGCGCTGGGCGGGGGGTGCCGGTGGGCAGTGTGTTTTCAGGATTTGTGTTAGGTGGTTCACGGGGGCGGTGTAGGGGGCGCCCCGGTTGGTGATAGTGAGTTTGTGGTCAGCTAGGAGGGTGAGAAGGCGCAGGGTGGAGTAGCTGTTGAATTCGCCTCTCATGGTGTGCGGTTTCAGGTGCGCAGCATGGTAGTACTGCTGTTGTAGCACAGCCCGAGTGACGTGGCCAAGGCGGCCAGTGTCATTGAGGGATTGGACTAGGGCGCTGCTGGCGCTGGCGGTAAGGCCGGAGGAGGGACGGGAGCCCAAGGCCGAACTGTCGGGCGCTAGCATGGACCAGACGGTTTGGGAAGTAAGCGGGGAGTGAGTAGCACCGTTTTGCAATGCGGGCAACTGCCGCATCTAGGAGCCGGATATCGTCTCGACTGTATGGGGCAGCAGCCATGGAATATGCCACTGCCGGGATGATCACCCTGTCCAGAACACGCAGCTTTTGGTCGGGGGTCGCGGGGGAGGCGATGAGGGCAGCCCCTTTTGTGCGGATTTTGTCGAGCACGGCAGCAACGTGTGCACCCCAGTTGAGCGTCAGGGGGATGTGGACACCCAGGTACTTAAACGCGTGTGTGGGGGGCTCGTATGGTACGGGGGTGCCGCCAACGCGGATGGCGCCCTGGAGCTGCTGTTGCAGGGTAGCAAGGTGAGCGGTGTTGGGGTTGCAGGCTTTTGTCTGAGGGTGAGTGCGGTGCAACAGACCCGTAACCACACACTTGGCGTGGTTCACCTGTAGGCCAGCCCAGTCGGCGAAGAGGGCAAGTTTGCGTGCTTGCACCTGCAAGTCGTCAAGCCGGCTGGTGACAATGGCAAGGTCGTCGGCATAGGCCGCGGATGAGAGGTTGTACTGATCGTTTTCGGAGTCAGTGAGGCAACCAAATCGGTAGCCCCTTCCCCCGGCTTGGAGCCAGCGTAGTAGGGGGTTAATGAAGAGGTTGAATAGTGCAGGGGACAACGTATCGCCTTGGATAGTGCCACGCCGTATGGGGATATCGGCAGTGCGGCCGTGCACGGTACTGATGTGGGTGTTAGCCTGGCTGTAGAGGTCGCTGACAATGCGTACGGCGTCATCTGGCACTCCCTGGTCGTACATGAGGCGGAGCAGCCGGTCGTGGTCAATTGTGTTGAAGGCAGAAGAGAAGTCAACGTAGAGAACATATATGTTGCGGTGGTTGAGGCGTGCATCCTCACACGCTCTGGTAAGCAGTTGGAACTGCCGTTCGGTGTTTAGAAACCTCTGGAAGCCGCCTTGCGCATCCGATATGAGGTTGTGTTGGGCGTTGAAGTTGGCTAGGCAGGTGGTGAGCATGCTGGTCCACAGCTTGTAGATTGTGTTGGCGAGTGCGATGGGGCGCCAGTTCTTTATAAGCGTCGGGTCGGCCACGCCTGGTTTGGGTATTAGTACCGTTTTGGAGGTGGTCCACGTGGCAGGTGTTTCCCCTTTGGCGTGCATGAGGAGGAGCAGCTGGTGCAGGGGTCGGCGGAGGGTGTGGGGCAGGGTTTTCAGCAGTTCGTTGGGTATGCCGTCGGGGCCGGGCGCCTTGCCCCGCGCCAGTTTATGGAGGCAGCCTTCAAAAGTGGTTGTTTGTGCAGCAGTGCTGAGGAGCTCGTAATGGTCAGGATCGCACGGGCGGTGCAGTCCGTCAAGGGGGTCGGGGGCCGTGGGGGATGTCATGGGGTAATCGGAGCGAGGGGTGTCCTCAGGGCGGTAGAGGCGCGTTGGTGTACCAAATTGTGCTGTATTCAGTCGTTGAAAGTAGTGGTGGAGGGCGGAGTTGATATCGTCCGTGGTATGTACAACTTGGTTGGTTGCGGTGTAGGACCGCCCGCAGTGTCTGGGCTGGGGTGTCAGGTGCAAAGATGGCTTTGTGCCCACGTTTAGGTTGTTTGGCGAGCATGCGCTGGAAGCGGCGTGCGGAGGCTGTTTGCTGTGTTTTGCGGTGGGCTTTGAGGTTGGCACGGTGTTCTTTTTTCAGGGTACGGTAGGTAGCCAGTGTGGTAGCGCGCTGGGCAAGCAGGTCGTCGAGTGTGTCGGTGGGGTTGGGCGGAGGTGGTGGGGTGGGAGCAGGAGGGGTGGCGGGGGAGGTGGTGGGGAGCGGTGGTGTGGCTTGGGGCGGGGCAGCGTGCGGTATGGGGGTTGGGTGCGGGGGTGTGGTCGGAGGGGGGCTGGGGTGGCGTGGGGTTGGGGTGGTGCGGGGCACCCCTGCTGGCGCTGGGGGCTCATGGGGCGCGGTTGGGGTCTGCGGGGCACCGGTACGCAGGGCAGCTATTCTTTGTTTCAGGGAGTCAAGCTCGCCCTCCAAGTCAAGGAGGCGGCGGCGTTCACGGGCCAGGCGCTTGCTTTTGGTGCGGGGTGTGTGTCGGCGGCCGGTGTTCAGGGGTTTGCGGGTACATCTGCTTGAGTAATATGACAGTGATAGTAAAGGCCCTGGAACCCCTTTTGTTGCGGTGCGCCCTTGTCTCTGCCGCCCACACGACCACGTGCCCACCTGCATGGCCGCCTGCCGCGTGCGCCTGGCCAGCAGCGCCGCCGCCCGCGCCGGGTTGCGCAGTGCCGCCGCCTCCTCCGCCGCGCCGGGGGGAAGCACCGACACGCACCACGACACGCCAGGGCGCTCCATGGCACTAAACGGGAGACACACACACAGAGCAAAGCACGGCTTTTACAACACAAGGCATCATGAGGGCACGCTACAGCAGGACCCGGGGTGTGCAGCAAAGCTGTAGCAACAAGTACGTGAGGCGAGAAAGCGACGCCGCTTCTCTGTTTGCATGGAGGCTCCCTGCAACGCAACAACGGCGTGCAGCCGTGCCAGTTCACAGGGTCCGCCCATAAATCTCCCAGCTCAACCCCACCCCACATACAGGTGAGCCACGAGTGCGCCGGCCTCTTGTGCCACACCATATCCCAACTCACCCGGTAAGCATGTCAGCAAACGCCCTCGCCTCCACGCCGTCCTCCAGCTCCTCCTCCCCATCATCCTGTTGCTCCTCCTGTTCCTGTTCCTGCAGGATGAGTGGCTCACCCCGCAGCGACCTGCTGCCTGCACCGCCCAGGCCCGCTCTGGCTCGCTGCTGCTGCTGCTGCTGCTGCTGCTGCAGCTGGCGCCCCGCACTCGTCACGGACGCTAGCCTGGACGGCCCCTCGCCGCGGGGTGTGGTCATGGACCTAGTCCCCTGCCGACTGGTCAGCAGCTCCCTGGCCGCAAGAACGCTCGCTGGCAGCGGCGGGGACATCGCTATACCCCGTGTTCCCTCACCCCCACGCCCACCCTCCGCCGCTGCTGCTGCTGCATCTGTGTCCATCTCAGCCAGCAACATCAGCTCCTTCTCCATCTCCTCGTCCACATCCTGCTCCCCTTTGCGCACCGTGCCGCTGGCCGCCTCCCCATCCTCCGTCCCGCTCTTCCTGCCGTTTGAGTTCGGGTTGCCTGCAGCACCACCCCCTGCAGCCCCGCAGTCCTGGTCAGCCCCCTCAACACGCGCAGAGCGCTTTGCATATGGGCCCGCATCCCGCGCCGACGCCTCCGTATCGTCAGGTAGCAGGGAGGCCCTCGACCGCGCGGACTTCTGAGCGCTAGGCCGAGGCAGCGGAGGGCATGGGGCAGCGGCCGTAGCGCCGTATGGCCGCAGCAGTGGGTCGGTGGCGGTGTCGTCGGGGTTCGGCAGCCGGACGAATTCCCACACCTTCCGGCCCACCAGCTGCGAGCAGTGCGGGGCGCGATAATAGTACACAACCTGTTCAGTCCTTGTACGCTTCACTTTTTACAACCCCTACACGCGCCTGCCTTTCAGCATTCGGTGTGCAGAGCGCGAAATTGTGGGGAGGGTTACCCAAGTCCATGCCACCTAACAGCCCAGGGATGCGCCTACAACATTCAGCCTCAGCGCACCTGCTCAGGAGGGAAACCGAACAGGAACGCCCCACCAGCCCCGCCATCCGCCTCCTCGCTCGCCCCGCTGCTCTGCAGCCCCAGCACAGTCCCTGCCTCCGAAACCCGCAGCCTCAGCCGCCTCTCCGCAACCGCCTGCGCCTGCGTGGACTGCGCCATGCGCACCACCTGCAGCTGCTCGCTGCCCTGCTGCCTGCTGTACACCTGTACATGTACGAACACAGGCTGCCCACGCGGGCCGCACAGCTTCAGCGTTGGACCCTTGGGCGACAGGCCGAGGATGAGCTCGGCCTTGGTGCCCGGGGTGGGGGCCAGCTGGGAGGCGCAGGCGGCCCGGCAGCCCCAGGCGTTGGCAAGGGCGGCGCCGGACTCTTTGGAGTGGTTGCGCGTGTGCTGCGCGTGGGGAGCAAGGCACAGGGCACACGGGAGTTGTTGCGGATGCATGGTGCTGTGAAACAAGCGGTGTCAGCTTTGCAACAGCTGGGGCAATAGGCTGAGCCCGCTTGCCCAGGGGCGTCTGAGTCCACGCCCCCCAGGCGGGTCCAAACGGTCCGACGCAGCCTGCCCCTTGCCTGGTGGTTTACGGCATGTAAGTGCACCTGGCCGCGGAAGAAGCATAAATTTATTACGGCCCACAAACTTGCGGCAGCAGCATGTGCAAAGCACGATCTCCCAAGTTGCTGACGACGATGCTATGAATGTTTGTCGAACGTTTGCGACAGCCGGCAACCTAGCCACCATTTCTTGCATTCTGGCAGCTCAACCTTAAATGTTATAAATGCCAATTACTGCTTTGCGCACGGATAGCGAGCGCATGTTCCAACGCGTTCTTGTCCCGGTTGCGAAACCTTTCTACTCTTTCCGCTCTTTCCTGTCTTCCAGGCATATATCATGGAGTAGAGGGGATCTATAATTACTAGCTAGTATGCGCAGCTGGGGCCAGGTTTGAAACCGACGCAGGCATGACGTATGGGGGCCCAGACCCCTCATTCCAGGCCCCCCGCCCCCCCACACACACACAAGCGCTTCGCGCGGGGGGCTCAGCCCAACGAGAAGGAGACAAGCGGTGTCAGCTTTACAAAAGCTGGGAAAATGGGCTGAGCCTTCTTGCTCAGGGGCGTCTGGAATGTGGGCCCAGAGCGGCAGTGACTCCCCCTTGCTGCCCCTTGTGCCACGTGCCAACCTGCCTCTTGCCGAGAGTGGTTGCGAAACGCAAGTGCACCTGGTCATGGAAGGCACATAATATAATCAAGGGCCGAAAAGTTGAGGTGGCATGTACGAAGCACGAATTCCACATCCGAGTTGCTGACGACATGCTTTGGATGTTTGCAGCAAGTTGCGACAGCCAGCGACTTTGCCACCGTTTCTTGCATTCTAGCAGCTCAATTTGATATGTTATAAGTCGCAATCATTGCGTTGCGCTCGGATAGCGAGCTGCATGTTCCAACGCGTCCTGGTCCCTGCTGCGAAACCGTTCTTCTTTTTCCGATTTTTCCTGGCTTCCAGGCCTGTGTCATGGAATAGATGAGAGCTATATCTACTACCTTATATGCGCCGTTGGGCCCAGGTTTGAAACTTTTACCGACGCAGGCAGGCAGGCAGGCAGGCAGCAACCACGGGGGGCTTCGCCCCCCCGAGTGCGCTTCGCGCCGGGGGCTCAGCCCAAAAATAGGGAAGTGGTACCAATCTGTCACTGAAATAAAACAGGGTAGCACGTGCAACTGTCACTTGTGCTTGGATGGCGGGCGGGCGGGGCGTTTCATGCATGCAGCTCACCTTGATGTACTTGTGGTGCAGGTGCTTCCAGGGCGAGGGCAGGAACTCCTCCAGGGTGCGCTGAGGGGCCTCGGACGTCAGCTCCAGCATCACCTGCAGCCGGAAACGACGCCACACGCCAGGGACAAGAAGGGCTTAAGTCGCGGGACGGGGACTGACCTGCAGTGCCGTCTGGAGCTTCCCAACAGGGACCAAAGCAAATCGCGCTTGCGGCCTGCGCTTACAGGTAGGCCGTCCGACACTCGAGTCACGCAACTGGGCACTTGCTTGACACGTGTCAACCAACATGACCGACGACCCAATATGATTCCTCCTACCTGTTCCTCGGCAAACAGGTCCGGCGACTGCACGGCTCTGGGCACCTTGCCGCCACCAGCTCCCCGAGCGCCGTTGCCCACTCCACCACCAGCACGCCTGCCCCCTGCTCCGCCCGCGGCCCCCTGCTCCGGCCCCACACCCAGCACCTTGGCCAGGTGACCCGACATGTGCTTCACCACGCCCGAGCGCTCCATCACCATGAGCAGCTGCGGCTCCTGCGACTTGAGCTTGATGGTCACCTCGAAGATGCTGTACTTGGTCAGGTCTGGTCGGGCAAGGGTCACGTGTGATACGTACATTGTATCCCATGACACAATTAAGATACGGTCGGGAGGGGATGAGGATCACGTGAGGCGTACAATGTGTTGGTTCCACGACACAATCGGGGCATGTCAAGCCGTCATTCATGCACCAGGTAAAGGGCCGGGAGGGTGGTGTTGATGCAGCACGAGTCCTGTGCATGGCCCATGGGCGTCCTATCATTGTCGCATGAAGCCACCGGAACCATTATTTTCGTTTACAGCGCGCCGGGGAAGTATATATGACTCACCAACCCGCATGCCGATGTCGCACTCCTTTGCCTCGTCGTACTTGTGAAGTACACGGCAGCTTGAGGCCGCCCGAGTGGCGCTGGTGAAGGAGCCACCGCTTTGCGCAGCGATGGCGGCATTGCAGTCGTTTGTGGCCTCGGTGATCATTCTGGGTAGCGGAAGTTTGCGCGGGTCGGCGAGCGGATGAGTTGGGGAGGAGAGCTTGCTTGGTAGCGCACCGATAGAGACGACGGTGGGCATCAGGCAGGCATCCGTGGACGCGTAGAGCGCCTTTGGATCTCCAAGCCAGATTGGTGGACCACCACCGGATAATGGTGCCGTCACAGGGTAGGCTCAAATACTGACGCACCTCTGGACGATGGCATGGTTGGTCTCCTTCGTGTGGTACACCGCCCACACGTCGGTGTTGGACGGTCCCCCAAGGTTGTCCCCAGCGCCCGTCCCACCCTCGGCCCGCAGGAGGTTTTCCAGCTGTGTGCCGATGATGTCATCCGGGCGGTACCTGCAATGCACGGGGTGTAGCGGGGCAAGGCATGGACAGGGCTTACTAGGTAGGTTTACTAGAATGGGCATTAGGGGCCTAGTGTCCTGAGGCCGCTTGTCACAGCGGTTGTCCCTGCCACTACTTGGTAATGCCGGAAGCACCCACTTTAAGTCCGTAACCAAGGGAGCCCCCAGCCCCCAACCACAGATTGTCAGCACGTACCTGAAATGCGTAACCAGGGGAGCCCCCAGCCCCCAACCACTACCTGGTCAGCACCCACGCACCCGATGTGCGTAACAAAGCGCGGGTCACAGCACCCGAAGTGCGGACCGGATATATTCATATCATTTCATTAACCATACTGAATTACTACGGCACCTGACAAGGCCGGTTGCACCCACCCGAAGTGCGTGACGAAGCCCGGGTCGCAGCACACAATGACGCCGTCCTGCGTAACCCACAGCCGGGCGGTTCCGGGCTCGCTGGGCAGCTGCTCCAGCATGCCGATGAACACGCTGTCTTCCCCCAGGCCTACAAGGGAACACGCGACAGCCATGAGTCAGTATCTATGAGCAAGCCCTTTGGTGACCGCACCAGCACAGACAGCAGTCCCCGTCCGTGGCACGAGGCGACAATTGCAACATGCATGCCATGTCCCTTCCTGTTGCCGACGCACCCGATGCCCGGCTGATGGACAGCCGGATCGTGAAGACCACCCGCTCTCGGTGCAGGCCCAGCACGGGATGCCGGAAGTACGGCGCCGCCTTTTCCCCGCTGTCGATGTAGCGCCGCAGCAGCGCGGGGTGGCGCTTGGCCGCGTGCTGAGGCATGATGGACATCACATTCTTGCCGTCCAGCTCGCCTGTGGGCGCAGTGAATTCGGTCGATCTTTAAGTTATAGTCAAGAGGGAATGTCGCCTGCGGAGTAAAGGGCGGCCGGTTACCGGTACGTTCAGGTCGAGGCCGTCACATCCTGCCGTACGCCCACCCGCAACGGTGTTGGTTGGCCCTGACAATGGCGAAGGTGAGAGCCTGTGTGCCCAACACTGCGTCGATCCACTCACCCTTCCTGTAGCCGAACATGGAGTGAAAGAATGTGTTGCCCATTTGTATCTCCCCGAACGCGTTCACTACCAGCACGCCCTTCTCCACGTCGTCCATGCGGCTCAGCGGCGTGCCTGCGGGGAGTGGGGGGCGGGGCGGACACGCATTTGTGTTTGCACGGGTGTGCACGGCAGCGCAACTAAAAGGCAAAGGACATGTGTGCGTAGGGTTGCGGCACAAACATGTTTCATGAGGGTGCCCCGACGCGCCCGTATGGATTCCGTGGCCGTCCGTCACGCAGCTTCCAACCACCCCGCCGTACCGTCCGGTAGCATGGGCCCCTGGCCGTCGTCATCCTTGGTCTCCTCCAGCCGGTCCGCGGCGGCGTAGTACCTGGGGGGCCACGGCAGGTCAGCGGGGAAATGGGTTAATCACGAAGGTACCGGTATGCTCAAGACACCTGCGTGGCTTGCACCACGTGCGACGCTGGCAGTAGGCGGGAGAGTAGGCGGGATGAAACGGATCCACAGCGTCACAGCAGTGTACGGTAGTGCTCACTCTGCTGCGCCCCATGGGTCGTAGGTACCGCCAAGCGTGTGTGCTAATACACAGGTTCCGGAGCACTCCTTACTCTGCCGCGCCCCATGGGTCGTGCTTGATGGTCTCCAGGAATCGGCCGTACAGCCGTACCAGTCGGGGCGAGTTGCTGTAGTGCTCAAGGGCGATACGGTACGCAGACTCAGCCTGCACACAACCGTGGCGGAAGGTACCGTAGGGCCTAAGGTGAGCTTGGCCAAGGCCCACGCATCGCTCATTGCGCCCCCTTTTCCGATTCGTGCATACGCCAACGGACGTCCGCCACACACTGTGCCCGAATTGTATCACGTGCGCTGCACTTTAGCTCACTCCCTCCCCAGCCCTTGCTATCATATCCCATCCCCACCTGACACCAGGGACGCGGATGCCTCAGTGTCTATCACACGCACGACAAAGGGGCATGCCACGCGCTGCCCCCATCGCTGCCCTCCCGTCCTTTGCCTCGACCCTCCCCCGCGGCCCCACCAGCGACACGGACGTGTCGATGTTCTCCAGGGACTTGCTGAGGCTGGTGAACGACACGGAGCTGGAGCCCAGGCTCTTCCTGAAAACGAGAGATATGGCATGCGGATGCTTACCGGTACGGAATGGCGAAGTTGGGTGGCCCAGCCGTGCGCCCGATTAGCATAAAAGGCCCCTCCAAAGCACTCGGCTAGGTGCCTGAAACGCTCAGTGGCTTGCACCCAGCTCTGAACCTTTTGCAGCTATATTCTTACATTCCTCCGCCCTCTGTCCCGCCCTGCCTCCCCCTCCCACCAGAACATCGCGGTCTAGACACAAGCCTGCCCACGCGCCGCTTGACCCCTGCCTCGCCCTCCCCCTCCCACCAGAACTGTGCCATGGCCTGCAGAGCCTCCTTGTGGTGCCGCAGCACCATACGCTGCTTGCGCTGGTACTCCACGTAGCTGCATGTGTATTAGCGCAAAAGCAAACGGGATCAGATGTGACACGTGGACCTGGATTGCTTGCGCTGGTACTCCACGTAACTGCATGTGTATGAGCAGTTGTGTGAGTTTAGCAGCGTGATTGTGTCAGCAAGCAGGCGGTGAGTGCGCGGGGTGGCGTGATGAGGAGCTATTCAGGACATGCACTTGATAGCCAAGCTTGGTGCATCTCCGTGGCTTTAGGGGACAAGGAAGCGGCGAGCCACTGGCATCTGCCCGAGGCCTCCATCAACGCGCTCACCCAAGGAGGTCCATGGTCCCCCCGTCCCCAACGCCCGCACTGGCTGCTTTCTGCGTTGCCTGCTGCTGCCGCACGAACATCATGAAGCGGCACATGAGGCCGGGGGACAGCTTGCGGGCGGCCTGGGGGTGCAGCAGGGGAAGGGGAAGGCGTTTGGACCAGTGGCACGCACAGGGGACGGTAAGGAGCTCAGGCACAGGCCCTCCGTCAGGCACGGCGTGAATTGGCACTTAAGGCCGGGGGACAGCTTGCGGGCGGCCTGGGGCCGCAGCAGGGGAAGGGATATGCAATTGACCAAGAGGCACATGGGGGGCGGTGAGGAGCTTAGGCACATGGGGGGCGCGAAGGGGCGCGACGCGAGCAGCAGGCGTTGAAACACAGCACATGGATGGGGAGAGGAGGGCGGCAGGCACAGCTGGCCGGGTACTACACACTGCAAGGGACCGGGCACACGAGCACGGGAAGTAGAGCGGTACTTCCAAGGATCCTCTAAGACTGCACCGTCGCTATAAGGCCTACCCGGCTGGAGACACTGCCCAGAGACGGACGGCGCCCATCCCTGACCAGCCCTTGTAGCCCTCGGTCCCTTGCCCCACCTCCATCTGCCTCCTGCCCGTCTGACTGAAGCCCAGGTTGTCCAGTAGGAAGTTGGCGTACAGCACAGACACGAAGGCGTTGTCGGGGAACAGCAGCGTGCCAGCCTGGAGGGAGGGTGCACGAGGGACAGGCGCGTGAGACACTGCTCTTGCGCGGACACAACAGCGGAACTGCCTACGGGCTCAGCGCTTGACCACTCAGTGCTCACATGCCCTGACTGATGATGGCAACACAGAGTCCGCTCAACCAAGCAAGTCTGCGCGTGGCCGCTTACCTTGACGACCTCCTCCGCCCTGTGCACGGCCTCCTTGTCGAGCGTGTACAGGTCGGCCCACACGCGGGCGCTCCTGCGCAAGCAGTGCAGTTGTACGGCAGTACGGCATTATGGCAGTACGACAATTTGGTTGTGCACGCAATACATACTGCTGATGGCACAACTTGTTGTCAGCAAGCCCAAGCATAACAAGCGCGCCTGCTGGGTTGGGGAACTGGATGGAAGCGTGGAACTGGGCAGCACCAGACACGCAAGCCTTCAGGAAGGAACAGGGCAGCAGTACTAGACGGACACGCCTTCCCGGCTGCGGTCAGCAGGAGACCTGCCCCCGGTCCGCTAGATGCGGTTGTCTAGTTGTAGCACCCACGCACCTGGCAGCGATCTCGACGTCCCGTGGGTCGGCGAAGTGGTACACGTCCTGGGGAAGGACCTCCTCCGTGTTCGTGTTCCTGCAAGTACACGTGGCCATGGCGGGTGAAGCAAGCGAGGAAGGAGGTACTGGTGCCGTACGCCATGCTCAGCACTACATATGTCCCGTATGCCCAACGGCGGCTGGCTCGCCCCTCTTGGGGAGTGGAGTGTGTTAAGAAGCGGTCTTGCGCTTGCGCATCCGTACTGTCTTTCAGATTCACAACCATGGATTGGGTGGTGGACCAATAAGGATCGTATTCCCCCAACTCCATTGGCGCCAGGGGAAGGGATTTCCCCCGTCATTTACCTCATATATGTTATCGGCCAGGGCCATGCAAGCGAGCGACCCGGCAGGCTACACTGCGCTAAGGCCCCAACGCACCAAGCCCATGGCTGCCAGTCCCATGGTAGGACGTTCCCACACCCCGAAGTACCGGAACTACGGTAACTTGGGAGCCCAGAGCACCGCCTTTGTGAACAGCCGCACGCGCTGTTGGCGCCGCTCGCCCAGTACTTTGCGTGTGTTAATCCCGTTGCGCTTCTCTTATTCCCGAAACCGCATCGCTACTCACTTGAACGCCCGGAGCACCGCCTTGGTGAACAGCCGCACGCGCAGCCACGACGCCGCAGCACCCGCCAGGAAGGCCGGTCCCGCCCCCATGCCCATAGCCAGGGTGACCGCACTGGCCAGCCCCCGGGGCACGGGGCTGGTCCCCTGGAACACGAGCACCAGCTGCAGCAGCGTCACGTAGGCAATGGACCCGGCCACGCCCGACTTGAGGTGGTTAACCCACATGACTAGGTGGGGAGCCTGCATCGATGTGGGAACAGCGTGGCGCGGAAGCATCGGCATTCGACGTACCGGGTAGCCCGCCCTTTAGCGGGACAGTCCCTATATCGGGACAAGGGCCTTGATATTATTTTACGCATCGATTAAAATAGTGAGGTTTATACCAGAGGTAGAGTACATCGAAAAGGTTTCGGAGCCGAACCTGCGGGATGCCGCGAACTATAGCGGGCTTTTCCCGAAGCAACCCGTCCTTCGATGAGCTGAAGCAGTTCATCGAAGAGCTGGGGACTAGGCCGGACCGCTTTTTCAATTGGGATGAGACGGGGGTAGATGCAGGCACCAGTTGGTCTGGTTGGTCCAAGGGGGTGGCGCCCAGGGGGGAAGGTAAGGGGAAAGCATGCGCGGGAGGCATCAGGCAGCGACGCAAGCGATGTCGATGCATATATGCTGGGGTCTTGGCGCTGGGTTGTGCGATTTGCAGGTGTTGGTCTGGTGATGTTTGGCATGTCCAGGCATGTCGACATGTTGGCCACCGGAGGCTGCCACGGGGAACGGCACGGGTGCAGTAGCTGCATAAGGCAAGTATAGGCATCGTATATATGCAGCTGACAAAGTTAGGTAGCCAGCCGCTCTAAGTTGCGGCAGATTATAGGTTGTCCCTCTTCAGGGACGTTTCGTCCGATAAGGTCGGTTAGCACCCCCCCCATGCAGTAGACGCTATAGCTCCAACGCTAGACCTGGCATTGCGCTGCACTTTGCACCAACGCAAAGTAGACTTGAAGGCCTACACAACGACGTTTTGTTGACTGTAAACAGATAATCCTACGATTTTTGGTGCAAAGCGTTGCTTGTTTGTCCCTGTAAAGGGCGGGCTACCACCGCACACCGCACACGCACCGCACACTGCACACGCAACAATGCAGGCGCAGGGGCGCACTCTTTGCTTGCACCCGAGGCCACTTGCAAGCCCTGATTGTTAACCATCTATTTAATTTTTCATAAACATGTGGAATCCTACTGCGCCTTACCCATCTCAGGTACTGGTACGCCAGCAGCAGAGCCAGTGCTGCGTACACCACGGCCCCAACCTTGGGCCACCCCAGGAACACGTTGGTCAGGGTCATGAGCGCCTGGGGGTACGTAGGGAGGGCAGGGGTCATTTCCTCATGAAGTCATCATAGAGGGACCCAAGAACCCAGAAGCATCGGAGGTTAGCCCAGTGGTGGTGCGCTGGTGTCCGCCAGGGCCCTCTAGGGGTAGTGCGTTGGTCAGGATCATGAGGGCCTGAGTGTACGTAGGGAGGGGAAAGGGGAGGGGTCATGACGAGGACCAAGCAGCAAAGTGGACTTCCAATGCGGTCAGCAGCCTAGTGGGCGGTGCCATACAGTCCGCAAGGTCCAAAGGAGAGGGGTAAAGGCCACGCAGCCCGCCTGATGGAGCACCTCGGAGACTACTACGGTGAGAGCCATGCCCTGGTCAGGCGCAACGCTGTGCCCTTCCTGCTGCAACGACTGACGGCGTGCACGTGGTCGACCGCACCTTGATACCGAACGCCATGCACTCCGCCCCGCTGTGCCCCAGCGCCTGGGGGGACTTGGACTTGGGGTCCACTTCCACCTGTGTTCGTCCAGGAAGCCCCGGCAATGACGTAAGCGCGCCGTAAGGGTACGAGCGTACGACACAGTGCTGTATGCCAGTAGGGAGTAGATAACTGAAAGTAGTATGCCCTTCACGCACATCCGACATGTTGAGCAGCAGCGCCACCGCGACCAACAGCAGCAGCGCGACATGTTTGAAGTGTATTAACTCAAACGTCAGTGCACGGCCTTGCGCTAACCCACAGCTGTGCCTACCTCCGACATGTTGAGCAGCAGCGCCACCGCCACGAACAGCAGCAGCACCAGCCCCGACACCACGGCGTTGGCCAGGTGCGGCATGGTCGAGCAGCCTGCGCACGGACGGGGGTGCGAGTGCGGGCGATTGTGCATGCATAATTTGGTGCCATATATATGCAGGCGGAAAATGCCCGCGGCCGGCATCATGGCTCTTTGCAAGCGCCGACAAGAACATTGTAAAAAGCTGGCAAACAAGCTGACTACCCCACCGGTACCCTGCTGGACTCACTGTACTGTGGCATGAGGGCCATGTGGAGGTGAGGCTGCAGGGGCCCTCCGTAGTTGCATGAGATGCCCAGCTGCGGGGCGAGGGAGGGACCGGTGCGGGACGGGCAAGTGTTGCAGGAGGGCTACCGTACGAGTGCTTTGCTTGGGAGTGAGACAGGACGAGATGCATCGTGGGAGCGGGGTGATAAAGGGTGGGCCAGCGGAGCTGGGGCCTGCGCTGCCGGGATCGTGTGGCGAGAGTGCACGTGTACGTGACCGGTAGGCTGCGGGGGCTGCGGGGGGCGCAGTATTGCACAGTGCAGACGGTAGCAGCCCTTGCATACCTGAAGGAAGTTCAGGGAAGTGATGTCGAAGACCTGGAAGAAGACGTACGAGAAGCCACGAACCACCTGCATGTACGGCAGCACGTACACGTGAGTGGGGGGGAATGGCGTCGAACAAGCTGTGGCCTGCGGTGGCTCACCTCGCGCAGACAGCCCCGCTCTTGTCACTGGGGAAACACCTTGCACACGTGATCTCGGGACCGATAACGCATTCCCAGCATAACGCATTCCCAGTATAACGCATTCCCAGCACGCACACAGTGACGCCCATCCTCTCCCGACACCGGACTGCATCCGGACAGGGCTCCGCTGCCACGCCACCTCTGCGCCTAACCCACCTTGATTGGCCACACGTAGTCAAACTTCTGCACCTTGAAGCTGTACGCCACCCACACGCACAGCGCCAGGTTGGCCGCCAGTAGCCCCACCACGCTGTACAGCAGCCCGACGTACAGGCCGTAGCCCTGGAGCAGTACGGTGGCCAGGATTATCAGAGGGCATGCGTGGCGCCGCTGTTAGGGCTGCCATGCTCAGCTGTTGCATCGTTACCGCCGTACGGCACCCCTCTACATGATACTTGGCGGTAAAACAGCCGGCCAGACGGTGTCCACTCCGCCTCATCGCATTGGCCACGCCACGCATGAACCGCACGGACCGCCCAACTCCGCGTCCGCCGCCAACTTCCCGCCATGCCCACCAACAAGCCAGGTTGTCACTGCCTGCCTTCACCCAGCATGTCTGCCAGCCATCCAGCCCCTTGCTTCCCAAGCCCACCATGTTCGCCAGCCGTCCACCAAGGGAGTTTCCGCCTCAGTTGACCCACCATGTTCGCCAGCCACC
The DNA here is from genome assembly GCA_036984285.1 of Chlamydomonas sp. KOR1. Taxonomy (NCBI): domain Eukaryota; kingdom Viridiplantae; phylum Chlorophyta; class Chlorophyceae; order Chlamydomonadales; family Chlamydomonadaceae; genus Chlamydomonas; species Chlamydomonas sp. KOR1. Next base: position 3,719 of record BQMZ01000277.1, on the reverse strand, counting down.
CAGCGCGCCCTCCCCCTGACCCCCGAACCCACCATGTCCGCCAGCCACCCAGCGCGCCAGGCGCATGCCCCTACCCCCTAACCCACCATGTCAGCCAGCCGCCCAGCGCGCCAGGTGCAGTCCCCTCCCCGCCCTTAATAACCCACCATGTCCGCCAGCCAACCGAAGTCCAGCACCGACACGACCTTCCACGCCGTGCTGTTGCCGTTGATGGTCCACCCCATGTCGGGCTGGAGCACCGTGCTGAACAGCTGCCACGCGTCAAGCGCAATCTGGGGGCCCAGAAGGACGCAGCAGGCAGTAGGAGGCAAGGGAGTGCACTGTAACGTGCTGCTGTGGTGTGTGCGGCGGTGTGTGAGTGGGTTGCGGTGTGTGTGGCGGTGTGTGGCGGTGTGTGGCGGGGTGCGGTGGGGCGCGGTGGGTCGGGTTTGCCGGGGAGCTGAGTGCGCAGCGTACCGTGCTGATGCCCCTGCCTGATCAGGAGAGAACAGCAGCGCGCAATAGCAGCGCGCACTTAAGTCACGTGTGCGTCATGCAGACATGATCGGTTGACAGCCTGCTGTTGAATGCAGGGTTTGAACCCCACCTTGAGCAGTATCCATCGGTACTGGATATGCCGCTGGTTCTTTTCCTGGCTCAGCGTGAACAGCACGCCAAAAACGCCAGACTCCAGGGAGGACCTCTGCAATCAAGGCAGTGCGAGAGTTTTGGACACCCACGCATACAGGCTGCCGTACCAGGCTATATTATGGACACTGCTTTTTGTGTAGCACACCCGGGGGCTGCGATGCGAGGTTCAGTTGCTGACGGGTACTCCTGCCTCGGCACTTTGGCAGGTGTCACGCCATGGCCCACTCCAGCGAGGGCACCGAGCAAAGGTGCCCTGTGCCCACACCCCAGATGCGCCGCCAGGACACGCCGAGGAGCCGCGGATATCGCCATGTGCATGCTATTTGATGCTCCCCACATCTTAGGACGTGTGTGTGGGCTGGCAGCGGCTGGCTGCGCAACTGGGAGTCTGCTAGAGGCTGGCTGCCACCGCGGAGCTGCTTGAGACCGACGGACCTGAACCATTTCTTCATCGCCACCTTCGCCTTCTGTTTTGAGCACGCCGATCCTGCGTTCAACATGTTGGCTGCGCGTCAGCAAGGTGGCGCGTAAGCCGTTGACATCTGGGACAGCCCCGCGCGTTAGTAAGTACGGGTGGCCTTGTAAAGCTCCTCAGCGCGATCACTATGAACGCTATGTACATATTTGATGTATGCCATATACATCAGCGCTGGCCGTCGCCTGTCGGCTTTCGCGCTGACAAGGCTCCGCGGCGAAACGTCTCGCGTCGTCTGGCCAAGGAACGCCAACTCCCCTGATGTGTCGCTTACCGAGGGCGGTTAACTCCCCCAGAAGAGCCCTCTGCGCCTCCCGTCCCAACGCTGCTGGCCATGGACGCTGTGCGCGACAATGCCATGGCAGTTCGGCACCTCCTCTCACTGTTCTTGAAGCATCCCTTTTGCGATAAATACCACTAATGCTACTTTTACGTTGTGATTGAAGGAAAGGAGTGTCCTTGGTCAGCTAAAAGATTACTTTCGGCACTACATGGTACGGCAGTGTGGAAGCAAACACCTTTGATGGCTTCTGTCTGGCTCTTCAATATGTATCTGGTGATGCGGATGTCCGGTGACACCCAGCCCCATCCATCGCCTGGCGTCCCCGTAATCGCTCATACCACAACAGTGCCCCAAGTTCTGCAACGCCTTGCTGACGATATGCGTTGGTACGCAAGGCACTTCACATGAACACCGCAGTGCGCGGTCATCTGCTGTCATCTGCAGGAACCGCCAGCTCGGTTCGCAGCATGAATATATCACGGTACGGCACAAAATCAGACACGCCTGCTGATCCACCGCCTGCGGCCAATACTGACAATCGGTGCAACGCCCCTGAAATCAGTTGCTGCATGCACGGCCCTACTCGTGTGGTGCCACAACGTCAAAAACGCTTTCCCAACAGGGTTTGAAAGCGTGCTGCGTCCCAGCTTCCCCGGTCGTCCACACAGAACACCAATGCCACCGCAGCACAGTGCACCAATTTGCAACCACCAGCCACAGCCACCAAGCGCCCAATCAATGCCAACATGTCAGTAGAACTGAGCTGGGGGCGCTCAGGGGTCGCCAAGGTCTGTCCACCGTGTTACGCCAGCCCCGGGCTAAGATACGGGTGCAACCGAAACGTGCTGATGGGCAAGCTTGCGCACCAAGACCAGTGTTCCGGTCTTATCTGGCGGAAAATTCTGACCGTTCATAATTTCAGAGCCTTCGGGTCTGAAAATCCTGACAATCGTACATTTTCCAGGATTTCTGGGCCAATCCTGGGGGCAAAACTCTTGAAAATCCTGATTCGCTCAGAATTCTGCCTCGAATAATCCTGACAGGCAGCCCAAATGGCCGCCAAATCATAATAATCCTGAAGACCGGGACACTGACCAAGACGACGCAAGATATATGCCTGTATAGTGTATTCATGTTTTTGAGCATGTCTGCACAACCAAAGCAAACAACAAGCGACAGCGAAGCCTAAACGAACGGAGCGCGAGGCAGCCGCGAATGCCACCCCATCCGCTGTACAAGCGAAGCTGCGCCACGGAAGGTGTAGTGCCCTGCGCAACACACCATGGTTCATTGTGCAGGTTTTGGAGATCAACAGCAGAAAGGAAAGTCCACAAAGCGTTCAAAGCCAGCAAAATACAATCATCAGCTACGGCCATTGATACATAGCATCATGCACCTCTTCAATGCGCTCGCATCCGCTCTCCCTCCTGCACCTCCCACCACCCCACCACCACATGGTACGCATGTGGACCCCTCCCCATCTCCACGTTCAGCCTATACCCCCAAGCAGCCCCACTCCACTCACCCACACGCAGATATTACACCATACCCACCAGCCTCTGCCCCGTGCCCCTTGAGCTAGCTCCGAATGCATCCACTCTCTCTTGCACTCCCGTCCTCCATACCCACCTTCCAAACCAATCCCCACGCCCCACGGGCCACTCCCAGTGGGGTTCCCCCACCTTGCACAAAGTATCCTCGCGTTGCAAGCACACCGTCACCCCAGCCCACCCTACACCTCCTCGTCTCCACACCTCCACACCCTAGCACTCGTAGGGGCTGCCCACCGTCCTCACGCCCTCCCTGCACACGGGGCAAGGCATGGGCATGGCCGCCGCCCGCCGCAGCACCAGCCGGCAGCACCCCGCACACAGCCGGTGGCGGCACGGCTCCAGCACCAGGCAGGGCGCGTCATCGTCTAGACACACGCAGCACTGCGCTAGCGGGGCCACGGGGGCCATGACGTAGGCGGTGGGGGTGGTGCTGGCCAGGCTGTCACGTGCAAACGGGTTGTTCGTATTGCCGATGTTCTTATTGTTGGTGTTAGTGTTGTAGTGATGGTGGTTGCTGCAGGCGCCGGCGCTCCTGCGGTTGAAGGATGGGGGGTTGGTAATGGTGGTGGTGGTGATGGGAGGTGGGCATGGAGGGGCGAGGCTGGTAGATGGTGTAGGGACGGGCAAGTGGCCGGGTGGGGAGGGCAGGAGGGGGGCAGGAAGAGGCGGGCGGGATAGGGAGTGCTGGAGGAGGGACAGTGGAGGCCGCAGCTGTGCAGGAGTGGGGCAGGGTGGCGTGGCCGGCATGCGTTGTGTGGTAGCTTGGTTCGGTGGAGGA
>BQMZ01000276.1:0-167991 GCA_036984285.1 Chlamydomonas sp. KOR1 | reverse complement strand
CCTCCGTGTTGGCAAACACAACAAGCCACCAGTCGCCCTGTACCGTACTGGAATACGACATGGACGCACGGCGTATGCTGAATGTACGCGCGCCCCACCTGTACTTCTCGTTCTGCAGCTGCAGCAGCGTCTCCTCCGCCTCCTTGTACTTGCCGGTGGCCGCCTTGGCGATGCCCAGGTTCCAGTTGAAGTCGTCGTCGTTGAGGAAGTACGTCTTGATGGACTGCGGGGACACAGGAAGAGAAGACAAAGAAAAATTGTCACAAACGACCGATGACAGGTATGAATGCCACCACCACCACCATGTCACCACCACCATCCCCCACCGCCCCCTCACGCACCCTCTCGCCCCGTCCCCCACCCACCGACAGGAAGACCAACCCGTCCTCGAACTGCTTTGCATCCGGCCCCCATCTCCCCCTCCTTAACTGTACGTCAATCCCCCAGCACCCGCACCCGCACACACGCGCCACACGCTCTTCCCCACACTTCCCACCCCCGTGCCCCCACGCACCGACAGGAACACCAGCACGTCCTCGAACTGCTCTGCACCTAGCCCCTCCCACCACCACCCACTCGTCCCACCCCTCGTCCCCCCACCCACCTGCCTCCCAGCCCCTCCCTCCCCGCCAGCCCCCAGCCACCGACAGGAACACCAGCACGTCCTCGAACTGCTTTGCACCCGGCCCCTCCCCCACCACCACCACACACACGCGCACACACCCAGCCCCTTCCTCACCCCCCTGCCCCCACCCACCGACAGGAACACCAGAACGTCCTCGAAGTGCTTTGCGCCCAGCCCCTTCCCCCCACCACCACCACACACACGCGCACACACCCAGCCCCTTCCTCACCCCCCTGACCCCACCCACCGACAGGAACACCAGCACGTCCTCGAACTGCTTTGCGCCCAGCCCCCCCCCCACCACACACACGCGCACACACCCAGCCCCTTCCTCACCCCCCTGACCCCACCCACCGACAGGAACACCAGCACGTCCTCGAACTGCTTGAGCAGGAAGAAGCAGGACGCCATGCACTGGCGGCCGGGGATGGTGTCGCACTCGGAGGCGGAGGCGCCCACCAGCTGGTAGTACTGCTGCGCCTTCTTCAGGTGCTCGGGGTCGCCCTTGACCTGGCCCAGCATGGCGTGCACCACCGCCTGAGGGGAGGGCGCCGGTGGGGGAAAGAGGTTACATAATTGAACGATACTGAAGCGCTGCACGTGGGGGATGAAGGACCACTTGATGCGAGGGAGAGGGGCAGGAGATTGCGGAGTAGCACATGAATGGGTGCGACAGGTTTGGCGCTTGGAGTTCCCTTTGGCCCAGCATTGTGGCCCACTGCTTCTCCCCCGGAACTGGGCCACAAACACACAACCCCGGGGGGCACGACCCACCTTAAGGATGAACTCTGGCGGCGTGGACGGCTCCATGTCCTTGATCAGCGCGTACGCCTCCCCGATCTCGTGGTGGCGCAGGTGGTGGATCACCAGGTTGAGCCGCGCCTCGGGGGGGATGTCGCCCAGCGGGGGAAGCACCTGGGGGCGGGGGTGGAGGAGCGGGGGGGGGTTGAGCGGTGGGGTCGGGGCTGGTGCGCGTGACACGCGAGGAAAGCGGGGTTGGGGGTTGGGGTGGCGGTGGCGGTGGCGGTGGCAGCACTTGGGGGATGTGGGCAGGGGTGGGGGTGGATATCGGGGTGGGGGTGGGGTTGGAGATGGGGGCGGCCGCGGGTATCTGCCTGCTCAGTGTTGAGTTGAGATTCACAGCGTGGAAGGTGACGTAGGGATTGCGGGATGCTTAACAGCGCCCAAGCCGCGCGCAAATGGTAGCAGCGCTTTTGCGCTTTGGTTACCCCCACCCTGCCCCACCTACTGCCCCTACCCTTCCCCTCCGCTCCCACCTGCAGCGTGTTCTTCCTACCCCCCCTCAACCTCGCTCTATGCAGGCCGACTGTTTCCACTTTGCCGCTTTGCGGTTGCCCCCCCCCTCAACACCACACACACCGCCCCTCCCCGCCCCTCCCCTCGAACCTTCAAGAGTAATCTTTCCCCTTCCCCTCCGCGCCCACCTGCAGCGCGCTCCCGCCGACCCTCAACACCACCGCCTGTCCCTCCCCGGCGCAACCCTCGAACATTCAGCGAGTTGCTTGCCCACCCCTCCCCTTCTTCCCACCTGCAGCGCGTTCTCTCCCCCCTGAACACCACCAGGTTGTGGCGGATGAGGTCAGGGTCCAGGTGCTGCCCACTCCCCCCAATTTAACCCCCCAACCCTTCCCCCGCACCACCCTTACACACCTGCAGCGCGTTCTCTCCCCCCCTGAACACCACCAGGTTGTGGCGGATGAGGTCGTGGTCCAGGTGCTGCCCGCCGGACAGCTCAGCCAGCGACTTGAGCTCCGCCTCGGCGGCCTTGCCGTTGTACATGCGGAAGTGGTTGCACGCCTAGAGGGAGGGGGCACGGGAGGCAGGGAGGATTGGGGAGTAATGATGACAGGGGCCAGGCAAAGCGGAAGTGGTTGCACGCCTGGGGGAGCATGAGGAGGGACATGGGGTTACCAGGATGCTTTTCGTGCGCAGGTACCAGCGACCTCTGACATCCATGTCGCAGCATCCTGTTGGTCCCACCCCCACCCCCACACCCGCACCCACACACACCTTGAGGTTGACCGCTATGGAGCTGTTTGTCCCGCGGCTCCACGCGGTTCCATGGCGTGTGCCCGGCCCGCCCCGCCCCAACTCCCCTCTTGCCCTTGCTTTTCCCTCCCCTACGCCGCGATGCTCTGGTTAGGTGAGTCTGGGTTTAGAATTAGTTGCTTTCCTGTGTAGTCTACGCGTCTGGGTGGGAGCCGGGGCCGGGAAGCTTAGAGCACGCACGCGCATCTCTCAGCTATAATAATAATAATAATAATATTGACGCCGGACATCCATCCTGGCGTGAAATTCAGGAGGCAGGGCCAGGGGAACCTAGGTCCCCCAAGCTCCCACCAGCATAAGAGTAGGGCTGCGGCTCCTCATGGAGGGTCGCCGGTGTCAATGGGGAGCCCGTTGGCGTCTTTAGGACAGCGCTGGAGCCATCGCCGTTTGCTAATAAGGCGGTCCATACAGTAAACCGCGTGACTGTGGAGGGCATGTACACAGCGTTTGGCCTGGGTAGGGGAGGCACCGAGCTCGGTGAGCCGGGTTGTCAGGGGGGCAGGGATGGTTCCGCAGACACCAAGGGTAATAGCGTCCGCCGTTCCGTAAGTGACGGGCCAGCCCTCAGCCGTAAGGAGCTGGGTAAGTTCGGCGTGTTGCGTTGCCTTCTTTGTGACCTTCTCGTCGTGGGCAAAGTCAGAGCAGTACCCTACCTCAAGGAGGAGGATGGGGTGTTGCGCCCGCTGCACGGGGGTCAGTTGCAGCAGGGCCTCACCGAAGGTGTTGGCATCATGCAAGTGTGGTTTGATGCTGGGGATGTAGAGGATGTCCGGCCGCAGCTTGACACGAGTGTCGTCATCAAGGGCAGGGAGAAGCCATTTCGGCAGGCGTGTGCCGTGTGCATAGGCTGGGAGGCAGTTGGACGCCACTGCATCCAGGATCATGAAGCCATCACCTTCGTCGCCTTTTGCAATGGTTTCAGCCACAAGCGCGCAGGCCTTGTTGTGCCGTGCAATTTTCATCGCATTGATGGTTGGGTGTGTGCAGCCGCCTAGAATGTGGCTCGTGCAGTCAGGTGCCTTGTGACACAGGGGGCAGGCGGCCACAAGTTGCCCGGTGCGGGGGTTGGTGATTTTGCGTACAGCGGCCGTGCCGTGTCTCAGGTCATGCTTGGCGCAGTGCAGGGTGCCAGTGAGGCACGCCACAAGGCGTTGTTTCTGTCGGTGGTTGGTGATCTCTCAGCTCAGCTATCGGCCAGTGGCCCTACCTACTCTACTACACCACGTCAGCCGCTTCAGACTACACTTCTGTCGCTTCGGGGACCTTCTGTGCCGGCCAGCCTGCCGGTGCATGCCATGGGAGCTGGAGCACGAGGCGGACCGCAACTGCAGTGAGACGCCTTTACCGTACGGCTGCCTTTACTACTAGTACTATTGCCACCTATTCGCGTTACTGCTTTCTTGTCCCCCCCAACTCCCCCTCACCTTGGCGTTGTCTTCTATGGAGCTTTATGCCTCCTGAAATCTGCTTCTCGCTACTCACCCCTACCCCCATCCCCCCCCCCCGCACCCGCACCCGCACCCCACCTTGAGGTTGACTGCTATGGAGCTGTCCGGGAATGCGTTGAGGTAGACGCCCAGGATCTCCAGCGACACGTCGTAGTAGTCCAGCTTGCAGTAGCACAGCGCAACGTACACCTGGGGGCAAAGGCACATGGAGGTGTGTAATTTTTACATGAAACAGAGCTTCACAGTAACAAAATTTGGGGCGAGACCGTGCCCAAACCCACGGGCCCAGCACAGCGCACCGTATGCCTAAGGGACAGCTAGCGGGGGCGGGGTCCAGGACAAGACAGGCCTTGTGGTCTCCGTCCCTTCTCTACCCAGTGCCTAGTACTCCTTCCCTCCCGTTGCTCCGAACCTTACCCTATCCCCGGCTGGCAACCACCCCGCCCAGCCCCCCTTCCGGTACCCTCCCCCCCGGTACCTCTTGAGGAGCGCTATCGACCGCAATGTGTTGGTGTTACAAACTCAGAACCCTGAACACTGCTCCTTCCTTTCTATGAGCAATTTTCCCTTCCCTGCCCCCTCCCCCGCCCCCGCTCCCACCCCCTCCCCCTCACGTTGAGCGCCAGGTAGTCCCTGTGCTCCAGCAGCAGCCGCTTGTAGATGTCCGTGGCCTGGGGAGGGGCGCGGGGAGAGGGGAAGGTACCATGTGCGGAACGTTGCAGGCAGGGCAGCCAGATGACAGCAGGTGGTGGCAGCCGTGCTGCTAGCCGATGGCACCCAGCGCTATACACACGGACACGCGTTACCGCAGAGGGAGCAGCATGGAACCGACACGCAGCGGCCACGAGTGACAAGGCAGACTATTCACACCAGCAGCGGGGAGCCGCCCTGGTAGGGGATGGGAGGAGGCCGCACCGTGCACAGCTTCCTCCCCCACCACACGCCTCCGTGGTCACGCCCACCACACCCCTGACTTGCCCTGTGCTCCGCGCTGGCATGTCTGGCAGCATCCATCTCCCGGTTCCCTGCTGCCCCGCTCACGCAGCCCACCCCTGTGTGCTTCCGTTTGCCACTTTGCCGCTCTGCCGTTACCCGCCTCATGCCGCCCACCTCCTGGAACATCCTGCCTGCGACCGCAACCAACTGCACCATACCCCTTGCCATCTCCTCATTAGCCCACATGACACCACAACACCAGCACCCCATATGCCGCCAACCTCCTGAAAGTGCGAGCGCTGGTAGTGTATGGTACGATATGATATATGATGCGACCAGCAACTAGGAATTTCGTACAGCAGTTGCCACGTGCCGCCCACCTCCTGGAAGTGCGAGCGCTGGTAGTGTATGGATGCCAGCGTGAGCTGGTCCTCGATGCTGTCCGTGAGCTGGCCGTGGTAGGCCATCAGCTTTTCGTCGTTGCTCTGGCGCTGGGCGGCGTGGAACAGGATGCGCGTCTGCAGGGCGCACTTGGGGCCCTGGGGGAAGGTGGAGGGCAGGGGGCTGCGATGAGACAACAGCGTGAGAAAGGGGTATAGGGTAGAGGGCATTGTGATGAGGAGGCGTGGAACAGGATGCGCGTCTCCAGGGAGCACTTGGGGCCCTGGGGACAGGTTGAGAAGGAACGTTTGGCGATGTGATAACAACGCAGCCGGTCGCACTCGGTTAGGCGACCGCGCTTGTTTTGAAAGCAAACCGCCCCGCTGCTGCTGTGGAGGCTGGCAGGCAGGTTGGCTGGCCACAGCATTTGCAGCCGCAGCCTGCGCAGCCGACCGCCTCAGTGCTGATGTCCATCAGCACCTCCGCTCCTGTATGCTGCCGCACATGCTGCTGCGCGGTGCACCATCCTGCCCCGCCAGCTGCCACGCCGCGTCTGTGCCTACACTTGCTTTGCATTCGTCTGCCCCTGCAGTTGGCCGCGCTGGGGCGACACAGCAGCAAGGAGGTCGATGCCACTGGCTGCCGCCCGCCGCCGGCACACACACACCCCCCTGCAAGCCCGCCGTCCACGACCCAGCGACACGCTGCGATGGCCTACCAGCTCCTCCTGTAAGCGATGTTGTTTGTCCAGTCGCTGAGCTGTGGTAACGCAGCAGCGTGAGCACGCCGCCTGCAGCCGCCAGCCTCACCACCGTTCTGGACCCAAGTCACGGCGCACTGTGCTCCCAGCCATACAGCTGTACGTACAGCACGGAGCGCCGCTTTGCATACAGCAGCACGCTTCCGCACACGTGCTAAGACCCCTGCCCATGCATGCCCGAAGCAGCAGCTACACCGTTGCCCCTGATTGTGTGGGCTTCGTGCTGCGCCCACTGTTGCTCCTGCCTCAGCTCCGCGACCCCAGGCGGTGTGGCTGCAGTCTTGGAGTTTACGTTCCTCCACCTGGTTCACTTTATGACCCACCCTGTAGGCGAGGCTACGGTACACACCTGCTGCGCCATCTCCTCCGCCTCCTTGAACATGCCCATGTAGTAGTGGCAGGCGGCCGCAAAGATGAAGTGCATCGGGTCGTAGTCATCGTGCGTCAGCAGCTCCTTGTAAATTGCAAGGGCCTGTGTTCGGTGTGGTGAGGTGGAGTTGCAGGGGAGTGTGGGCTCTGTGGTACTGGGGGGTGAAGCTCTGCTGGGGACATGTCCTGGGCGATGTCCCTGGTTTACCTTGTCGTGCTCGCCGAAGTGGAAGTAGCAGTACGCCAGCCACTCCAAGTTCTTCACGTCATTGCGATTTGCATGCCTCCGAAACGAGAGCAGCGCAATCGCTCCTAGGTAGTCGCGCTTGGTGAGGAAGTCTTCAAGGTCCGGCACCTTCGGCTTTTCATTTTGTTGTGCCTATGCAAATTTTACATCAAGTGATTTCAATAGGTGTCGCAACGCTGTCACGTGTTGCTAAGTGCGAGCATGCTGCACGCGGCCTTCGTTTACCAACCTGCGCTGCGTTTGAGCGGGCCGCATGCTGAGGTCTAGACTTGCTGTAAAACATGCTGTCCTAAACCTCCAGCAAGCGGCCGCACTGTGTGTTTTGTGAACAGTCTTGGCGTCAATGTCTTCGAGACAGGCTATAGAAGACCATGAACGCAGCAGAAGTATGCAGCTTTGTATTTTAACAATTATATTCCCCTTGCGACGACATGGTGACGGGTTTGCCTCTGAGACGCATCGGTGAACCTGTCGCCCCCGAAGTCACTCTCCACTCTGCAGCAAGCGGAGGCATTGACTTGATAGTACCATTCAAGAGTGATACATTTTGAAGATATATCCTGCTGCCTGTAGGCACCGCTTACCCAGTGTGAGACGACCCACGGGCCCACAGGCAGGAAAGCAGCAGCAGGGGAGCTGGAAGGCAGCACCACGCCTGTCGGCCTTTTGGGAAGACCGCCACATGGTAATAGGTGCGTGTAGGTTGGATCAAATGTCCCTCTGCATGGTAGCGTGCCGGAACAGTAGTATGGAAAGAGGGGCCCGCCAGGGCAGCTTCCCTGGCGTCTGGGGTGCCCTCCACGGACAGACCACCAATGTACGGAACTTACGTACGCTGACATCTCATTTCCTTTCTCCTGGGCAGAATTCCCTAATTATATGGTAGCCTTGGCAATATGCAGCCTGGAGGCGCCTGCGGCCTTTAACGATCACTTGTCTACGAGTTGGCAGTCTACGAAGGGCACGGCAGGGCACGGCAGGGCACGGTGCTGGCGCAGTACACCATTTCTTGCCTGCAGCCTGATGGAAACATGTGGTCTTTATAGTGCACAGTCAATTGCTGTCTTTTGCTGACATGCTGAGTTGTACGATGACTGGGGTGTTGCGGCGTGTCTGTGGTCGTGGACGCTGTGGAAACCAGGGGACGATACTAAGGGGGGACACCGGGACGGAAGCGACCAGGTACAATAACGTATCAAGGGTAAGCAGTAGCCACTGACTCGTTTGTGGAATTCTGCGCTCTGGGCGTGCTGCAATAAACGGAATTTCGGTCGTGGGCAGGGTGGGGGGACTGGACGGCCAGCACCAGCCGCTCCTGATGGCCACCTCCCTTGCACAGCGCGCTGGACTGGCGTCTCCCGCATGACACGCATTCTCTGTCGGCGCGATGCTTGATGCAGCTGTACATTTCCAAATGACTTCAAGCCATGCGAACAAGGCCAAGAGCACAGCGTCATTGTGCGTGCGCCACGTTTGCCGCCACTTGCACGGCATTGGCATCACATGGCCAACCGTAAAGCTTCGCTTTTTTACTCCGCTTTCCAATATTCCCCTAAAAGCACACGTACTCTTGCTGTGCTGCACGGCCTAACCTTGATACTTGCAAGCAGAAGCGTCAGAATGGCCGATTCAACCAATCACAAGCTGGCCGTGGGCTTCCTGGGGTTGGGCATCATGGGCGAGGCGATGGCCCGGAACTTGCTCAAATCGGGTCTGTTCGAATCCGTTACGGTTTGGAACCGCACCCTCGCCAAATGCCAGACGCTGGTGTCCGAGGGTGCTCACATGGCTGAGACGCCCGCGGCCGTTGTCAGCAACTGCCACGTCACTTTTGCTATGCTGGCGGATCCGGAAGCCGCTCTGGCCGCGGTGTTCGGCGAGAACGGCGTCCTCGCGGGCCTGTCGCCCGGCAAGGGGTGGGTGGATTGCCGTCAGGGGGTTGCCTTTTCCTTAACACCAACACCTCCGACGCAACTGTAATCAACCATTCCTTGCTAACCCAAACCCTAATTATGCATGTCCGTGCAGCTATGTCGACATGAGTACGGTCGACGAGCAGACATCGACGAAGATCGGTGAGGCTGTGACTGCCAAGGGCGCCACCTTCCTGGAGGGCCCTGTGTCCGGCAGCAAAAAGCCAGCCATCGACGGCCAGCTCATCATTATGGGCGCGGGAGACAAGGGGCTGTACGAGCTGGTACAGGTGGGTGGGTGGGTGCGGGGCGCATACAGGGGTGGACGGCCACCATGTGCGCTGGAGTACCGGTACACCATGTAGCTCCTACCACCTCGGTTGAAGCACAGCCATCCCACCACACCACAACGGAGCCTCCATTCCTCATGACTCCTGGCCGCAGCCGCTGTCCTTCCGTTCACTTCCTACCGAGAAACTTGCCTACCCGTTCCCTTTCGTATCGCATCCCTACCCGCGCGGATCCCATCCCTTGACAACCCTTCAGCATTCCCCCGCCCTCCTGCCCCTGCCCCGTACCACCCTCCTAATACACATCCCGCTTCCAGCTCTCACCCTTGCCATCCCATTCACACAACCACATGACCGCATGTGCACGTGCCGGGTCTTGACTACCTGGTGCACCTAACCCGCCCCTGCCCCATCCGCTGCCCCCGCCCCTGCCCTTCCCATGTGTCCGTAACCCCCAGCCAGCGTTCGGCCTGATGGGCAAGAACTCGATGTACATATGCCACAAGATGGTTTGTACCCATGCCCGTCCCATCCCTCCATTCCCCATCCCGCATACGGCGTGATGGGCAAGAAGTCGTGCTATCTGTGCCACGAGATCTCACTTACCCCTGCCCGTCCCATACCTACATCCCCCAGCCCGCGTTCGGCGTGATGGGCAAGAAGTCTTTCTACCTGGGCGCCACGGGGGCGGCCGCGCGCATGAAGCTGGTGGTCAATATGATCATGGGGGCCATGATGGGCGCCTTCTGCGAGGTGCGTGGGTTAGCATGTGGGTGTGTATTAGGGGCGTGCGGTAGGAAAGGTGGAGCGTGGAGCTGGTGGTCAACATGATTGTGGGGGACTGGGGGTACGCGTACAACACGAGTAAACCCTGCGTGGATCCGCGTTGGGGTTACACGCATCGCCACTGCAGCTGTTGATCTGGGTCACACGCATCATCACCGAGGTTGTTGATCTGGGTCATGTGTGGAACCACCAGGCCGCAATAGTGCTCCGTCTCCGCTATGCGCCACGGCGTGTGGCGTGTGGTGTCCCAGACCTCGGGGTCGCCGCCCTGCCTCAGCCAGTAGCGCCAAGCGGCTGGGCGCCAAGTGATACCACAGTGCTTGGCAGCGGGCGTTGTGCTGCCCGACGTTGTGCTGCCTGTGCTGCACGCGCTGCCGGCAATTCGTGCGTGGCCCGGTCTATCTTTGTACCTGGAACGCTCCATGCCCTACGCTACTATAACGGGCGGCTCTGTGCCTCACGCGCGTAGACCAAGCAATCCCGGTTGCAAACCGCCCCTCCCAACTCAGTTTTTCCCCTCTCACCTCGCACTAGCGCACCCTCCCCCCTTCCCCAATCCCACTCCTACCGCCTAACCCCTCTTCCCCCATCTCCCCTCCCCACACCTCACACTCCTGCACCCCCTCCCCCACCTCCCTCGCCCCCTTCCTGTACCCGCTTTCCATTGCCATTGATCTGTCTGCTCTCCTACCGCCAACCTCCCTCCCTTGCCACCCTCCTCTCCAGGGCACGGCCCTCGCCGACAAGGCCGCCCTGGAACAGCTCGCGCTGCCGAATCGTACTTTGCCGGCAACGCACGCGTCTCCAGTTGCCAACTACCGGTACCCACACCCACGCTTTCCTATCGGCACCATCTTGCCCACACAGACCAACCACCACCTCCCTCACCTCCTGCACCCCGTTCCCCTCCCCTGTCCAGGGCATGGCCCTCGCGGACAAGGCGGGCCTGGAGCAGTCCGCGCTGATGGAGATCCTGTCCCTGGGCGCCATGGCCAACCCCATGTTTGCGCTCAAGGGCCCCGCGCTCATGCAGCGCGCATACCCGCCCGCCTTCCCGCTCAAGCACCAGCAGAAGGTGGGTTTCAAAATCTTATTAAAGAACGCGTTCTTGGGTTGCCTTTGTTATGTAGCCCCCCTGATGGCCTCATATCATTGCGCTAAAGCCTAGGTGCAGCACGTTGGGTTGCTGTTGTCTACACCGGCTTGTTCCCTACCGGCAAGTAACACAGGTGCGGATTACTGTTTGAACCTTGAGTAGTAAGGTGCCAACCCTTGTCTTCTTACACTCCTCGTAGGACCTGCGCCTGGCGCTGGCTCTGGGGGACGCGCTGGACCAGCCGCTGCCGGTGGCTGCCGCCGCCAATGAGGCGTACAAGGAGGCCAAGGCGCTGGGTAAGGGAGACGAGGACTTTGCGGCGGTGTACGAGGCGACGCAGAAGGGGGGGAAGAAGTGAGGGGAGGGTGTTGGGGAGATGAGGGAGCGCTGGGACGGAGTGTGTTGGGCAGGGAGGCAGGGAGGAGCGGGTAAGTGGCTGTGGTGGGGGCAGCAGGGAGGTGAGCGGGAGCGCGGGGAACAAAGTGAGGGAGCGGTTGGATCGTGGTGGTGTGGGACGGCAAGTGAGCCTGGCGGGTATAACTGTTTGCGACTTGGACGTGGTGGTGGTGGTGGGGTGGGTGAGAGAATGGATGCCGAGGGGAGCGGGGGCGAGTGGTGCGAGGCAGGCGAGGATGGCGCGTGTCTACGGGGGCGGTTTGTATTAGGAGCAGCCGCACGGATATGTGGTAGGGACCGGATCAGGGGTTGGGGCCAAGGGAGGCCATGC
This sequence comes from Chlamydomonas sp. KOR1, assembly GCA_036984285.1. Lineage (NCBI taxonomy): Eukaryota > Viridiplantae > Chlorophyta > Chlorophyceae > Chlamydomonadales > Chlamydomonadaceae > Chlamydomonas > Chlamydomonas sp. KOR1. The sequence goes on along the minus strand of BQMZ01000276.1, from coordinate 156,343 downwards.
GGCCATCTGCTGGAGGATACGCCGTGGGTAAGCTATTGGCGTGTACGGCGGTCAGCATGGAGGACGCGAGACGCGGTGCGTTCGACAAGACGAGGCAGGAGGCAACAGCTGCAAGCGCGTGCATATCGTGAGCATACGGTATGGGCGCGTTTGCGCTGGGGGTTCTGCATACACGTGAACAAGCGGCAGGCATATTCAGCACTAGCCTGGCGAGTATACAGTACTAGATATTTGACTGTGTGCGAGCCTGGGCGTGACGTTCTCGAAAGTATGAGGAAGGTGTGAGCGCAGTGGGTGCTGGGGACAGGAAGGAAGAGCAGGTGCCGCCGTTGCCAGGGCGTTATGCTACTTATGGGCTGACGCGGGACTGTCCCGCCCTCAGGCGATCATGTTGACGCGTGGTGCTATCACACGTGTGTATTAACGCGCAAGGGTGCGACAATGGGTGGGACCATTGGGACATGCCAGGACCACGTGGTCGGGTGAGGTAGTGGTTAGGTTTGCGCCCTGCCGGCAGTGAGCTTTGGCTTGGCACAACTAGTCTGGCGGCTCGGGAACGGCAGTGAGCTCCTTTGGCACAATCCCGTGCGGCAGGAGTCTGGCCCACCCATGCCGGAGTCTGGCCCACCCATGCCGTATGCCACCTTAGAGTGGGCCGCTGATGCGGAGACGGTCTTGGGGCCTCTTGGCACACTGACGGCTTGCGGACATGCGGAGGCGGACATACCCGTGGCTTGTTGCATACAGGTACCAGTACTGCTGGTATGGTGCGTCCCCTTAAGTTGCGCCGTCTGGACAGATGTATGTGATAAGCTGCCATAAGACCCTCTCGGAGCCGCTGTGTCTCCTGGTCCTTGGGTCAGCACCAGGCAGGTCTCCCCTGGTCAGCACTGACCGTAACCAGTAACCAGGTCGATACCTGTACGGTACCAGATACAGCTGCTAGACGTACAGAGTAACTAATCACGATTGGGGTACGTAAACAACATGTGGACTGAAGGGCGTAACCGAAGGGCGCCACAGGCGGCTGGCAGGGGGTGAGTGAGGCCAGGTTGGGACTCAGGCTAACTCAGCCAAGCCATGCCTCTACCCGTCTCCACTGCTCAAAAGGTGCACCTGTTTACATTGATATGCTGGAGATCTTGCCCCTTGCGTTTCCTTGGGTCCAATAGCCTGCCGATTCTAATTGCAGTGTCACGCACCAACCGTCTGCATTTTTTAGGGGCTGAGTATAGACGACAGCCCGTGTCTGCAGACGGGTGTAACAGTAGACCGTCTATACCTGGCCCAAATAGACGGACTCTGCACAACACAGCAAATGATCCTCATCACGTCGAATACTGCAATGTTTGGCAAGTGTTGGGTGCGGTGGCTGGGCGATGCTTCACGTACCGACATGCACGCACACGTTTCAGTCGTGCCCCGCCCTACGCGTGCACGCAGGCAGGCCGTGACAGAGACATCTGCCGCCGGTAGCTGTAACATGGGGCAGCTACACATGCATGTGTGGATGGACAGTCCGTGCGTCCGCCCACAGCAGGTCCACCTGCCCCACGCAGTCAAGGCCTACGGCAGAACAAACCACTGCGTGCGTGTCAAGCATCTAAGGCAGCCGGCAGGAGCCGGACCCAGAGCCGTGTTTTGCATCTAGACATTGCAATTCGTTCACTTTTGCGTTTGCTTGTCATTGGTTTTACTATCAACTTCAGAGGAGGATCTAAGGGTAGCCGTCGCTTGCGTCTCGGCGAAAGGTGTCGCTGACACACTAAACACTGTGTTAGGCTGCAACATGCCGAACCAACTCTCTCAGAATCACATGCCAATCTGCATGTTGTAGTACGTATCATGGCAAGTCATGCGATGGAGTCAAGTTCAGACTCTTACCGGCAAGGAACTTACCTGCCTGAGCTTTGGGAAAACTCTTTTCAAAACAGGGAGGGAGTGGTATCTTGAAGCGAGTGATTGCAGCCAGAGCGGCCGCGGGAGTTATGGTTGTGACGGCCTTCCAGCCTGCCTTAAGCTGCACCGACGTCTTTGGAGTTGAAGAGTCTGTGACGTACGATAGGACGAGCATGCTCCGGTGAGCCGGGTCACCGGGACGCCATGGCATCCACTGCAGCCTGTGGGTGTGCGGGCGGGCAAGGGCGCCAGCCACTGGGAGTGGGTGAATGGGTCAGGACACCCATACTTTGGTGCACACAATCGACCCATAAGTGCTTAGGATTGAGGTGTATGAACTTAATTGCTGTAAGCACAATGAAGGACTTGCCAGCGTGAAATGTTGCAGATGGAAGCACGTTGCAGGGAACCTGGTGTGGATGCGGGACCTGAACGGTTGGGTGACCCTGTTCACTTTCATGTGATGGAAGCAATACTACACACGCACGCGGGCCTATGCGAGGGGCGCATTGGGCGCCTTTGTGCTTTGTATGCAAGGATTGAGTGCTCGTGCAGTATGTCGCAGGGAGCTGCTTGGCACCTGCACATGTAAGCCTGCAGTGTACGGCGTGTGGCGGGGAGGGGCGGCAGCTTCAGTTGCCTTGCCCTGCCTGCCTGCAATTGCGACGCAAGTTCCATCGCCCCCACGGCCCTTGTGCACACCAGGTCCTATGTCATTCACCAGCGATTGCTATTTGCCGCTGCCACAGGAGCTCTTGGACGCCATCCAGGGCCACGTCATGACGCAGCCGGGCCTGGGGCTGCTGCTGCTACACAGCCTGGAAAAGCCCCCAGCCCCAGCGGCGGACATCCAGCAGCAGCAACGCGCACCGCCCCAGCACACCGCGGCAGAAAGCAACGATCCTGGGGCAAATAGCGGCGGTCTGTCGGGGAGCAGCGACAGCGCTGGTGGCAGTGGTACGGGCTGCCCGGCGGCGTCCCTGCTGCTGGCGGCGTGCGTATACGGCAGCTGCCCCGCCGCCATGGCGCCTGCTGCACTGCGAGCCGTGGCGGCGGTGGCGCTGCGCTGCAGGTGGGTTGCGGACACAGGTGCAGGACACTTTCTCATGTACTACAGGCGCAGGGGACTGGGCATGGCTGTGTGACCGTCACAGCTGGGTGACTCTGCTCGCTTGTGTGGAGCGCCAGGGGCACTTGCAGACTAACGTAGTGCCGTACTGTGCCGTACGGCAGGTGAGCGGCAGGCTGTGGGTGCACGGGGGCCGCCATCGTGACGGGACATGTGTATCAGCAGCTGGCTGGGGGCGGGGAGGGCGACTTCAGACAAACGGGCCAAACCTCTCGCTTTGCAAACATTTGTGGAACATCACATCAGCTATGATGTAGTCAAGCTTTTGGGTATGACTGTGGGTCACGGACTGGCGTTTTCACGAAGTCGCATGCATTCCTGAGGCGATCAATGGTGCCAAGGGAGGCATGGTAGGGGTGTGGGTTAAAGTCTGTAGCCCAAGGCATGACGTACGGTAGGCGGCGGGTCCTGTGGTCGTGCAAGTATGCATGCTGCTCGCCTCTGAGTGCCTTGGTGCCTTGCTGATGACCGCACAGGCCCGGGAGGAGCCGCGGCGCTGCGATATTGCATGCTCGGGGAGCAGCCGGACGGGAGGAGGGCAGCCTGCCTTTCCCGGCAGCTGGTCTGCGGCACCTTGACAGTCTAGTGTGGGCTAAGGAAATGGTGTGTCGGATGCCAGGGGCACTGGCAGACTACGGAAGTGCCGTACTCTGCCGTACGGCAGGTGAGCGGCAGGCTGTGGGTGCACGGGGTACTGCGACATTGTCGGGACATGTGTATTAGGAGCTGGGGGAAGGGCGGCTTGGGCCAAATGGGCCAAGTCCTCTCGCTTTGCGGATATTCTTATAGCATCTGATCGGCTTTGGGATACCCGATCACTGATTGCCCATGCAACAATGGTGCAGGGAGTTACGTGGCCCGTTGGGGTGCAGGACCTGAATGGTCACCCTCTTCACTGCATGTCAATGGGGACACATATCGTGCGCAGGACGGTCTTCTAGCATGGCGCATCCGGTAATCGTCAAGGACTGAGTGCAATGGGTTATTGCCCTCGTCATGCGTTGCAGGGCAGCACGGCGGCGTTGGAGACCCAGCGTGAGGTTTGTGGAATGCGGCACTTGGCGGCGGCCGGCCGTATTTGTTTTCATCCGTAGGGACACATGTACGGCGCGGAACAGCCTGTTAGAGTGGCACGTTAGATGCCTATCAAGCATTGTATGCGACGGTTCACGATCTGCTTGGCGTTTCAGAGCAGCACGGAGCGGGGGATTGGGCGTGGACTGTGTGGGTTGAGCACCAAGCTGTTGGGCGGCCCTGTCTGTTCGCTTTCACATCAATGGGGAAGATGTCAGGCGCATAACGGCTTGTCAATGTGGCGCATCAGGTGCCTATCAAGCATTGTGTGCAAGGGTTCACAGCCCACGTGGTGTGTGCTTGGAGTGGCACGGCGCCTGGGACTGTGTGGGGTGCCGCATGTCGCTCGGCATGTGAACGGTTGGTTGGCCCTGTTCGCGTTCATGCATGTCGATGGGGCACATGTTGTGCGCCGAACGGCCTGTTAGAGTGGCAAACCAGGAGGTTCTTAAGCGGTATGCAAGGGCTCACTGCGGCGAGGTGCAGAGCTCCGCCTTGGACTGGAATGAGGCGAGGTGGCGAAGCGAGCGTGGCATGGGCACGGCAATAAAACAAGGCAGTCGTGTGCATGCGAACTAGCCACACCCCAACACTGCTGAGTGTGGGTAACGCAGCCGCATGCACGTACCTGCTGTAGAACACTGCTCCACATCGTAGGTTATCACCAAAAACAATCGGAAGCGCTGCAAATGGGGCCTGGTCAGGGTGCAGGGCTCTCCATCGGACTGAATGCCCCTGAATCCCCAGCGGCGGCAGAGCACGGCAAGAGGCGGGGTAGTGGTGCGGTTTATACTAAGCCACACCACGCTGCTGAGTGTGGGTGGCGCAGCTACATGCGCGTCCTTGCTGTAGAACACAGCGTAACATTGTAGGTTAGTACCATAGGCAACCGGAAACGCTGTGGCGGGGCCTGGGCGAGGTGCAGGGCTCTCCATCGGACTGAATGCCCTGGGAGTACTGCGGTACGTAGCAACACCCCCACGCTGCTGAGTGTGGGTAGCGCAGCCACATGCACGTCCTTGCTGTAGAACACAGCGCAACATTGTAGGTCAGTACCATAGGCAACCGGAAACGCTGTGGCGGGGCCTGGACGAGGTGCAGGGCTCTCCTGCGACAGAATGCCCTGGGAGTACTGCGGTACGTAGCAACACCCCACGCTGCTGAGTGTGGGTAGCGCAGCCACATGCACGTCCTTGCTGTAGAACACAGCGCAACATTGTAGGTCAGTACCATAGGCAACCGGAAACGCTGTGAGCGGGGCCTGGACGAGGTGCAGGGCTCTCCTGCGACAGAATGCCCTGGGAGTACTGCGGTACGTAGCAACACCCCGCTGCTGAGTGTGGGTAGCGCAGCCACATGCACGTCCTTGCTGTAGAACACAGCGCGACATTGTAGGTCAGTACCATAGGCAATCGGAAACGCTGTGAGCGGGGCCTGGACGAGGTGCAGGGCTCTCCCTGCGACAGAATGCCCTGGGAGTACTGCGGTACGTAGCAACACCCCCGCTGCTGAGTGTGGGTAGCGCAGCCACATGCACGTCCTTGCTGTAGAACACGGCGCAAACTTGTAGGCTAGTACCATAGGCAATCGGAAACGCTGTGAGCGGGGCCTGGACGGGGTCCTGGGTTGGAAGCAGGGCATGAAGGCAGTACCACGCCACACTCGCACAGATGCATGGGCGTGTGCATCCTGCCAGGTCCTGCGCATCCTGCGTATAGCGCTAGCTGTAACCCAAGAGATGGATACTTTATGGACTTGGGTGAATGATTTGCCAACGGTTCCGAACGGTTCAGACTGCCTGGGTTTAAACGGATAGGCCACAGACGACTGCAGCAGCACCTCATTTCGAAACTGCTAACATCTCTATCTTGCACGGACAAGATGCTAAACTCCGTCAATGCTTTTCAGGACTGTGTCCTGACCTTTACGACGGCATACAACTCAAAATGCACAGGGCATTGCCTCTGTGGGACCTGCAACGCTGCAAGGACGCGCCACAAGGCCAGCATGGTTGAAAACTCAAATAGGCTGGCGCTGGATAGCTCTGGTCGGTCGACAACTTGAAGTCGGGGCTGGTTCAACCCCAAGCGGCGCAGCTGGCCCATCGACTGTAAGAGCGACTCAGCCTTGCCCCACCGAATCCTTTCTTTATATGCACCACTGGTTGTGTCAGATACCTCCATGAGCGACACAAGCAGCTGCAGCAGCGGCAGGGCCAACTCAAGCCATCTTACCTGGAAAACCAGGAAGCTTACCTGGTTGACAACTTGTCAGGTGGGTTCGTTTGTTATCTCAAGTGTTCCTGTTACCTTAGGCCCCGCTGACGGTACTCGCTATGTTGCCCCAAAGAACCAGCTGCAGCAACAACTCCTGCGTGTGGGCACCTGAACAGAACCGCTTGATCTCCTTGGTACTCTTTGGCCCACAAAGCTTTGGCCTGAGCAACGGGTGGGCGACCTTGTTGCTGGTAAGGCAGGACAGGTAGGGGGACTGGTTGTGCTTAGGTACAATAAACTGCACTGATTACCGTTGCCCCTTTCGTGCAGACTACGCCCGCCACGTCCAGCTTCGTGACATGCCACGCCATACCAACGGTAGCCTGGTCATGCTGGAGGACATGATTGCCAGGTGAGCAGAGGCTGTCTGCTTGCTGTGCAAGACTTGCTCTGTCGCGTCACGGCGGCGTGTGCATGTTGCTTGCTGTGCTGAACCAACTCCCCTGTGACCTGGCACGCCGTACTGAGCATGGCTACCGGGGCGAGGGCTACTTAGAAGCATGCAGGGAGACAGGCATGCTTGCCAATCTGCGCATCCTGCTACACCACTGCGCAGGTACGGTATGGACATCAACAGAAATTGTCACGCCGAGTGACTTCCTGCCTCACCACGTGCAGGTCACGTGCCCAAAGCCGACGCAACGGCTGCGACCTTTTTCCCTGACCGCTTGGCGTCGTTAGTGCATGACACGTGGGGTGCTGTGGACCTTGGAAAAGCCAAGGTGAGCTAAGCAGCGAGTTGCTCGCAGTTGGCTTGGCTAGCCGATTATTGGTCTTACCATTTGTGCTGGCGGGATTGCAGGTGACCATAAACCGCATCGCCGCCCTGTACTACTCACCGTACGAAACGTCCAACATCATTCGTGGTGGGGCATCAGGTCGGTGCCTATTCAAAGGCACCCGGCGGTCAGACGGGGGCTCGTACGTCTCTATTTGCGTGCAGGGACAGAGCAAGTACAATAAGCCATTTGGGCACGCAGGCTGCCATGGTCGACGGCATTGCATACGGACGCTGCTTGCTGCTTTTCACCGTGCGGCAAGGTGGACAGACGCTGCACGGTGCGTTTGTTTGCTGGTTTGCGAGCGACTACGAGAGACGGCGGAGCTCGCTGGTATGCGTCGGCAACAGCGGGCGCACGCAGCGAATAGCGAGCCCCAGTGGTGGTGCACAACCTTGCGCCAGAGGATCCTGCGCTTCCACAGGTAGGCCTCGCGGGCGGGCTGTAAGGGTTGGTGACGGGCTTTCATTTGCGTACTGTGCGCCAGCAGCATGTTGCTTGTCCATCTCATACCGCGTCGTACCTACGTACCTGCATAGCACCTTATGGGTCTTCCAAACTCGCGCCTTGCCGCCATGACAGTCTCCCGTGTGCTTCCTGCACGTAGGCGTGACAATGAGCTGAGCTCCTACTCCTGCATCCCGCTGGAGAGCATAATTGAGAGCGAGGGTCTTTATCGTACGCATGACGGCAGCAAATGAGCTGGCACCGTCTGGTTTGGCGGGGAAGCAGATCGGGAGGAAGCGGCCGGCAGTTGTGGAGGACCCTGCGGGTAGCAGCAACCGGAGCGCCCTCGCAGGTGGAGTGTTCGTGCTGAACGACATGGTGGGCGCATTCCCAGTGCACTTGCTCTTTGTTGCACCGAAGGGTGACCGCAGCTCCGCGCGGTTGGAGATGATATAGTGGGGCTGACTGGGTTCAACGCATTCTGTTCGCAAGACTCGTGTTGAATATTGGTCGTTGCTACGTAGGGAGCGGACTTGGCTAAGCACGGCACAGCGTGGGTTCAGTCGGTCGTCTGGCATTGCATTCTAACGATGCATACTACTAGTACCGCGCGCGGATGTGGGGCGGGACTGAAGCATACGTACTGCGGTCGGTTGGCTGAGCATGCCGTACGTAGAAGAGAAGTAGTACTGCAAGGACGGACGGAAACGAACGTTACAACTTACTGAATGGGTGGACGGCGGGAGATGTCGGTCAATGTACGTAGTACTAATCCGTCGTAAGTGCTAAGGACAGCGGGAGTCACGGTTTGACCTTGCACGTTTGAGGTCCGCGTCGTGTGCTACTGCCTTGTGCCGTGCGTGGTTTGTGCGTATCCGTCCTCGGGAACGGAACACCGCGTGCTATCTCGTTGGTGCATACCATACGGCTTTGGTATTACACTGGTACATATGCCATATCACGGGCCGCGCCTTGCGTGTGTGTGCGACTGACAGCCGAGGACGGACTTGTCGGTGGCGGACTTGTGCGTGCCGCACGTGGCGTGCGTGGACGGTGGTCAACCATGTAACACTAAACGAAGGCATGAGGTGGTGGACGCCTGTTACTAAGAACACGCAGCGTAACATGGACACATGTGTTAAATCTGAGCCAGAACAAGGGAAGCAACGGCGTTACAGGCAGGACCACAGGCACCGTCTACCCTGCCGTCTTTAGATGGGGACCCTTCGTCTGTAGGCAAGCCGTCTGCAGTCGCCTGTCTCCACACGGTGCCGTCTGTACCACCCCGTCTGAAGTCCCGTGTCTATTCTGCACAATAGACGGACTGTCTGTAACCGGCTCAGACCGTCTGAAGTCCTGGGGTCAAAATTGCAGACGACGCTATCTACCGCAGGAGTGTGAGCGCTACCTATCCCAGCACCCCAATCATGAGCAGCAGGGGAGCTCCCCTGCCTGATGAGCAGTGGGTTACGTTGGTGGACAGCATGTCGCGCGCGCAACGGCTCCCCTGGACATACACCAACAAGGCCACGGACAGGAGGTCCAGAAAGGAAAGCATACCGGCACACGCCCCTTTGGTGTCGGAGCCAAATGCCGGCTTGTGCATTTTACCGGCAGGTTGGGTGCTACGTGTACTAACGGCGCTGACTTCGTGTGCGGGTGCCAAGGGAGAGTACCCCTCGTCCCTGGCCATTGTCGCAGCAGGGGAGACGTCCCCTGGCTGCTGTTGTCACCCTGACTCAGTGCATTTGGGAAGCATGCGTTATGCAGTTGTTGCACTCTGCTCTATTGCGTAATTGTTGGTAATTGACGATGGCTTGGCACGTATTTGTCCCAATGGCGTGCGCGTATCTGTTGTGTGCGTTCGCATCGCACGTGGGAGTTGGTCAGTGTCAACGGTCTGTGCCCTGGCAATAGCTACTGCGTTGGATAGAGCATTTCTGCACGTTTAGCTTGTACATTTACGTGTTGGGTGTATAGTATTGAAGTTACTGGTCTGTTGTGAGGCCACGAGGCCCGCCCGCCTTGCTGTCGTGCAGTCTTGCCTGTCTGTGCGGTTGCAGCGAGCTGGGTATGCCGCGACGCAGGACTGGAGTCCTGGGTCGCGGCAACAGCACTTTGCGTGTCACTGCATACAAACCCTACTGAACGGATTATCCAAACGACCTAGTGAGCAGATTGATCACCTGTGAGCTGGGCTGTAAGGACTACTGAGTGGCCTTTGTCTGTTCGCTTCGACCAACCTGACTTGACCCAGCGAAACGCGTTCGCTCTGACTACCCTGCATAATGCATTTCTACGAGATGTTTACTCCAACCTAGTGGCCGAGCTAGGCGCCGCTCAGAGCGGGGGCAGCTGAGGCGTTAGCCAGTGGGACCAGGTGGGACTCCCTTGCCTGTTCAGCCGACAGCTACTGCGACTTCGGCAACGGCACGTGGACGGAGCAGCCTGGACGCCTTTTACATAACATTGCCCGGAGTACTGCTGTTGCCGCGACCGCGAAGGTGGGTACGGCGGGATCTGGGGGCGCCCCCGGAGGAGCGGCTCAGCCTAATGAAGGCCGTGCACAAGCACACGGGCCACCTGGGCGTACGGCGCACGCTGGCGCTGCTGCAGGCCGGCCACTGGTGGTACGGTATGAGGGCCGTGGTAAGGGGCCACAACCGCGCCGCCCGGTTGCGGCCGTGTATGCACACAGCCAGCATCCGCTCCAGCAGCTGCATACGTTTCGTGTAGTACAGGTGCTGGAGCTGGTACGCGGGGTTGTTGCACCTGATCGCCTTAGGTACCGGCCGCAGGTCTTTTAGGCCATATGCCAGCATCGCAAACACCTGAACCTGCGCTGATTCCGCAAGCCCCTCGTTCAGTGTCACGGCGCCCATTGGCGATCCAACGGTCATGTAGGCATCGTGGATGTCGTCCGCAGCAAGCGCAAACAGGTGCAGGATTTTGGGCGCAGCCTCCCCCCAGCTGCTGAAGTCGGGTACCCGGCCCACAAACTGCGCCAGAGCGGCTGCCGTCCCAACCAGCAGAATGCGGGGCCTGCTGCCCATCGAGGCTGTGAGGAATGAAGCCTCGACCAAGGCGTGTGTCAAGTAGCTCAGGACGGTGCTGGCCCCAACCAGTGCGGCGACCACGGGGCCCAAGTCCGGGCGCTGCACAACCGACTCTCCAAAGCATGAGCACATGTAGGCGCACGCCGCCATAAGCTGCAAACTGTATGTCGGATCCTTGTCCTTCCGAAAACAGTGGTATGCGATGAAGAGGGCAACTTCAACGTCGCCCACGGCACGCTTGCATCCTGTGCTAGAGCTACTTTTCATGAAAGCATCCAGAGCTTTATGAAGCAATACAAAGTCTCGACGGTCGGCCATTGACGTTTCGCCTTCAGCTTTGTCAGCGAATTGTACACGAACAAACTTCGGCCACACAAACGTTTCAGCCGAGGAAGAGGAACGAATGCGTGATATCAGAGCGCGTGAAAGTCGTAACGAGGTAACGAGGTGGGCGAGCTGTGCTGGTGGTTTCGGAGGATTTGGCCCCTAGCACAACGCTCATTCTTCCGGGGCCAACAGTGTCAACACGCCACAAGGTCGCAGCGCGCCCCAACCCAAAGCACGCCCGGCTGGGTACGGTACTACAGCACAGCCGCAACACAGCCCAGGTCCACGTCCTGCCAAGCAGCCACACGTCGCGTGCCCAGGCCGCACGCCCACTCAAACGGGCGGTATGGTGGCAGCCCGCAGCCCGCGCCGCCACTCACGACCGACAGGTAAGAAGACGACCCCGGTGGGTGGCGTGGTGAAGCGTACAAGCACCGGGAGCTGCACAGGGAGCTGCACAACAAGCTTCCCGCCGGAGTGCCGCAGCGAACCCCTCCAGCGAGTACGCTGCGCCAAGCCGCTTCCGACGCGCTGCGTCAGCTTTAGGGGTTCAGAGCGGGGGCCCGGGGGCAGGGCCTGGTTGGTACCTCCGGCCCCCTGTGCGTTGAGCAGCCAGGTTCGTTTCCTGCCGAGGCCCTTAGCTCACATGCATACCGTACACCTCTCCTCACATGACGCCCGTTTCGGGCTGGGGGGGGACCGAAGCTCAACGAGTTGCCGTGAGGCTGTTGTGGCTGTGAGAGGGTTGTGAGGGCGTTGTGTTGTGTAGGCTACAGGGCGTGCCTGCAGCGCCTCCTCGACAGGGGGACAGCAAGGCGACAGCAGAGCAAAGGGGCAGCGCCCTCACAGGACCACCGGAAGAACAAGGGAGCAGCGCTCCCGGAGCGCCTCCTCGACAGGGGGACAGCAAGGCGACAGCAGAGCAAAGGGCCAGCGCCCTGACAGGACCAACGGAACAACAAGCGCCCTTTGTGGCGCTGAGATTGCAGGGTACCTGTCCCCAGCAGGGGAGTCCCTTGGTTGTGACAGCCCAAAGACGCATTCAGCGCTGCACTCTTGCGCTATAAAATATTACGCCTATCATGTACGCTGTTCTCTGTGACTGATGCGGATTTGTAGCGTGGTGGAAGAGCGTTGCGCGAAAGCATGTCGCGTCGCTTGAGACATTTCCGGGTGGACTTTGCGCTGCGCACCTCCTGGCGACCTACGACGCTTCCATTGCATTGTGAGCAACATGTGGAGTCCTTTCTGAGCACAGCGCTATCGTCTGCGCAGCTATCGAGGCGTGTCTGGCAGACCGAGTGGAGGGCCGCGTGCGCCTTGCGTGAAAGAGAAGCGTTTGCGAGCGTGTGAGCGACGACAGAAGATTGTATACGATGTTGAAAACACGTAGGAGGACGAGAGCGTGATAGAGCAAGAGCGAGAGCGCGCGAAAGAGCGCGCGAACTGCACCCCAGCCTGCACCTCTATCTGCGCCCTATCTACCCCTATGTCAGCGCACAGGGTATACAGCATGTCAGTGGGGCGATGAGGCTTTGTGGCGCTGAGATCGCAGGGTACCTATCCCCACCAGGGGAGTCCCCTGGTTGCGACAGCGCAAAGACGCATTCAGCGCTGCACCCTTGCGCTATGAAATGTCACGCCTATCATGTACGCTGTTATCTGTCACTGCTGCAGAGTTGTAGCGTGCTGGAAGAGCGATTTGCGTGAAAGCAACTCGCGTCGCTTGAGACATTCCCAGGTCGACTTTGCGCTGCGCGCCTCCTGGAGACCGACGACGTTTCCATTGCATCATGAGCAACATGTAGACTCCTTTCTGAGCGCAGCGCTGTGACGTCTGTGCGGTCATCGAGGCGGCAATGGCAGACCGAGTGAAACGCTTGCGCGAAAGCGACGCGGTTGCGAGTGCGTGAATGACGAGATAGAAATGTATATGCTTACGAATAGAACGTAGGAGAGCGAGAGCGTGAAAGAGCGAGAGTGACAGCGCGAGAGGAAGCGCGAGGAAGGACCCGCGGGACTCCTGTTCGCCTCTTCCTTTCATGTCATCTGAACCTAAATAACATCATTTTTAACTACGATGATACAGTCGCGGTGACACCGTCGTCAAGTCCCAAAGTTGCGACACCAACACTGGTCGGCGTGGTCGCAAAACTCGATCAGAGGAGCACAGCGCTATCTATACATCGCCTCTTCCTTTCATGTCATCTGAACCTAAGTAACATCATTTTAACTACGATGATACAGTCGCGGTGACACCGTCGTCAAGTCCCAAAGTTGGGACACCAACACTGGTCGCAAAACTCGATCAGAGGAGCACAGCGCTATCTATATGATCTCAATGCAAGTATCGATAACACAAACAAGCTGTAACGGAGGTCACGAATGTTACTACGAGACCTCGCCTCCACCGCGGTCCAATGCAGGGGAGGTCCCCTGATATTGCGACGTGCATATCTTTTATACGGGTGCGTTCCAAGCGCCCCCGCCACCCGTTTCATGGTCAGGGAGCATCACTGCGTCGGTAGCGGCCCAAAAACCAGGGGGGTAGGTGTGACGGATACACGGACACGGTGGACCTCTCCCCGGCCCCAGCCCCTAGGCCCAGTGCCGGCCCCAGCCCCAAGCCCAGTGCCGAAAAGCGTTTTTCCGCCGTGTCCCATGCAGCCCTGCCACAACTTCTGCCCTCCGCTCAGCGGGTTTCACCCTAAATCGCTTCGGTGACATGGTCTCCTACCGGTACTTTCGTGTCTGCACGGCTTTTGGTGCATAGCGCATACCGTATGTACCGTAAGCTGGCTGGGGTTCACCGTAGTGCTGGAGGGCGTGGGGCCCAAGTGCACGGGGCGGAACGGAAAGCACCAGGGAAAGCACGGTGCAGCCCTACCACACTACATGCCAAACCAAGACTTTCAGCGAATGCCTCATGGGTCTTGGCTTACAGGGTCCGTCATCAGAATGAACCCCAGGCGTTCATTTTGCGCACCAGGTAGTGCAGCCCCGGCGTTCATTCTAGCCGCTAGCCCCTGGGCCAGCAGCGGGAATGAACCCCCTGCCTTCATTTCCCGCACCGGGTAATGCAGCCCCGGGTTGCACGTTTGGTCGCGCGGGCGTTGAGTACAGTTGAGTACCAATCCATCCAGCAATGGATGTGAAGCCTGGAAAAGGCATGCGGACGGTGCCCCGCTTCCAGGTGCAGCGGCTGCTGTGACCGTTTCAACAGTTTAGGATGGAAGCACTGCGTGTTTCCAGGCCTGACACGGGATCTGGGATGGGCCTCGAGCCAGTGGGACTTGTCCGAGCAGCGTTCAGTGCGAGAGGCAAGGCAGCAAGTCAGGAGCGCCGAGATGCCCACACCCAACAAGCAACTTGGTGTGCGTGGCTGTTTAGCGCTGCCGCTGCGAGTTGTGCCCTGCTGCCATGGCGAGGGGTGTGCCCCGGAGGACTGCCGCAGCGGGGTTGGCACTGCCACAACACACCGTACTGACCTGGTCTGCTTTACACTGTACCCCCATTGCTTCACCATGGCATATTGTTTATGTGAGCTTGTTGTTACACGTTGAGTTGCCATACTTGCACGTCGTGCTAGAGCACACAGTGGGTGCGCCGAGGGCATTGCGGCTCTGCCTGAGCCACGCCGTTTCCAGGTCTTGGTTCTTTCTTATCAGCTGTGACCAGGCCGGATTGCCGGCGTTGAATCAAGCACGCATTATTTCTGTACAGCACTCGAGGCCTGACGGCTGCATATGTTGCCGAGAGGGTTGCGGTGCTCAGGTGCTGTACCGTACAACACTTCCTCACTGTGAGGGAGGTGCAAGGTGTCCTCCACACCTGTCCACACCAGCTATGGTATATCGCTGTGGCCTGAAGGGGTGCATCTGCGGCATGTCTTACCGCATGTGTGCATGAATCAGCGTGTGCACTTGGCGTCTGTAGCGCTGCGTCGTACGCATGCACTAGAGAGCATCTGTGGCTGCGTTTACAAGAGCGAGGCTTTCACGGTCGGTTGCTCGATGCACTGATGCGTGCCTACGACAAAGTGGTGATGGCGGTGAAGGTGAATGGGTGCCTTGGGGAGCCTTTTGAGTCTCAGCAAGGGGTAAAGCAGGGCTGTCCGTTGAGCACTGAGTTGTTTGGCATTTTATTAAGGGACTAGCTGATTTGATTGACGCAAATGACAACACATTCAGGCCGCACAGGGTGCACTTGCGTGACTCGCCTACAGTCGGTGGGGAGCGCGTATCCCTGCTGTTTTATGCGGATGATCTGAGCCTTGTTGCCACCAGCTCGGCACGCATGCGCGTGTTGCTTGGTGCGGTTGACTCCTTCTGCGGGGCGTTCGGCATGAGGGCGAACGTCAAGAAGTGTGAGTGTATGGTGTTCGCATCTAGTGAGCAGGTTGCTGCACCGGTGAAGGCTGACTGCAGTTCCCTTGTGCTGGCTGGGCAGCCCATTCCGCTTGTTGATTCGGCTAGGTACGTACCTTGGGATTGTTTACGGGCCCGGGGTGCCTTTTGTGAACTGCCGTAAACAGCTTACAATCTCGGGGAGGAACGCTATGTTTGGGCTCATAGGCCGGCTGCGCAAGCAGCGGCTCTGGGCCCCGGACATCTGGTTGCGCTGCTTCGAAGGCCAGGTCAGGCCAATCTTGTCGTACGGGTGTGAAGTCTGGGGTGTGGACGCGTTGAACGAGATGATGCGAGGCGGGCCACCGCCTCGTAGGCGTGATAGGTCCAATTTGGCAGAAGGTTGGTTTGAATACTGTCTAAACGACCCGGCAGTCAAGCTGCAGATCGTATACATGCGTGCTGTATGTG
Organism: Chlamydomonas sp. KOR1; assembly: GCA_036984285.1. Classification (NCBI taxonomy): domain Eukaryota; kingdom Viridiplantae; phylum Chlorophyta; class Chlorophyceae; order Chlamydomonadales; family Chlamydomonadaceae; genus Chlamydomonas; species Chlamydomonas sp. KOR1. The sequence continues at coordinate 140,539 of BQMZ01000276.1, read as the reverse complement.
GTGCGCACCGTCCTACTCACAGGTTGCTGTTTGCGGAGCTGTCTCAGTTACCCTTGCACTTCTACTGGGCTTCACAAGTCTGCGGGTTTTGGAACAGGCTGGTCCGTCAGGCAGGCGCGTTGGCACACGATGTCTTGCGAGAGGAGATTGCGCTTGCCCTCGACAGTTGGGAAAATGGCTGGGCAGCAAAGCTGTTGCGGTTTACGTCTGCACTAGATAATAATAATAATAATAATAATAATAATAATAATAATGGTTACGCCCGGGCGAGGCGCCACGTGGCGTGGGTTAAGGGGGTGGAGTAGCAGGTAGGGGGTGTTAGACCCCCACAGGCTACCCCAGCCACCGCGGCGAGGGGGGACCCGCTCTCCCCCAAGGGGAGAGGTGCAGAACCCCCTCAAAAGGAAGATGTGGTGATGGGGTTATCGCGGTGGTTCACCTGGCCGCGGCTGACGGGTATTGGTTGTGTGCTCAAGTTCCCTGCGAAGACACACAATACTGTGTGCAGAGGTGACTGCGTGGTGGTGGAGTTTGTTGCAGCACCTGCGGGTCTGCTCGGGGCTTAAGCCAAGTTTTTGGCGCAGTAGGTAGGGAAGCGTGGAGCGGATGCTTCCCCCTCGGCCTAGGGTCAGAGTTTCATGGATGTTGTACTCAACATCCCAGCCTGCTCGCAAGAGTAAAGATTCAAGCTCGGCGTGCTGCTGTACTTTCACCTCTGTTTTCTGGTCGTGCAGGGTGTCATTTGTCGTACGGTTGTTACACTGCTACGCCGCTCCGCAGAGCCGGCTCACAGCACGGAGGCCCTGTAAGGGTCCTCAAGGCAAGCGAGCGGCCCCCAAAACAAGGGCACGCCCCCTAGGCACACCCCCCTCGCAAGGGCGAAGAGCCACCCGAAAGACGCACAGGCGAGGCCACACGCACACGCTAGCGCACCGCACCAGGGCACAAGCCTGGACGGAGCAAGAACAAGGAAACGGACAGCCACGCGGGAAACGCCCTAGGCCCAGGCAAGCCGCCCGACCCCCTGCCGGGGTCAAAAGCACATTAGCGGCGCCACGCGAACAGCATTTGTGTATCCTACCTCAATGATGTACACTTTGTGTTTGCGGCGCTCGCTGTATGTACGTGGCACACGGCCTCTGATTCCGTCTCGCCGGCTGATGGTGGGCACGACTAGGAGGTCCGGACGCTTAAGGACGCCATCAGCTCGCTGTTTTGGAGTGAGGCCTGCAAAGAGCCATGCGGGGAGACGGGTGGCTGCCACGTGTGCAGGCATGTTTTTGCTGAGCACGCATCCATGATCATGTAGCATCCGCCTTGGGGTCCTTTGGAGATCGCCTTGGCCACAGTTTGAACAGCCTTGTTGTGACGCGCTATGTACGCTGCGTGCATACGCGGGTGGGTGCAGCCACCCATAATGTGACCCACTCCGTCCTCTTGGCCACAAGCGGGGCACATGCCGTCACTAATGGGCCTCCCTGGTAGTCCTTTAATAACAAGGGGTCTCTTGCACATCGCTGCACGTTTTGCGTTCCACAGGGCGCCGTGTCTCACCAGGGTGGCGGTGCGTGTGGCTGCCCACGGGAGTTTTCCGTCGGTGTGCAGGCGGTGGCTGCTCTTGGCGCACAGGTTAGGGGCCTCGGCTTCCCATCCTGCACAATATAGGGTCTGCTTAGCGTACCTTCGGGCGGCTTGCTTTGTTGCTACCTTCTTGACGGCCACGTTAAGGTCATTGACGTACAGTCCGTTTTCCTTGCAGCGGAGCCACCATATCTTGGAGAAGGGCTGGTTGTCGGTTGGCTCCGTAACCATTTCGCCGTCCCACTCGCCACGCGCTACCAGTTCGGCTAGCTGATCGGCTTGCTCGTTGCCGTCAATGCCAGTATGAGATCGTACTTTCCTTATTACTGTTCGCAGCTGATTACGGGCTCGGTCAGCTAGGAGTTCGACCACTGCCATTAGGAGGTCGCGGTGCTTGGAGATATGGAGTTTATCCGGCTGCCGAATTGCCTTTCTAACTAGGTGGATTGTAGCGAGGGAGTCTGTAAAGATGCAAAGAGGGTCGGATGTTGTCCTGTACATCAGAGCGGAGCGGGCGCGCTGGCTTCCGCACGGGTAATGGTGTTCGTCTCGTTCAGTCCGTTGGGGTTTACGCCGATGTAACGCGGGGGCAGCGTGTCGTCTTCCGGTCCGTTGGCCCGGTACACAGCGGCTCCCAGCAGGTTGGGACCCTCGTGCTGCTTCCTGCAGGAGCCGTCGGTGTACAGCATGATCCCTTCGCCAAACCGCCTCGCTACCGTGGCTCTGTAAACGCGGATTGTGTCTGCAAGGCGGCCCCCGGTGCCTGGGACGGTAAGCTGGGCGAGTAGGGGGTTCCGGGCGTTCGGGTGGGATATGGAGCGAAGCCTACGCTGCACCCACCGTGGTTGGCTGGGGGCTTGGCGGGCTCTCTTCGGCGGGGGTCGTTGAGTTCTGGGGCGGTGGTGTGCTCTGGGCCGGCTGTAGGGGACGTTGGGGGTTCCTCCCGGGGAGCTCAAGGTTCAGGTCGGCGAGGAGGCTGGGGGCGCTGGTGTGTCTCCCATGGGCATTGGCGATAGCTACGATGGCAATTCCTTGGGGGTAGGCGAGCTCTATCCAGCCGTCTCGGGGCAGTTTGGTGCCGTGTTCAACTGGGGATTGGAACCTCAGCATGGGGTGGTGTACCGGGACGTGGGTCAGCAGCTGCACGTTTGGGAGGTCTAGGTACCGGGTGTACGGAGCGCTGGTTCCATGTGGGAAAAGGAGAACCGTCAGGTACGTGGCGGCGGGTTCCGCGCTTTCTGCACTCAGTAATGCCCAGCGTAACGCCCGCTCCCCATCCGCAGGCGTGGGTGGTGGATGCGCGATGGACGCACCGCTGAAGAGTGCAGAGTAGGCATCGTGGCTGGCGCCAAAGAGGCCATCCTCAAGGTGGGGTGTAAGGTATTGGGTGGCCTTGGGGAGACATTCAGGGGGGAGGAGAACCGAACTGTGCGGGTGCCCAGATGGGTCATGAGGTAGTGGGTTAGCAGGGTGGGGGCAGCTAGCTCATGCGCAGCCGTGACTGTGTAGCCCTCGGCTTGCTTGCCTCCCGGGCGGTACCTTAGCAGTAGGCGGGCCACATTTTCTTCAAAACTGCGCCCTGCTTCCAGCTCTGCATGCTCCCGAGGGTACGTTGCTTTGGCATGCTGGTACCGCTCGGACAGGGAGTGTAGGAGTAGGGCGTCCATGGAGCCAACACATTTGCCTGTGGGGTCGTAGACGTGCGCTTTGGGCTCCTGGTGTTCTGTGTGGGTGGGCAGGAGGCCAATTTGTATGCGATACTGCCCACTGGGGCGGATGTCTTTGTCCGGGTTACACTCTTGGGTGTTGATGTCCGTGTACTGCAGGATTAGCCGGCGCCGGGCTGCAACGTTGGGCGGCGTGGGCTTCCATTGGCCCTGGCGTTGTGCACCGGTGAGCTGGGTATGGGGCCCTGGGCGCTTGGAGGGTGGGAACGGGGCGGGTTCTGCCAGGCGCCGCTCCATCTCCGCCACGTGCGTGTAAAAGTTCGGGTCGTCTCTGATGGTGCGCTCGGGGTCGTGGGTCAGGGCCCAGGTGACCTGGCGGATGTATCTGCCAGCCGTTGGCCCGTACCATTGCCCAGTAGGCCTGTCGGTTGCGGCAGGGTATCCCATGCGTTTGTAGGCCTCAAGGGCAGCTGAGCTAACCTTCGTGTCGTGCCATTCGACCTCATAGTAGGTCTCGTTGCGTGTGGGGGCGGGCGGCCCACTGTCGATGCGGGGCCGCTTACGTGTCGTGGTGTCGCTTGTGGGCTGGCCTGCTGTGTCTGCGGAAGGTGTATGAGGCAGTGCGGGGCACTCACGCGTTGTCGCCGTGGGCTGCGGCCGTTTGGGTGGGGTGCCCTGGCGATCCTGGTGGGGTGTGTGTTACGTTCGAGATCCCTGAGGCGTACCTGTGGGCGCATTGGCTCTGGCGCGTTGGTCTCGTGAGTGCAGGCATTTGATCCTATCAATGCTATCATACAGGGCGCGAGTTAACTTTAGATCGCTGACTACGTCCGCCGTTCCTGACGAAGTGGAGCGGGGGTCCCCTGTCGCGCAGGGCCTGGTCGTAGCGCCACCCACCAGTGGCGTCGTCGCGACGCCTGGCTGGGGTTCTCCTTGCTCGCCCATCCGCCGGTGGCTGGGGTCTGTGGCCATCGGATCAGGGGGCGCTGCTGCAGCTTCACGAGGTGCCGTGGCTTCTTGGGGTGGGGTAGGGTTCCCTGGTGGACTTACAGACGGGGGTGGGGCTGCGGGGGCGGGCGCCACCCACTCGTGCTGGTAAGAGTTTGGACTTGCGCTGCAGTGAGGTGGGTGGGGTGCTTCCTAGCCGGGTTGGGCGACGTTGGTGCGGGTGTCTCCCAGGCTGCAAGACGGTGCAAGAGGGCGGGGCTGATCTGGGAGGCAGGATTGCCCTGGGTACCAGGCTTGCGTAGTCCGCGCTTCTGTAGGGCGCCTGTGTAGCTGCCCAGGCGTGGGACGCCGTCCATAAGTGCGTTCCAGGTGTGGGGAGCGTAGTGGGAGAGCATTGTGGGGTCAGACTGCGAGGAGTCGTCCTCCTCATCAGCAGCATCATCGCCATCATCAGACATCGCTACGGGGGTGGCCGTGTGCGTGGTCTGAATGTCGTGCGGGTGTTCTCGGCCAACCATCTTTCCCGCGCTGTGGGCCTCTGCTGGCGGGATCGAACGGTCGACTGGCGGGCCGGTGCCTGTGGCTGGGGGACTTGCTGGGTCTCTGTGGGCGGGTGTGCATTGCTGCATGGTGACTGGTCCTGGCTACCTGGATGCGCTTCCATCTTACTCCTTTGCGTGCGGGTTTGCCCTGGTTCCTCCTCCAGGTACTTCGTGATCAGGGCTTGGGTTACGGGGCGAGGAGCCTGGTGCTCTTGGAGGAGCTCACTACTGAGCAGCGCGTCAGGTAGTCGGCGCAAGTGGGCTGGGAGCTCAGTGGTGGAGCGGTAAGTCTTGGGGTCCATGGTGTGTGGGGGTTGTCCAGCGTGATCAAGAGCGCGCGCACTCAGGGCCAGGCTTAGGCGGTTGAGAGCAAGGGTGTGCCTAGGGAGGAGGCGTTGGGGTTCCACCCGGTTTTGGAGTTGTGTTTTGGTAGCAAGGTGTGTGCCAGTGGTGGGGTCAATAAGTTCGTGCCAGGTTACGTCTAGGTCCAAGAGAGGACGTGCTATCTTGCGTAGGAGCCCATTGTATTCATCTCTTGGGTGCAGCCTCTAGGGCGCGCAGTAGACTGCTGACTGCAGGGGCGTACGCGCTGCCGGAGTACGTCTGTTCCAGTCCGTGTGTTTGCACCAGTGTTAGCTGCTTCAGGGTGAGGGAGTGCTTGCACTCACGTTGCAAGCAGGCGGGGTCAACTCCTGCACCTGCCCTGCGGCATTGCAGGTCTAGCAGCGCCCGGGTGACAACCCCCAAGCGGCCAGGGTCGTTGAGAGCGAGTTCTAGGTAGCGCGCTGCTCGTTGTACGTACTCTAGGCGTAGAGACCCTAAGCCGAGGCCCCCTTCTTCGTGCGGTTGCAGGATGGCCCGCGTCGGGAAGTACCGCGGCAGTCCCCAGCTTCGCCTAACCAGGTGGGCTAGTTTCCTATCTAGAGTAGCAATGTCTTGGGGCTTGTACGGCATCGCTGGGAGGGTGTACGCCAGGGCTGTCTGGAGCTTTATCTGTATCAGGTGCAGTTTTTGCCGAGGGGACGCCAAGGAGGCAACAATGTCTTCTCCTGTTGCCTTAATTTGCTCTATGGCGTGCTTCATTTGTGGTCGCCAGTCAAGATCCATGGTGACGTGGACCCCGAGATATTTGTAGGGCTTGCTGGGGGGTAGGTAGGGCATGTATGGTCCCGACAGCCGCTGCTGGGGGTGGGTGGCCACTTTGTCCTTGAGCATGCGTTGCAGCTGGTGAGAGCCCAAGGGTCCCCATCCCTGGACGTTGCCCGTCCGGTATAACGCCCCAGTCACCGCGCACTTGCGGTGGTTGATGCGAAGGCCTCCCCACTCGGCGTATAAGCCCACTTTCTCACACTGAATGCGCAGGTCTGAGATAGAGTTTGTTGGGATGGCCAGGTCGTCAGCAAAGGCGCACGAGCTGCAGTGGTGCTCCGCATTCTGCGCAGGTAGAAGGCGTGGAGGGCCTCGTTAATACCCTGTGGGTCCCTCTTGACAGCTCCGGTGGTGGGATCCTTGACTGCAGGTAGCCCTCTGGGTCGTGTACCAGCATGCTGTGAGAGCAGGCGGAGGGCCGCCTTGGGGCGCTTTGCAAGCTTTGGAACCAGCGTTTGTTCTTGGCGGCAGCTTCATCGCGGGCTGACCGACTTTCGGTGCGGAAGGCCTCCTTTTTCGCACGCAGCTCACGGCCAGCTTCTTCAATTTCACCTTGGAGGTGGGGGGGCGTGGCAGGGGACAGGTCGTCGGGTGCGGGTTGCAGTGTGCACGGCGTTCGCGTGGGCTGGTGGCGGAGGCCCCCTGGTGGTGCCGGTGCATCGGCCGTGCTGGTTGGCTGAGCAGCAGTACGCGGGGGTCTCTGTAGCTGCAGCAGGTTGTGGTACCGGGTCTTGGCCTGCTGGTGGGCCTGGTACAGTCGGCGGAGCTTCTTGCTGAGCACTCGTGGGTTGCCCCTGCGAGTTGTCGGCGGGGGCTTCTTAGGTGCCACTTCGATTAGGATCGAGCACGCCTTTGAGAGCACGGCTTGGAGGTCTCGTGCAAGGCTGTCGTCGAGGGTCTGGAGTGCAGGGTGCTCCCGCGCTTCCGTAATTGCGCTGCACACAGCGTTGTGCCGTCGTTACTCTGCAGGTCTGTTACTGCTTCAGCGATGGCAGAGGCGGCACCGTGCATCTGGTCGTGGAGGTGGGCCCAGTCGCTCGTGAGCTCCAGCTCCATGCGGCGCCGTTGCTTTCTGGGCGTCCTTGCTGCTGAGGGGGAGGGCAACTGACCTCCAGGTAGGCGTTTCAGAGTGCTGTTCTTCATGTGCACTGTGACCGTTCTGGCTAGGTTCAGGGTCACACGCAAGCTGGATGTGTTGTTTGGGGAGGAAGGCGTGCAGGGGTGGTGGTCGGAACAGCGCCACCGTGCTCCTCCACCCACTCCCAGGACGCAGCCGCGGTCGCGGGGCGCTCTTGGGAAGCCGGTCGTACAGGACCCGGTTCATGAGGATGTCATCAATCCGGCTGCTATGCGCTATCTTGTTGTTCTGCACTTGAGTGAATGTGTGCTTGCGCGCTGCGTGTGGCGGCTATCAACGTGTGGAGTGGTGTTGTCGCAGGAGGGCGCGGTGCGACGAGTCTTCCACGTTGGTCGTGCCAGACGACCTGTCGCCTGCCCTGGGCGCTGCGTTGAAGTCGCCACATACCAGCAGGTGGGCGCCCGTGGTATTTGCGGCCCTGCTTTCCCTGGTGACCCAAGCATTGATGTCGCGCCTGAGGACAGTGTCTCCTGGCTTGTAGTAAACTCCCAGCACACTTAGGGCCACGCTGCCTGGGGTGCGAATGACGCAGTGGCACACGTACCCCTGCAGGGCCTCGGGACAGCACGGGCGGTAATGTGGTCATGCCGGGCCAGCCCTTTCGCAACTCCTACAATGATTCCGCCCCCGCGTTTCCTGTGGTTCTTGTTTCGTGGCCGACTGCTGTGGAACGTGTGCATGCTCCCTAGCTTTCTTTTAATCTCCTGCGTGAGGCGGTTGTTGTGCTGTACGAGCTTGGTTTGGTGGGACAACAATATCCGCATTCCACTCCTCCACACCTTGTGCTACACTGTCAAGGTTGCTGCTGAGACCCCTGACGTTGTGTGTAACCACGTGCAGGTATCTCGCGATGTCCGATGGCGGGGCGTCCGTGGGTGCGGCGGCGCTGCCTTGCTGGCGGCGATTGTCAACCGTTCGCGATGCTCCCATGCGGAAGGCTTCAAAGGCGTTGGGCTTGGCTGCGCCTGCGGGCTGGGCTGGGGGATTTGGGGCTTCGGGTTCGGCGGGTTTGGGGTGGGGTTGCAGCATGGCACGCAGGTTCATCTGTTTGGCGGCGTGTTGGGAGGCGCCTGTGGGTTTGGTCGATCTTCGAGGTGCTGCAGGGCCTGGTGTCCTCTTCCGCCGTGCTGGTTGTGGTGTATGGCCGGGTTGGGAGGGCCATCCGGCGGTTGGTGGGTGCGCGGCGGGTGTGTCGCTGGTGAGGAGGGCTTCCGCATCTGGTGGTAGGGTAGTGTGTTGCATGTTGGTGTGATCTGTGGGTGCCGTATGTGTAGGGTCGGCGTCGGCTAGAGCAGCGTAGCGCCCGACGGCTGGGCTGCCGATTTGGGGTCCTTTGGTAGCTGTGGGGGCGGTCTTTCTGCGGGTTCTCTTAGCTGGCCGGAACTCCTCGGTTCGTGTCCACTGCTGCTGCCAGCGCCCTGGTGCCTGTGCCACTGGCGGGGTGGGTGCATGTCGGGCAGGGGTTGCGGTTGCGGCTAGGTGCCAGCCAGGGGGCCTCGGGGACCCGGTACATAAGGTAGGAGGTGTCACTGGGCGGGCGGGTGGTGCGGGTGGTGGGGTAGAAGAACTGGCCTTGCATTTGGCCCCAGTCCTCATGGCTGAGGGCTTGCGGCCCTCTATTCAGGGAGTCTATCTTGTACCACTGGTTCGCATGCTTCTTGACGGCGTAGTTATGTCCATTATGCAGGACTATAAATCCTATGGCGGGGTCGGGGTTGCCAATGCTCGTGAGGGTATCCCGTGCACTGCGTCCTGATTGGGGACTAAGGCCTCCCACATAGACAAGGTGCACAAAGGTGTGGGCTGTCTTGGCGACCCTAGCCGTGTGGTACAGGTAGTTGTTGACTACGGCGGTGTCGAACCAGCCCTGGCCTGGTGTATAGGCGTCTTTCCACATGGCAGTTGCTTGGAGGCTGTCATCGGACTGGTCCGCCTGCAGGGTCTGGAGCTGTGCCTCACTGTATGCGAGAACATGGTATGGGTCAATGTAGTGGCCGCCTAGTAAATGATTGAGGGCATGGATTTGACAGAATCCTTTTTCCTGGCGCTCATGGTACAGGGACGTCTGCACTAGACGTTGATGTTTGGGAGGAGTTGCCCAGAGGTGTTAGGGCGTCTGCAGACAAAGCGCGCTGGTTAGCGTGTCGGCCTCTGCCTGCAGCTAGCATATTGAGTGCCTTTCGTGGCAAGGTTCTGGGTGCGTGGTCGCATGAGCGCCTGCTTGCTGCTCCGGCTGCCTTCCCCTCAGACGGGAAGCAACCTGGGGTTAAGATGTGCCGTTACAAGCATTGGTGTGGCTTATCGCACGAGCAAGACAAGGCTACTTGGCTGCCGCATATCAAGGTGTTTATTCCGGTGCACGCGCACAAGAAGCTGATGCGTTTCCGTCTGGGTTGTTGGCCTCTTGCCGCCAACCGAAGCAATGGAGTCCCAAGGCAGGAGAGGGTTTGCCCTGTGTGTGATTACGGCGCAGTGGAGGACGAAGAGCACGTGCTACTGCGTTGTGCCGCGTACGACTGCCTGCGACGCGATAGCGGTCTTGAGCTGAGCGGTAGCATGCGTGATGTTATGCTCGGACCTAATCAGGCGAAACTCGCAGTGCTGTTAGGGCATATTTGGTCTGCGCGTCATGCCCGTGTACCGTTTATGCGTTCGCTAGTGAGCTTACTGCTGGCATCCTGGTAGCAGTGTATCCGGGTGCATGCCTTGGGGCTTTTGCGTTGGCCCTGGAGCCCCTGGCTCGTATACGGGTCCTTACATGTTGGGTTCCGGATCCTACCATGTAAGAAACAAACAAAAGCATGCACACGACCGTGCTGCCTGGCGGCTGCATCATAAGGCCAACCAGAGGGTAGCAGTGCCGGTCAATCCGGGCCCCGGGCTGCCAATCGCTGGGCATGCAATCTCCAATCTAGTTAGCCCCAAGGTCGGATAGGATTACAGCTGCCCCCCTAGGGCTGCCCCCACCCCATACACCCGCCCCATGGGCCGTCAGCCCCGTATTCGCTAACTGAGATGACTTCTTTCATGTGCAGCCACGTGTGCTGCCCAGCTGTGGTTAGTGGAAGCGAGGTGCGAATTCGCGTCTTCTGCACAACACGACGCAGCATTACTTGCGTGTTGCGGTATTCTTTGTATCATAAGAAAGCGAAGTGATTACGCAAGCCTACGTCCAGCACGCGCCAGTGTTTGAACCAGTCGGAGTGCCTCGCGGGCAGTCTAGTGACGCAAACCATCCATATGTGCATGCGAGATATTGCAAGTGCCGCCAGCATCGATAGCCGATAGCGACCTCCCAAACCATCATGTGAGCCCAAACACCCCGAAGAACTACACCGAACATTGCCAGTATGTTCTGCATAAAACACCTGTCCATAACCATGATACTGGCGTGGGCTCGCTTCAAGTTTTGTGGCCTGATAATAGGAACAGGGCACCGAGTGATCCATGGTGCACCCCGCCTACAAGCACCAAACACTTCCTGCCAGCAGGCTAACTGTCAAGCAGGCCTACTGTTAATGTCAACAGTGCTTGCCCCTTGGCAAGCGGCAGGGAAAACGACGTTCATTTCGTTCATGTTATGCACGAGCAACTGAGGATAGCATAACAGGCAGCAACTATTATCATTGTGTTCTGCTTTATTTATGGCCTCATACCATACCAAATCCTGAAAGGCAGAGACGCGAGTCAAGCCTTCAACTGTCAGCTGTCGGTACAGCAAACATGCCGTAACATGTAGCTTAACCATCCCCCACTTAGCCACACCCCTGGCTGCTGCGTAGGAGTGCGGCGTGATCAGGGGTCTGGGTTTAATCTCAATCCGTAGGAAGCGGGTTCCAATCTTAATCTGCGTGCCCAGCCTTTCCCCCAATCTCAATCTATTGTCACCCTCTGGGCCAACGGTGCTACGAGATCTGTTCCACTGCTTTTGGAGTTGTGAGGAGGTGACAAGGGGCTTGGAATTCGGCGCTGGCCTGCTCTGGCAAGCACGCGTGAGAACGCCTATGAGTCAAACGCAGCGGCCGGATTCCCCAAGATGTGGCAACATCCTGTGCATCTTCTGACGTCTTAATGGCCAGCTCCCCCGCTTGGCGAAGCACTTAGCTAGAGCTACTTCCTCATCTCGTTCTCGTACGGCATCTGGCCAGCGATTTGTTAACGTCCTGCGCTCTTGCAGCCTGTCGCAGCATAGTCACGCGCCACGCTCGCAAGTCATGGCTGACCGTCTGGCCCGTGCACGTACCATGGGCAGCGGGTGTGGACCAGTAGTAGCAGTGGGCAGAGCTCATAAGCACTGGCAGGTGTGTGCCGCTGACTCGTTCGGACGTGCCAGCCGAACCCACTGCCTGTCATAGACAGGTCCAGAGCGCCACACGCTCCAGCAGGTCCGGGCATGTCCCAGAATAATCCTTCACCCGTTTCGGAATGCAGCAGTGCGCGGAGCCATGGTGGAGCCATACTGAGCCATATGATCGGTCCGTCACAACGGCGCACGCCACATTTGCTTTCCTCATGAGCTGCGAGCCTGGCAGGGAGCAACGAGCAGTAGCTGGCTGCGTGGTCCTCACCTCGCCTGCTGCAAGCCTGCACCAGCCACGCAGGCGGGCGCAGCACACACAGGCACGGCAGCACATGGGTGGGTCCCGTTGACACTTCAGACATAGGGCTAGCGAACTGTGAGCCTGGTCGAAGGTTCCAGGTAGCACGCGCTCTCAACGCTCCGCGTATGAGCATGTGCAGAGGTGCTGGATGATCAGCTTGCGGTGCCAACCGCAACCGGCAACGGTCCGGTCAAAGCAGCCGCCCGACTGCCCAGTTTGTTTTGCATAGTTATGCGCGAAGTGAAATGCAAGGGCGGCAACATATACTGACATCATACCACCCTGATGTTCTGCTGTTTCGCCGCACAGTTTCCGGCCGTTTCCGGGCAATTGCTCCCGCATCTTACTCCCAATGAGCCAAAACGAAAGCATTTGCAACTCCAGAGACAATGGAGGGTCTGCAAGAGATGTTCCCGGGCGTGGAGGCAACCATCGTGCTTGCAGTCGTGGAGTCGAGCGACAGCGTCGAAGCTGCAATAGCTACATTACTGCATCTTTGCGGAGGCGACCCATCTGCGCAGGTGGATAACGCCTCCCCCTTGCCGACACAGCCGACGTCAGGGGTAAGCAGGCTCTGCGTCCTGGCCTCGCCTTCCCTCAGTGGATACCAGAGTCCCCTCTCTTTGACAGCCAAGCCCACCTGGCAGGTGGACACATATGTAATGGCATGTTTATGGCATGGGCATGGACAACTCAGGACTACAAGCAAGGGAGGGCCTCTTGTGTCACCTCACCTGGCGTCGTGGCCTCCCAGCTGATGCCGACGTAGATGACGACAGCGCGAGCATAGAGCCACTCGTCAGGGCCAGCATCCGCTCCTGAACACTGTTCGTACTGTTTCTGATTGCGCATCAAAACCTAAATGCACTCACATTGTCTTCGCAGCCGGAGTACGCTCTGTTGTCCCCAAAAGCACGCCCCGTTGTTTCCGCGTGTATTGGCCGAACCCAATGGCCACCACTGAAACGCCGCTGCTCTCACTGCAATTCCCCCAACAGATCCAGCCTGCCGCAGCATCCTCGACACCGCAAGGTGGTGTCAGGAAGCAGCTCAGCAAGCAGCAGCCCACACAGCCCCACCACCAGTCCCTCAGCTGGGGCCAGATGCGTGGAGGCGTACCAGCGAAGCTGCCCTCCCCAACCCCTACCCAGCACCACAACCACCACCACCAGTCCCCATACTAGCCACCCATCACGGCCTCGCAGACACCGCGGTACGTGGCCCCCACCGGGCAGCAGCACGTCAGGCTGATCGCGGAGGAGTTCCCCGGCCTTGCGCCGCAGGCGCCCTCCCCCGACCCATATCCCCGGGCGACTTCCTTCAGCGGCCGGGCAGGTGGGGAGGCCAGCCGACAAAGCAGGCCCTACGAGCAAGGGGAAACGCAACTTCGGCCCCGGCGATCTGGGTCGTACGGTGATATCGAGGGCCTGGCGAACGGGCCCCGCGAGTGTGGGCGGCAAAAGGCGCGCTCCAGCGGCGGCCAGGCGCTGCATTGTGGATCGACCAAGGCTGCAGTGCGGGGCCCGGCGTACGGGGGTCACTCGCGGGGCTACGCGGAGGCAGCGCGCACCGCGGCCTGGCGGGACTACGTGCAGCAGCAGCAGCAGCAGCAGCAGCAGCAGCAGCAGCAGAAGGACGTGCGGCGGGAGGTAGGCCTGTGGCCGGGGCATGCGGTCGGTCACAGGCAGGGCGTTGCCGCAGGGGGCGGCCAGGAGGCATGGCAGCGGGCGGCGGTGGAGGAGCTGTGCCGCAGCCACTCCTGGGCTGTGCGGGACCTGGTTGAGGTGCGTTGGTGCGCACCGGCCGTGGCTGGTAGTGGTCGGTGGACAAGTAGTTGATGCGGTTGGTGCTGGAGGCAGAGTGGCCTGCTTGTGCCTGGTGACTTTGTCTGGATTGCATTCAGCTTCGCCGCAACAGCCTGCTGCTCGCCCATGTGCGCTGTACGGTTGTACGGCAGGCTGTTTGCAAGGCCCTGCAGTACGACCTGGAGGAGGTGGTTTCGGCGCTGGACGAGCTACAGGCCGCGTCGCACCAGCAGGCGGGCGCCGGCAGCGGCGGCGGCAGCGGCTGCCGGGGGGCCTCTCCTGGCGCCTCCGGCACACAGTTGGCCCCTCATCTTGCAAATGGAAGCAGTGGGGATGGCTCTGGCCATGGCGATGACAGCAGCGGCTCGTACAGCAGTGGGGATGAGGGGGACGGTGGGGGCGATGGCTTGGACAGGGGGCCAGATGGGCCCAATAGCTGCCGCAGGAGGCATGCCCAGGCCCAGGCGCAGGCTCATGCTCAGGCACGGGCGCAGCTGGCGGCCCGGGCTGGTAACACTGGCGTGGGGGCTGGGGCCAGGAGCAGGCGAAGGCGCGGCGGCAGCGGGCTGGGGAGTGTGGATGGTGGTGCTGGCGACGATGTGTACTGCAAGCATCGTAGCTCGGCGCTGAAGCTAACCCACGCGTGGAGGAAAAAGATTGACAGGTGCGCTGGGAGTAACAGGAGCTGTGGACCTTCCGTGGGTTGCTGGGTTCGGGAGGTGGGGGTCGAACACTGCGATCGAAAGGGTGCTCGGAGTGGACCAACTGTTGACCTTGCTCTGCTGCCCTGGGCCAGCAATGCTTCAGCTATCTGCCAGGTCGCCTGGTCGCGGTGTAGCCTCTGCTCCCTGGTGCACGGGCTCCTGTTCTAACCGCGCCACAATTTTGCAACCGTACGCGCCGCCAGGGCTTCTGCTGCCTTCTCCGCGGGCGACCGGGCGCTGGGTCGGCGGCTGGTGGGGGAGGCGCAGGCGCTGCGGGCGCAGGCGGCCGTCGCGCACCAGGCGGCGGCGACCCACATCAAGGAAGCGAACAACAGCGGGAGGCAGCTGTCGGAGGTAGGGCCCGGGTTCCGTGCGGTGTCGGTGGCGCTGATGAAGAGGCAGACGGGTCGCCCGACAGCTATTGGGGGAAGATGGGCAGTGACACGAGGATGTCCATCCCGCTCATACTGCCGCTGGCACGCTTGCTGCCGCTCTGTACTTGAGCGGTACTGCATTTGAGGACCTCATCCACACAACCGGACTTGTGCCCTCCCAACCCCGCTTGCAGTGAGAGCTTGACCTCCACGGCCTGCACGCCACGGAGGCAGTGGAGGTAAGGGGGGCCGTGGAATGCGTTCCTTGCACAAAGTACTCGTCCTTATAAGCAGCCAGAGCGCCGATCCTTAGCCAGTGGCCTTGCCCACAGTCTGAGGCGCTGCTCTGACGCAATTGATTGGCACGATACCTCACCGCTTGGCTCCGTTGCTCCTGACCTCCTGCGCGCTGCCTGCCCGTCCGGGGCTGCTTGCAGGCCCTGGCGCGCCGCCTCCAGTCGCTGCAGACCTCCGTCGACGCCAGCGCTGCACAGGCCAGCAGCCGCAGCAAGCTTGCAGCACAGGGGCCTGCTCACCAGTCGCAGCAGCCAGGCAGCGGCCAGGGCGCTGCGGGGCTGGGGCGAGGCAGGACAGCGGCGGCGTCGGCGGCGGCGGGGCCCCCGGCGGCCAGCGGGCCGCTGACGGGCGCTGCGCTGCTGGCCAAGCGGCGTGTGCTGCGGGTCATCGTGGGCAAGGGGCTGCACAGCGCGGGGGGAGAGGCCAGCCTGCCGAGGTGCGGGGCGTGTGGTGGGCGTGCGTTGGCGGGGGCTGCGCCTTTGCCGTAACGCAGGGAGTTGTTGGTCTGCGGGTGCGCGTCGTGCACGGGGCGTCCCGTGCCGCTGGTGTGTGCCGCGTGTGGGGACAGGCTAAGCGGGGAGCCCAGCCGTGGTGCTACTGTGTGGTGGCTGGGACGCAAGACGGCGTATTTGGTAGTCCGTGCAGGATCACCACACGAATTGCACACCTCCCTGCTCCCCGTGGCCCCCATGTGCCGTATCTGCTGTCTCCGCAGGGTGGTGGAGGGCTACCTCCTCAGCAACGGATACAAGTGGGTCCCAAGGCAGCAAGCAGGCCGGGGTGTTGCCACGAGCTTGTCCAGACCATGTCTTGCACATGAGGGCTCTTAAGGGCAGTCTGTGGTGGAGGCGGCTCGCGCCTGCGTCTGCGTCCTTGCTGTTGCGTTGCATAATGCTGTCAATTTGGTGCTTGATTCCAGCTGCCTTGATGCCGACCTGCCACCATTGCTGACCGCCGCAACCCCTCAGGTACACCCCAAGGGCGGGGCAGGTTGAGGTGCAGCTGCGGAGGAACTATGCGCAGCACTTCGCGGGGCAGCAGCCCTTGTAGGGTATTGCCGTTAGATGTCGTCGCCTGACGAACGGGGTTGTATGGCATGAGGGCATTTATGCGGGCAGCTGAGAGCAGCTGGAATATGCCGCCGCTCAAGTACCTTAATGGAGAGGTGGGGTTGCCGTGTGATCCCGGCATTCCCAAGTTTTGTGACTTTTGAATGGTATTGACGGTTGCTTGCAGTAGGGTTGGCTTACTTGTGGCTTGGACAGCGTAAAAGTGATACCTGGCTGTTGCAACTGTGAGGGGTCAGGGTGAGCGGTGTTAAATCCATGTTGACCGGGTTGCTGCTTGTATCAATGGCTGGTTGGGTTTGGACCTGAACACAAGAGGACTGGACAAGTGAAAGTGCGAAATATGCTATTGGTCCGCTGGACCACGGCTGGACGCGTAGGATTCATGATGACACCGTGAACACGCATTATCAAATTGTGAGCATGACAACTGAAAACTGACGGCAGTGGCGCACACGCAAGTGAAGGACACGGATAGGTTAGATGGGACGCAAGGGCGGTGGGACGGATGATGTGTGTCAGCTGCAGCCTAGGCGACTGCTGTCTGCGTTTTGGCCTCGTACCCTGGTGTTGCGGAATGGTTTGTGTGCGAAGGCATGAGCCTGCATGAGCAGGTGTTCCTTGGCTGCGGTTTGACCTTCCAAGAGAATGCTGTGACATTCTGCCGCCCCTGAGCGCTCGGGCAAGCGCACCGTACTCGAGGTGCATGGACCGTACGTCGCTGGGAGCGACACTGCATGGGCCCTCATGCGTTGTCAGGTTGAACCGATTGTTGAACCGATTGTACCTAACAAAACCCGCTCAGAACTGCACTTCCAACACGTCAGGCGCGATTAGATCACACGAGCAAACATAGGACAGGAGCATTGCAGAAAGAGCTTAAGGAGTTTCACGGCTCTCGCTGCCGAAGACACCTGCGGTTCGATCATGCCCCCTTCCGTCCCAGCATATAATAAAGATGCCCGTGTCGCTATCGGCCACGACAGCTACGACGACTCCTCTGACAAGGCCATCGCCGACTGCCAACAAGCGCTTTACTCAGCGCTCGCCATCAAGAGTAAGGCCGAGCTAAGGTCAAGCTGATAAGGGCAAGGGCGAACGCCGCTAACCTGACGTTTCGGGGTTCGTAGGACACGGATCTGACGTCACCGACCAGGACGTCGCGACGCTGGCCAAGAACTGCAGCAAGCTGACTGAACCCGCCAGTAAGCGAGTTCGGTGGTTTAAGGGGACGGGCCCGGACCTCGTGTCACGCATCCAGTCCCCCCTATACGCAAGGACACTAGCCTTCTGCCGTGCCTGGGCGCACCGCTTCTAGCATTTCCGTGCGTGTGTCGGAGTTGGGTTAAAGGGGCCCCGTGCGGCGGAGGGGTCAGGACTGCCTTGCCCCTGCGGTCACGTTCACAGTTAGGGTTACACGGCGAGTATGGGGTTAGGCGGGAGCTGAGGGGCAGCAGTAGGAAAGACAACCTACCGTGTGTCTCTCGCTCGGGTGGGCCCTTGCGCTTGCTGTAACACGCTGTGGTGACACGCTGGTGACCTCTGTGAGCTTGGCAGCCACAATCGCGTGTATGCTCCTCTGACAATACTGCTGCGCCAATTTGCTCCATTCAGGCAATGCGGTAACGCTTGAGCAGCTGACCACTTTGACCAAGGCGTCGGAGGCGCGCATGACGGCCGAGATCAAGGCGTCGGAGGCGCGCATGACGGCCGAGATCAAGGCGTCGGAGGCGCGCATGACGGCCGAGACCAAGGCGTCGGAGGCGCGCATGACGGCCGAGATCGAGGCGTCGGAGGCGCGCACGAAGGCCGAGATTAAGGCGGCGACCGCCATCATGGGTTACAACACCATGGCTCGCACCAGCAATGCGGCCAGCCCCGCAAATGCACCACTCATGAAGCTGAAAGGGGAGGCTGGCAACAACGCCGGCGCTCTGCCAACCAGCCCGCCCTTCCCGGCGACCAGTGCGGCGGTGTTCAGCAGCATCGAAGAGGCGGACATCAGCGCGCTGGAGACGTTCTACGGTGTGAAGTTCACAGCAGCGGCAGCTGAGGTGTAGCGCAACCTCCGCAGCAGCAGCAGCATCAACAACGACCTGCTCCTGCAGCAGCGCCGCCAGCAACTGGCTGCGTTCATCGGGGTGCGGCACTGAAGCAGCACAGGTCAGGGGTATGGGCCGCAGGCTTGCCGTGTCCAATGCTGCATGGGTAGAGCTGAGTATGAGTTGGCATGACGCCGTGTGCATGTTCGGAATCTCCCTGTCGCGTTCCATGTCGCGTCGGTGCTGTACCGTGTCAAACCTCAGGCGCGCATCTGTGCTTGCAGCGCCCCGGTGCACGTGCGCGTGTTGGTTGGGCGGTGCTCACCAGCAGCATTCTGAACCTCGGTGTGTGGTGCGCCCTGCAGCAAACCAAATGAATTGCGATAGCAGCGGCCGTGCCTTGCAGTCCTTAGAGACGTACAGGAGAACCCGGCCGTACCCCTGGACGTGTACGTCCAATTGCCTTGTTGAAATGCGGTTGCTGGGAAGTGGCGAGGCAGGTATCCGTTCGGTACGCTGAGAGCTCGCCACTCCTCACCCCGGCGATCCCCCACCCTGGGCCCCGCCCCCCTCCATTTCCGCCTTGCCCTCAGGCATCGGGTTCGCCAGGACACAGTCGGCAACGTGCAGCTGCTGCACCACCTGTGGCGGCTGCGGGCTGAGGCGCTGGAGGGGCCGTACGCGGCGGGCAGCCGGCTGCTGCTGGGCCCCAGCCGCAAGCGCTTCTTGGGCAACCTTGCAGGCGGAAACAGCCGGCGGAGCGTGACGCTGCCACCGCCGCCGCCTGGATGGTGGGCGTGGCGGGCAGTGCGGATGTTGTACGGGTGCACAGTGTACGGCACGTGTGGGTGGCGGATGTGGTTTACAAAGGGACGTAGGGGACTGGCTGCGGATAGGACGGCTGGTTGAAGGGTAGTGTTGAGGAGCAGGATACGGTTTGACGGAGCAAGGGGACAGCGTTTGGGCTTTGGACTTGGGACAAATGACTTGAAAGTTGGGTTGTGCTGGGCGCGGCGGGCTTGAAGCGGCCTGGCTCTTATGCAGATGAGGGAGTGGTTGTTTGATGTGTGCAGGCATGAGGCCAATGGCTGGGGAGCTGGCAATGGTGGTGCGGGGTGATGGTGCGGGGTGCCAGCCAGGTGGCGCAGGCGTGAACGGCCGGCCCCCTTGCTGCTGTGCAAGTACACTGCTCAGGGCCCACCAGGCACCACCCGTTGAAACTTGCTTGCAATGTTACCGTAGTGCGGTGTGTGCGCATACCAACGCCACAAGACCAGCACCAGCGCCCACTTAATTGTTTCGTACGACTCATGTATGCTGGGGCATGCCCCCGATGCACACCTGTGCTTGCGTCAAGGAGTCACAGTGTTCAGTCACCGCTCACATATGATGCAGCCTGACACGAGTGGGCATTATTGCAGCCAAACACCAACTTGTCCTGTTGTTAATCCTCCCTACAGCACCCAATAGGAGTTTCTTAACAACTGTCGTACAACGCCGCAGTGACGTGAGTGTCTGAAGTACCCAGACCCTGGATGCATCCTTCTACCACCAAATTAGCAGCTCACAGTGACCCCGAGGCCATTCACACCCTCTGGATTCGCACATGCACCATGCAGGGCCCCAGTTCACACGCCTGCCAACCGAGTCTAGCCGTCACGAAAGAGCGCCAGCTGCAACGGTCTTCAAATGCACGCCAGCTGCACCCACCGGCGATGGGGCGCGCGCGGGGCAGCCACATCTTGGTCCACTTTGACACATGCCCCCATGTTCCTATCCTGACAACGGCTAACAACCAGCTGCCCAGCACCCAGCTGGTGCTCCGGTAGGCAGCCACCTGCCGCAGGCGTCCGAAGTATCCTATGAAAATGTGTTGTCCTATGAAATGTCCTTTCAGCGCATCAGCACAGCACCCAGCTGGCATTTCAGTCGTCCGAAGCCTATAGTAGGCCGCAGCCTACCAATGACTGCACTCCGCATCCAGTCCCCTTCCAGCCGGTCCCGAGCCCTCAATACGCCGTGTTGTCGTCCTCCTCGTACCCCCGGGCCCTGCCCCTGCCCCGGCTGCTGCCCCCCGACCGCACCGCCTGCGCGCGCACCGCCTCCGCCGCGCCACTGCCCGCCCCGCTGTCACTGCCCAGCTCGTGCGGCCCCGTGAACAGCTCCTCGGGCTCGTACACCAGGTAGCCCTGGGCCTCGCAGTTGCGGTTGTAGCAGGCCTTGTCGTTGGCCTGGAACACCTCGCAGGCGCCGCAGGAGTGGCGGCAGGCGCCCACCTGTGGGAAGGGGCGGGCAGGGAGAGTTGAGTAGGTGGGGGCTGGGAAGGGAGCGAATGAGGGATGTTGGGCACTCGGAGGGTATTTCAGGCTCGGGTGGGCGGAGGCGGAGGAACGTTGCCAACGTGCCAAGGAGCCGAGAGGTTGCACGAGGTCAAGGACTGAAGTTCTTTAGTGCGCTGAGGCGGCGTGAAACGCTAACGGGCCCGTACCGGTACTATGTGCGCCCCGCCACATGCCCAGTCTGTTCCTGCACTGTACCAGCCCCCAGCCACGCTGCCCCCGCCCTGGCCCTCACCTGCAACCCGCCGCGCATGTAGACCGCGTTGCGCTCGCACTCGCCCTGGGGGGGAGGAACGCGGGTGCACAAAAGACAGGTGGTAACTCCCTCAGTCCTTGCGACAAGTTCACCGCATGTAAAACACATCCTCAAATTCCGTCAGTGTGCAGACAGTCGCGCAGTGAGCAGACAACCCCTCAGGTGCGCAGACGGCACCCACGGCCACGTCCTGGCCCCCTCCTCCGTGCAGGCGCCAACTGTTATGTGTTTGACGGTCACACTACACGTTTTTGGGCTGAGCCCCCGGCGCGAAGCGCACTCGGGGGGGCGAAGCCCCCCGTGGTTGCTCATGGTCTGCGTCCCTGCGTCCCTGCGTCCCTGTGTCCCTGCGTCGGCAAAAGTTTCAAACCTGGGCCCAACGGCGCATACCAGGTAGTAGGTATACCTCTAATCTATTCCATGGCATAGGCCTGGAAGCCAGGAAAAATCGGAAAGAGAATAACGATTTCGCAACATGAAGAAGGACAATTTGGAACATGTTCCCGCCCTCCGGGTACAAAGCAATGATAAGGGCTTATAACATATCAAGATAAGCTGTTAGAATGCAAGAAACGGTGGCTAGATTGCTGGCTGTCGCAAAATTGCGGCAAACATTCAAAGCATGTCGTCAGCAACTCGGACGTGGAAGTGGTGCTTCACACATGCCGCAGCAACTTTTCAGCCCTTCGTGATATTAAGTATCTTCCGCGGCCAGGTGCACTTGCATTTCGCAACCATTCTCGGCAAGGGGCAGGTTGGCACGTGGCACTAGGCCGCACTGGGCCCAAGGGACTTGGCACTGACATTTCAGACACCCCCTGAGCAAGAGGGCTCAGCCCTTTTTCCCAGCTTTTGCAAAGCTGACACCGCTTGTCCTCACGTTTAACGCGTTCCCCCTCCGTCCACGCCCGGCCGCCAAACGCGCAGCGCAGCCCCTGGCCGCCATCGCACGTCAAGCCACCACACAGCCCCCCCAGCACGCCCAAGCCTCGCCCCCAGCCCTGCATCCCCACACCCCCACAGATCTCACCGCCCGCCACCCCCGCAAAATCTGCACGGCCCACACACCCCGGCCTTCCCTTCGCTACCAGTAACTTGTTGCCCGAACCCTCCTTTCCACCCCTCTCCGCTTTCCTCTCCTACCCCTCCTCCCCTTCCCAGCTGCCCACCTTGGACGTCCAGTGGGGGCACTCGCGGTGCAGGTCCGAGCACACGCCCGGGTCGTGCTGGTCGCTGTACTGCTGAAAGGCGCGGTCGGGGTTGAAGTCGTCGGGGCGGAAGGGCTTGTTGTGCACCCACACCGTGGCCGTCCACTTGACGCCCTTGATCACGGGGCAGCCCTCGTGCTCCGACAGTGGGTCCTCCGTCACACCGTCGGGCTTGATGCTCCAGAACAGCAGCGTGTCGCCGCGGCGGGGCTTGAAGGCCACGTTGCACTGCGCGGGGGGTAGGGAGTTGGTGCTTGGCAGTTGGCAGTTGATGCTTCAAGGGTGGTGGTGGTTTGGTGGGGCCAGGGGGTGGGTTTAAACTGTTGGTATGTATGTATGGATTTACAGTTTTGGCCCCCTTCCAGGGCGCAGCCTCGTCCCAAAACGGGGCAGGTGTTGGTGATAAGGGCTTGGGTGCCGATGCATGAGCTGCTGCGGTGAGGGCAACAGCAGCGCGGGTGTGCCGCCTTCCACGGGCATGGCAAGGTGGTACTGGTGCTGGAGGTATCGGCATTTCGGGTGCTGTGAATTGCTCAGTGCGGCGCTGAGACGACACAGGCGTACGACAGAATGAGTCCCGAAGAAGTCACGGCATTAATGCAAGGTGTCCCCTGGGACCCTGCCGCGTGGCGAATGTGGTGATGGCCACGGTAGGCACGTGTCACCCCCGGTCGCTGCTGCGGCCCCGCACCTTGACAGCCGATGGCTCCTTTCCGTACAGCGAGAGGGGTGGCAAATCCCGTGTCCCTGATGGCCGGGACCAGCCCTGTGTCCCAAGTGGGATGGGGCTGGGCTCTGGAAGGGGACCAAATAAAACTGTAAACCCATACATACCTTGACACATTCGGAGAAGGGCCCGAACGCCTTGGGCATGAGCGGGTCCGCCCACTGCTTGGCCAGCGGGAAGGCCGTCTCGCCGCCCTCCTCGGGGTCTGACAGGTACACAAGCAGCGTGGCCATGCGGGGGGAGTCATTCTCGAGGCTGTCCGTGTGGCGGTGGTACCGTAGTACTGGCCCAGCCCGTAGCGCAGCACCTTGGGGTAAGGGTGAGGGGTCCGCAGCGGGTCAGGCTGTTGCCGAGGCAGGACCAGGGCAAATGCCATGCAGAAAACGCCAACCAGCTAGGTAACACGCCGTGTCGCCCTGCGTCCGTCGCCTCACGGTGCAGTGCCCCCCGGCTCTGCACGGAGGCCACAAGCCGCTCCGCCACCAACACCACCATTGCCAGCACAAAATCTATCACCCACGACGGGCGTCGTTCAGGCTGTGCATATATAGAACCTGCCACTGCCACAACCGCACCGCCCCCCTCACCTCATCCGCAAAACCACACCCCGAGCACTCTGCTTCCTCGCTGCCTGCACCCCCTCCTCCCCCTCGCCTCGCTGCCCCACCTGCATGTCCTCCTGAAACACCACGGGCGTGCGGGTGAGCCACGCCACGCAGTCTCCACCGCGGCAATGACCGGGGTGGCGTACCTGGCGGGGAGGGAGGGGCGAGGGCCGGGGACGGGAGAGGGAGGGCCCAGCAGGAAGGCGGTTGAAAGCTCCGTTTCAGGGCAGGCAAGGGACTAGATCCCAAGGTGCTGTGCCGTGCGGACAGGTGCTGCTGGGTGCATCTCGCTGAGCCACTAGCGACCAGTAGGCGCGCCGCGAGACGTGCTTGTCGTGCAGGCAGCCATTGGTGAGCGGCCTGCTGTAGCAGTTTCGGCAGCGCCTGGTGCTTATGAAATCATCGGTGTGCCCGGCCACACGCTCTGGCCTCTGGCTGCGCTATGCCTCCTCCGTCCCTTGCGTTGGCGCTGCTTTTCACTGTCCGCTGCTTTCCTGAGGCACTTGAACACCCCGGTGCCTCCCGGCTGCTTTCCAAACCGTGCACAAGTTACAGCCTTGCCGTTGGCAACCAAGCACGCCCTCGCCCGCTCGCATCCCAGCGTCGTAGCCCTTGCAAGCCAAACCCTCCTTGCACGATGCCACCTGAAACACGCAGTGCGCAACACGCATGTGTTTGCCAAACTGTCATTCCCTAGGGGGCCTTCCCCGCAAGCTGCCGCAAGCAAGCTCTCCCCGGAGGCCTATCTCGCTGCCCCGCCCCTGGCCCCACCTGTTTCCTCTTTGCCCGTCCCACGGCCCTTCCAACTCGCAGCAGGAGCAAGACATCCGCTGCTTGAAGCGAGCGCGATGTACTCAGTATGTTGATGATTCATAAAACGCTGCCTCATTACATGACAGACATTACCAATGGAATTTGGTCGGCTGCAGGTCCGTCCTTCGGGGCAGGACGCCCCCGCGCACGTTTCTTACGGTCCGTCCCACGCTCGCCTGGCAACAGGCACAATCTGCACTGATATCGTAGGACTGTCACATCACGTCTTTCCCCACTGCTCATCAGGGCATCAGTGCAGCGCTCGACTGACAGGTCCCAGCTGCTGCTGCTTGCGGTGCTGCAGGGGCCCCCATCCACCACATCTTTGCAGCCTCTGCCTTGCTCGCTCAGAACACTACTGTCCTTCATGGGAGCACATTTGTATCAGCTTTTAAGGGGGGTTGGGGCATGCTCCAGACGTACTCCAGCTGCTGCTGACTGCTTGCTGCACCACTGACACATTTACACACCACCACCTACCCCTCCCAGCTATGCAATGCTGATTTATTTCTGGTACCGGACTTGTTTTAGAATGTGCATGTCACAAGCTCACCCTGCACATTTTCACGTATACAGCACCGTGTGTGCAAGGCAGGGCTGGCATGTGCAAGGCAGGGCTGGCATGGCAGTGGTTGCACTCGTAGGACATGTACCTGAGCCCACGTACTAGTGCCCCTGCCTTACCTGCCGGCCCTGCCTGCCCTGCGCTGCCATGGCACATGTGCAATAATAATAATAATAATAATAATAATACTAACGCAGGAGGCGAATCACCTCCGCGTGAGTTAAGGAGGTGGGGTGTGTTGCACTCCCAAAAAAAAAAAAACCGGGACGCGCCCAGGTGGCCCCCATCCACCGTAGGGGAGTGGAGTCAGGTGGATTGCCTGACAGCCCACCCCAGAAGGGAAAAAAAGGGGTCCCCTAAGGGGGAGGCTCACCAGGGCGTTTCTGGCGGTTCGGGGTCATGTTGCGCTTAAGCTCGCCGGCAGCAGATGATGATGCTGTGGGCGCTAAGGACGGCGTGCCGGTGGAGTGTGTTGCAACACCTGTCGGTTTGGGTCGGTGTGGCCCCGTGTGCTGACAGCAGGCTGCGCAGGTCCTTCCGTATGGTTCCTCCCACACCTAGGGATACGGCTTCTTGTGCGGAGTACTTAACTTGCCAACCCGCTTGGCGGAGGTACCCAGCCAGGGCAGTGTGCTGGGAAGCCTTGAGTACAAGTTTCCGCTCGTGCACGGTGTCATGGCAGTATCCCACCTCAATCAGGTGCACTGTATGCTGGGAACGGTCAGCTGCGTTGGTGGGCAGCCTCCCGCTGCCGCCGGGCATCTGTAAGGCTTATCGTGGGGATGAGGAGCAGGTCTGGCCGGAGCCGCTTCAAGTCGTCATCCGAGACGATGTCGCTGGGGATGAGCCACCTAGGCACTCGGGTACCAGCGGAGTAAGGGGGGCTGTCGTTTGCCGCACAGGCGTCCATCACCATGAAACAGCCGCCCTTAGCGCCTTGAGACAGAGTCTTTGTAATGCACTTCACGGCCTTGTTGTGCCTGTCTATGTAGAGGGCTTTCATGCGCGGGTGCTGGCACCCCCCGAGTATGTGCCCCGTGCCGTCCTCCTCGCCGCATGCTGGGCAGCGCCCGTCGCTGATGGAGTTCCGTCCCTTCCGACCAAGGACAAGCGGTTTCTTACATCTGCGGGCTATCTTAGCGTTCCACAGGGCTCCATGCCGTGCTTTGATGGCGTTCAGGGTGGCTTTCCATGGCACGTTGTCGTCGGTGTGGAGGCGGTGGCTGCTCTTGGGGCAGAGCAGGGGGACTACTGTTTCTTCCCACCCGTCCGTATAGTATAGAGCGTGCGGTTTGCGTATCCGTGCTGTGTGTGGGGCAGGGCTGCTCGCTGGATGGCTACGTTGAGGTCGGACACGGGGTATGGATCCGTCCCGGACTGCTCAAGCCAGTACAGGTTCGAGTACGGGTTGCTGGTGGCTGTTTCCGTTACCCATTCGCCGTCGCCGGGTGCGGTGCCTTTAGCCACAGCAGTAGCACCTGCGTCAGCCCTCTCGTTTCCTATAATCCCTATATGCGATTTTACTTTATACAAATGGGTACATCGGCCGTTCAGTGCTCTCTCGAGCATGAGGTCGACGATTGCCCCAAGGATTTCACGATGTTTAGAAATATGCAGCTTTTTAGGGTCGTACATCATTTTTCTTATGAGACAGAGGGCAGCTAGGCTATCGGTGTACACGTGGAGGTCTCGTCCGATGCAGTGTGCGCTGCAAGCGCAGCCTTCAGCGCACTGGCTTCGGCTCTCGTGATGGTGTTGGTTGGACCGGCGCCGCTGGGGTTCACGTAAGTGACAGTGTTGGTGTTCGCGTTGTATACGGCTGCCCCCAGGCTGTTTGGGGCTTCAGGGTTTTTGATGCAAGAGCCATCTGTGTAGAGCAGCACCCCGTCCCTGTGTCGGAGAGGGTAGCGGGCGGGGTACTGCTCGCTTAGGGAGTCGCTGACCTGTGTCTCGAGTCGACACGTTGGCGGTTGCACCATGGGTCTATCATCTGAGGTTTTGCTTTGCACGGCGCGCAGGCGGCGGGTCGCCTTTCGACTGTACAGTTTTTGGCGGGATGCCGGCGGGTTGCCGCAACCTGTCTCTCGTGGGGCAGGCCAGGCGGCTTCGAGGTCTTCGTACTCTTTAGGTGGGGGTTCTTGCACTGCCCGGGGTGGTGTGGGCATGCTTGCGCGTAGCGCTGGTTCTACCAGGTCGTGGTACATCCGTAGGCCTGTGAGGTTGGCAGCAAGTAGGACATGCACACCTTTGGTATAGGCGTCAGAGCTTTCTTTGTTGGCTGGGGTGTACCCGGCCACAGAGTTGGCCGGCAGCAGCTGGGCGGCGGGGCAGTCGCGTACTAGTGTGCCAAGATCCCATACCAGGGGTGGGAGAGATGGCGGGTGTAGGGGCCGGTACGGATGTGGGGCAGGGTCAGGAGGGTGAGGCATGGCTCGCTGTTATGCAGGTTTGCGTGTGCGCTCAGGGCAGCCCACTCAACTGCTCTTTCGGTCTGTTTCGGATCGGGGGGTGGGTGTGCTACAGAGATGCCGTTCCATATCCCTGAGTATGCATCGCATTGTGCGCCGAAGAGGCCGTCTTCAGGATACGGGGTGAAGTACGCGTCGCATTCTGGCGTGGCGTTCAGGGGGGGCGCGAAGCGTTCGGTGATGTGCAGTTCGGGATGTACGTGCTGCAGGAGGCGGGCGGTCAGGGTGCGTTCATGTTGTGCCACCACCTGGTCTCCAGCTGGTAGGGGTGTCCCGGGGGTGTAGCAATGCAGGAGCCGCGCCACGTTTTCTGCGAAGGTCTTTGGTTCATGCCCACTGGCGGTTGTGTGGGCCGCACGTTTGTACCGTGTATGCAGCATGTGCAGGCGCGATGCGGTGATGCTGCCTAGCCATCTGCCCGTGGGGCTGTAAACGTGGGCAAAATCCGAGTCTGTGCCGGTGGGCTGTTCCCGCCGCACGCTGCGTCGACCTGTATTGTGTATTTCCCGGGGGGGTGTATGTCGAGGTCTGGGTTGCAGGGGTCCATATGTATATTTACCCTTTCGGAGAGAAGGCGTCGGCGGGTTACGGTGTCCATGTTTGGATCAGGTGCACACCACTGGCCTTGTCGCTGGTCATTAGTGAGGTGGAGGTCCGCCGGGGCGGGGCGTTTGGGGGCCGGTGGGCCTGCGTGCCTGCCGTGCATGTCGGCCAGGAGCTCCTGCCAGTTGTCCTGGGTGGCTAGGCGTGATTCCTCGTCGCTTGTAGTACTCCAGTATACTCGCGGGAGGAGGGGGCCCATGACGCTGCCCCACTTTCTCCACGAATTTTCAAGTTTCTGTGGGGGGTAGCCCATGGCGTTGTAGCACGCCAAGCAGCCGCGGCTGGCTTCCCAGGGTTTCCACTGCACCGTGTAGTAGGTGGCGTGTGTGTCGGCAGCACATCGCCCTTGGGAGCCTGTCGGTGACGGGCTGCGTGCCTTACGCTGCGTTTGGCCCTAGGGGGTCAGGGGCTGTCCGGTGGGGTGTATCTCTGCTTTCGCTGGTGGGTGTAGGGGTGCCCGATGCTGTGCGTTTCGGGGGTGTGGGGCCGCCGTACGCTCCTTGGGCTTGGGGGGCCGTCCTTTTTACGGCAGTGGAGCTACTGGTGCGCTGCCCTTTCTTCGACGGGTCGGGGCAGGTGGATTCGTTGCCGTGCGCTGTGTACCAACGACTCAATTCGGTCCAATTCACCATATAGGTGTTGTGTTAGTGTGCTGGCACGGTGCTTTGTCTCCTGCTCGCGGTCGCCGGGGTGGGGGCCCAGGATCGAGCGCTTGGTCACGTGCTAACCACCAGTGGCCAACTGGCTTGCACTTTCGTGGGCGTTTCTTGCGCGCCTCGGTTTCGCAGTCAGAATCAAGGCTTCCGGTGTCCTCGTCGGATTGGTCGTCGCCGGGCATTTCATCGTCGCGTTGGGGTTGGGGTTGGGGTTGGGGTTGGGGTTGGGGGGTGGCGGGATTGGGCGGGTTGCGGTTCAGGATCTCGGCTAGGGTGGCGGCGCGAGCATGACGCGGCCACGTCATCCTCGCTGTCGCTTCGGGTATTCTGAATGATTGCTGTGTTTTGGTCGATGGGTGACTGGAGGAGCGGAGAGAGCGTGCCCAGGGGCGCCAGGCCGCGGCGTCGCACGCCTGGGGCTTGTCGGGCGGCGGTTGGTTTGGGGGCGTCGTCCTAGTTTTGGGTCGTCTTCCATGGCACCTGTCCACACTGCTCTGGCGTACATACAGAAGGTGGTGTGGCCCGCATTATGCTGGAGGTCTATGAGGGGCCTGAGCATGTGGGCCGTCTGTCGGCGGGTGCCGGTTGTTGCCGTACGCGTGTTTCTGCTGATCCATTGTTGGCGTCGTTGGCGGGCGTTGGGGCCTCTCTTGTGCCTGCAGGGTGCTGCTGGTGGGACGTCTGGTGCGGGTGTGCCCGGTCGGCCGCCGTGCCTGCTGTTGGGGGCGGTCGGGTGCGTTGGCACGGAGGTATGACGTAATAGTTTTCTGTGTTGCGGGTTTGGGAAGGGAGGTACTGTGTAGGAGGCGTGTACCGATCAGCTGTGGTGGGATGGCGCGTAGGTGTTGGGAAAGTGGGGCCGTGCTGGTGTACTGGCGTGGGTTCATGGTGTGTGGGGATGGGTCAGCGTCAGCGCTTTGGGTACACATTGCGCTGAGTGCTAGGCTGAGGCGGTTGAGGCAGATTAGGTGTTTCGTTTTCAGCACCGCCCGCGGGACAAGGCGGCGCAGCTGTTTCGTATCAATAAGGTGCCCACCAGTGTTGCGATCCAGTAGGCTGTGTGCGTCGAGCCCAAGTTTGGTGAGGGGTAGGATGTACCGCATCGCCTTTTGCGGTGTTGGGGCACCATTGCCGTCTTGCGCGTCCGCGAGCAGCTTCCACAGACTATTGACGGCGGGCGCCTCGGCTGTGCTCTTCCATGTTTGCACTCTGGGAATGCGCTCTTCTTCATGGGCTTCTTTTATCTTCATTTTCTCTTCATTACCGCTTCATAGCTGCTTAATGGCAAGCCATGAAGTGCTGGGAGGACCAGGCCGGCAAGCCTCTTCATGTAGCTGTCGTCTTCATGTTGTCTTCATGCCCTACTGCCCGCGGCCGGCTCGTCTACTGCCCTATAGAGTACAGCAAACTTGCGTTGTCGCCACTGTGATGTGATTGCCGCAGGCCGTGGTCTTGGAGGACTGTGAGCTGTTTGAGGATGGTGTAGTGGCGGCACTCGGTGCGTAGCTCGTGTGCTTTCAGGTTGGCAGCTCTATGGCATTGTAGTCGGACGGAGTAGGGCGTGAGTTATCACCCCAGGCGGCCTTCATCGTTGAGGGACAGCTGAAGGCAGCGAGCCGCTTTTTGTACATAGGCGGTGCGGAGGGAGCCTAGGCCCAGTCCTCCCTGGCTGGTCGGCTGCAGGATTGCTCGCGTGGGAAAGTAGCGGGGAAGGCCCAGGCACTGACGCACAATGGTGGCAAGGAGCCGATCCAGGCCAGCTATGTCAGCAGGGGTGTACGCCATGGCAGAGAAGCCATATGTAATTTTTGGTACAAGGCATGTCTTTACCATTTGTAGCTTCTGCTGGGGGGATGCAAGGGACTGAACTATTTGCTCTCCTTTTTCCTTCACCTCAGCTCGAACCTCCTGGAGTTGCTGCTGCCACGTGGGCGTGAGGTTCACGTGGATGCCGACGTATCGGTATGTCGTGCCAGGTGAGATATAGGGGAGGAAGGATTTGGCAGTTTTAGCTGCCTCAGACACCGCTATTTGGTCCTTCAGGCGGCGTTCAATTTCCAGTGGGCCAAGGGGGCCCCCCCACGTCTTGCAGCTGCCGCCTGTGCGGTACAGTGCCCCCGTTACAGCGCATTTCTTGGTGTTGATGACCAGGCCGGCCCACTCAGCGTAGCGTCCTATTTTCTCCACCTGACATCGCAGGTTTTCAAGCGTGTTTGTGGCTACCGCCAGGTCGTCGGCGCACGCAGCGGGCGAAATGGTGCTCGTCATTCTGTGCGGGGGTGAGGCTTCCATAGGTGTATCCCCTGCGCCCCACGTGCAGCCAGCGGAGGAGGGGTTCGAGGAAGATGATAAATAGCAGGGGTGAAAGGGTATCTCCTTGCACTGTACCCCTCTGTATTGGTATTGGTTCCGTCCGGCCATGTTCGTCGGATGCGGGTTGTGGCGCTTTTGTATAGGTTGCGCACAACTTCGATCAGGTCTAGTGGGAGGCCGAGGTCATACATGATCCATAGGAGGCGGTCGTGATCTATGGTGTTGAAGGCGGAGGAGAAGCCTATGTACGCCACGTACAGGTCTCTGGACGTGAGCGCAGCGTCTTCAATGGCATGGAGTAGGTTCTGAGTTTGCCTTTCGGTGTTTCTGCCGCCAAGGAACCCCTCTTGGGCGGCGCTGAACAGCGCGGCCAGTGGGGCAAAGTCAACTATGGAGCATGTGATCAGGCTAGTCCATAGCTTGTACAGTGTGTTTGCGAGGGCAATTGGGCGGTAGTTGGCTATGTTTGTGGTGTCATCCTTTTTGTATAGCAGGACCGTGTCCGACTCTGCCCAGCTGGCGGGCGTGTGTGATTTAACCCACATGAGCTGCAGGAGGGTGTGCAGCGTGGTTTGCATTTCGGGTGGGAGGGCCCGAAGAGCTTCATTTGGTATGCCGTCTGGGCCAGGGCTCTTATTGCGGGATAGGTGCGTAAGGCAGGTGCTGAAATTGTACGTGTCGGCAATGCTGGGGAGCAGGGACGCAAGGGAGGGGTCCGTGCGCTTACACAGTGTGAATTTGTCGTATCCCCCGGGTTGGTCCCAGTGGGAGTTGCGTGGGGCTTCGGTTGGGAGATAGCGGCCCGTTCGCGGTTCAAATGCGGGGGCCGCTTGGTCCCCGTAGTACTTGTGCAGTGCGTCCAAGATATCGGGCGCGTCTGTGCATATTGTCCCTGTGCTGGGGTGTCGCACAGCGGGAAGTCCTTTGGCGGGGCTGGTCACCCGTACGAAAGATGCTGCGGTGCCCCACGCAGGGACGTGTGGCCAGCAGTTTCTGGAACCTTTTCTCTGCTTTCTTCCTTTGCCGTTTGCTGAATTCCTTACATGTGGATCGATACTCTTTCCGTGCGGCATGCATGTTCTGCGCTGCTTTGGCGGCTTCCGTGTTGTCGCTGGTCGGCGGAGGGTTGAGGTTGGCATTGTGGTCTGCGTGGTCTTCTGTTTCAGCGCCAATGTCAGCGCCATATGCGCCTGTGCCAGTATGCATGGCGGCGGCGGGGCTGGGGGTTGGGGGCTGAGCACCCCCGGTGGGGTGCGTGGGCTCAGGTTGCATGTTGTCGTTGCGTGCATCTGGAGTGGTGGGCGGCGTCTGCACACGTTGGCGTTGCAGTAGCTCACGGTACTGGGTTTTGGCTGCTTTGAGTTGCTGGTGTAAGCGGCGCAGCTTCCTTTGAGTGGCTCGGTTGGGGCGGGGGCCAGTTGCCGTTGGTGGCTTGTTCGGGCATTCCTCAACCAATATGGCACATGCTTGTGTGAGTGCTCTTTGCATGTGCGCGGCAAGGTGGTCAACATCGATCCCTTGTATTCGGGGGTCGCTCCGTAGTTGTTCCATGAGGTCAGCTGCCCGCACTGAGTCGGGCTTGTCCTGCAGGGCGCGTAGCGTTTGCTGTATTGCACTCTGTGCCTGGAGCATGGAGGCCTGCTGGAGCGCGGCGTTGTCGGTGGCAAGCTCGACTGACATGCGGGCGGTGGCTCGTGCTGCATCGGCCTTTCGTACGGGCAGGGCAACTCGCGTATTTGAGCGTATTTTGCGAACAGACCCCCGTATTTTACGTATTTCTAAGAATACGCTCATTTTGGAACGAACAGTGCAGCCCAGGTGCTATGCCCCAATTGATGCCCTACAGGCGCAGGAAGGGCATCGCCCTGTCGGGATGCATTCCACACAAGCATAGCTCCCACGGCAACAGCAGCAACCACCACCCACCCAACCGCCACTGGCCTCGCCCCGCCCCACGGACCCCCCGCACCACCAGCGGCCCATTCAGTCAGTCAGTGTTACACAGCGAGGGTTCTTCCCCTCCGCAAGTGCAACGACCCATGTACGAGCCGGAGGCTCAAGGGCCGACAAACTCATTTCCAAGAATTTGACTTCGTCTCGACCAAATCTTCGATAGTAACTCAGCTAGCTTTGCCTGATTACCTTGCATCATAACATCACGCATTGTGGCACCTTCACAAATCTCAGCTGCAACCCGCAAGTCAGCGTAAGCAGGGCACTCGAGCAGGACATGTCAGCGGCCCATTGTGGAGGCCTGGCCCTGCAACTGGCGGCCATGGCTGGCCTCCGCAGACCAGGCGGCAGCGATGGCACAGGCGCTGGTGGGCGCTTCGCTCGGGCTCGGCTGGAAACAAGCGGCGGCATCTCCACCAGCTCCCTCGAGCCTCTCTTCATCGCGAACTCTTACGCCAGCCCCAGCCGTACCAGCGGTAGCGCAGCAGTGGTGAGGAGTACCACCATTCCAGTGGCGGTGGCGGCGGCATTGGCAGTGGCTTGCTGGACGATCTGTTCGCGCCTTGGCCTCGCCGTCATTGCTGGAGTGGCGGGCTGGGGGCGTACGGCAGAAGCGACGGCCAGCAGTAGCAGCAGCAGCAGCAGCAGCTGGAGAGTGGCGGCAGACGGTTGCTCAGGCAACGCGGCGGGTCTTGAGCAGCGGCGAGGCGGGAGGGGCGGGGGGTCTTGGAGCCAGGCGCCCGCTAGACCGTCAGCGAGGTGGAGCTTCCAGCGGCAGCAGTGGCGGGTGCGGTTAGCGGCGGTGAAGGGGCTGCTGGTGGTAGGAGGAGTCGGCACTAGCGGGCGGGGGAGGAGCACGTTTGTTTCCTGACGAGGCGGGGTGCTGTCGGCCACTGTAGGGCATGCCTGGGGGCCACTGTATCATGTTGTAGGGGGGACACGCAGCATGAGCATTAGATGACATGCGGGAGGCTGCAATGCTGTGAACTGGGGTCGTGGCGTGTAATGCTGACCTTCATCTGTCGCTTTCCTGCACAGCGTCCCCACCACCTCAATCAATGCACTTGCCACACCTGCCAAGTAAGCGCCACCGTCAGTCCGTCACATTGACGGCGCTGGTGGGCAATCGCAGCGCCAGGAATACCAGGAACACCGTTACCATCAGGGTGTGCAGGGGCAGGACGACGCTCGGGTCAAGTGCGAACGTGTGCACATGCCGTGCAGCCTCACAAAGGCGGCCTCTGCAGATTGTGAAACAGGGAATCACGTGCGCTGGATTTCAAGTGGATTGTCCTGCAAGCCGCGCTGCTGTAGCAGGCTCACGTGTGTCAGCAAGGCTGGTAAGGCATGTCAACGCTGCGCAAGCCATGTCACGTTCTCCCTAGCATGCAAGGTTGGTCCAATACAAGTACTCCCTTGAGCCTTGAATGGAGTGAGAAGCCACGGGCAATGGATGCACACGGCCCCTCATCAGTGCGGCTTCATGTACGCTTTCCAGTCTGGAAATAGGGCAGAACACATAGGTTTGCATGGCTTTGCTCGCGGCACCGTCGTCCTTGTCCAGTCCTTCCACGACTTGCAGTAGTGAGCAAGTAACGGCTGCATGTGGCCACGCTTGCAGCCGCCTCATCCGGTGCACGCCTCACCTGTGCTCTCCATGCATGCCCAGCCACGATGGAGTGCCCATGTGCACCCCTGCCCACGTTTCTGCCCCTGGCTTCTCACTGTCGTTCGTTCCAGCCTACAGAACTGACCACCCTGCCAATGCAAATTACCTTGGGCCTAAACACATGGCAAAAGACCGCCAACAACGAACAAACAACACTGTAAGGCCATGCGCACAGTCAGTTCAGCCAGGACGTTTAGGTAATGCCCTGCCACGTGGCAGGACGACGGCATTGGCGTGTCAAGATGCTCCTCGGGAGTGCACACTTCCCTGACCATAAAACCTTGTATACGACGGCACGACAAATACTACACTTTGCGGGATACACAGCCCGTCCGGCAGCGTAATACCACAAGCCAAGCGAAACGAGCTGGCCACGGCACGGCATGTATGCCCGGCGGTGCTGCCCGCATGAACTGGCCTACACAGAGCCTGCGAAACTTGAGGGTCAAGTATATATGTCCCGCACCTCACAAGTGCACGACCTCGCGCGAACTGTCAAACTGCATACGCCTTCCCGCTCCGTGCGCGCTGGCGGGTTCCCAATGGTCCCCAGACGTGGTGAAGGCTGCGTCCAGATTGTCCAAACACGACAGCCTCACGCTGGCGCCCTCAACAGTAGACTTCTTGTCCTCATGCACGAAGAAGCGTCCAACTGGACAACCACAGCGCTTGCGCGCCTGGCAGCGGGCCGCTCACTGCAGGAGGATTAACGGAGGAAGACGATGTTAGAAACCCTGTGCTATACGTTGAGGCAGGCCGTGCAAGGCGGCTGAAGCCAGGTGCGCCAAATATTGGCATGTGCAGAAATACAGTCGGCCATGAATCAGCGGGCGCGAACGAGAAAGCGACAACGTTGGAACAAAGGATGTCGCTTACCAACGACACGCACGGTTGCGGGTACTTTCCCACCTACCTGCTTGTTCAGAATGCTGACACAAGCGCGCAGAGTGTCCTCTATCGCTTCCCTCCTCCTCGCACGCCCTCTTGCTCCTCGCGCCCCGAATGCAGCGATGCGAGGAAACGCGCCTCGAGGGTGCCCTGAACTCCGCAGCCTAATAATGTTACAACTTGCATCACGCCGGTGGCTACGGCATACCAGCGAACACGGCTGTATCCTGTGCTTGGCTGGCCTGACTGCTGGTTAACACTGCCGGAGGAGCAAGCGCGTGTGCTCCGAGCTGGCTGCTGAGCACGACGAGGTCCAACGCCGAAACCATTAGCCATGCCGGCGGGACGGATGGAGAAACTCATTATTGGACAGCACACCTGTGGGACAAGTAGATACACCGGCTTTTGTGATGCCGATTGGTTATAGTTTTTACTGTTGTGTGACAACTGGGCTACAAATGTACAAATAAAGGTCAGAATGTGGCAAGCTTTTAGGGCAGACCGTACGAGGCGTGATGGTCGACGTACGGCCTCGCCGGGCCTCGCAATCTGCTTAGTGTACAAGCCCTTTGTGGCAGGCAACGTGCACACTCTCAGCGTATAGATCACAGAAGAGATCTCCCGTGTTTACATCTACTTATCAGGTTGGACCGCCCTTCGGCCTATGGCCTATCGCAAGCAAGCCTGACACAACAGCGTGGCGGGAAGCCAGGCATGTCTATTTGAGCGTCCTTGTTACAGTTTGAGTACTTGTACCAGTGTGTGCACACCTCTGCAACCTGGAAGAACTCTTGCGGAGGGAGGACTCGACTTGGCTAGACCCCCGCATCCACGGGAGAACGCCGGGCAAGCAGCAGCTACTTTTGCAGGAGCAGCAGCAGCAAGTTGAGAAAGTGGAACGGCGGGACACAGGCTGACTGCACATACGCGTACGGTCGGTGGGTATCGTATCACAGCGGGAGGCGGCAGGCTCTCGAGTGGTTTGGGTTGGGAATGTGTATCGTATATGTCAAGAGTCCGCGCGGCGTTCCTTCCGGTCGGGCATGATAGATGGCTTGGCGAAAGGATGAGCGAGGTGCTTGCCGTTGCGAGGCGTGATGGTAAGGTGTAGGCTCATGTGGGTCAACAGGATGGGGAGGTGAGCGAGTGGGTCACAGCCGGCCATGAAATATTTAAGCTTTTCTTGAGGTTTCGCAAGCCTGCTATTGCTACCTCGGCCGCCGCTGTGGCACGGGGTAGTGGACAGCACAGAGGCATGGGAGTGGGCACGGGGAGGGCTGTGGGTCCAGTGTATGTGTACCATCTGCTACGGCAGCTGCTGAACGCTGTGGTGGCTCACGTTTATTTGCTGCCCCAGACACACGGCAGCTCCGGCCACCAGATACCAGATAGGGCAGCAGGCTAGGACTAGACAATGAGTGCAGGCACTTGGGCAATGTCTGCGAGTATAATATGTCCAATATCGCTCCTGGCACAGCCGTGTGACACTCGTGTTTCTGCCGCCCCAGGTAGCAGTGGCGGCATCTGGGCTGCACAGTACGTTGTACGCGTACAAATACGGAATACGTACATGTACGGAATACGGTAATTTTCTGCCGTACATGAGAGAAATACGGTCGGCGGTCCAGGCCTGGCACCGCACGTGGCAGTGTCATGCGCACCAGGAGCGTCCCAGGGAGGTCCTAGGGAGATCAGGCGCCAGCAAAACCACATCACGACGAGTGCATACGCATATGCGAGACACCTCTCATGCCTCAATACCTTGTGGCTTAGTTGCCGCGGTGCCTTGCAGGAGATCCCCTGATGTCTGGCAGCACACGGGAGGATCCTCCCGTGTATGTGCTGCTCCGGAGACCTCTCCGGAGACCTCCCTTGCTCCAGGGGGGTGGACTGGCACGACCGTATTTTTAGCGTATTTGAGCGTATTTTGCGAACAGACCCCTGTATTTTACGTATTTCTAAAAATACGCTCATTTTGGAACGTACAGTGCAGCCCAGGGCGGCATGGACACCTCGCAAGGTCCCTCCGTCCGTCAAGGGGGACGACATCGTGGGCGTCGATGTGGTGGTGCTCGGCGCGGTTCATCACCAAATCAAAGGTCAGTGGAAGACCCTGGGGCGCTTTTGCTCACACAGCGCATGCTCGACGGTATCCACTAAGGCCACGCCTGACCACGTAACACGCACGTGATGGTGTGTAAGGGCACGTTGAGGCACGTTGAGGCACGTGTACTACGTGCCCTCCTTACGTGTGGGCCTCGGGTAGACGAGGTACCTAAACACCAGGCACGACGTTCGGGATGTGTAAAATATATCACTCTATGTACAAACTGTTTGTTAGACTCGCATTTATGCTGGTTGAACCCCGCAGCACACAACCGGCACGTAACGGCCTCACGCGCACGTAACCAACTTACGCGCGCCGTTGCCACACTCCGTCCCCGCAGTCCCACAAACATAGGTTACCTTCTCATGCATCGTGGTTATCTACAGTATCTTGCAAGGGTTGCTGTTCACACTCCTGTGTCTCTAGTCACGCTTAGCGGTCTTACCTTTTTGGCTTGTTTACAGACTTGGCTTATTCTTATCTCTATAGAATTGTTTCGGGAGGACCTGTTTCGGGAGGCAAGCAGGAGTTGACCCGAAACGGTGCCTGCCAGTGCCAGCCGGTGCCAGCCGCGAAAGGTGGAGGCAAGACATGATATCCCGTTTTGAGTGCGGTTTTGCAAACGCCATAACCTGTACGGCGGGACGAGCATGCTCCGGTGAGATGGGGTCACCGGGCCACTTCGGGCCTGCAATCCTGGGGCCGCAAGCGGGGTGCGGGGTGTGGGGTGGGGTGCCGGCCGGTGATCAGGCAAGTAGGTGCGCGCGTCGGGGCAATCAGAGGCCCCACGCCTTGGCCTTGAATTGCCCTATTGCTTGAGGTATATTTGCATGTATGAGCTGCAACGGGCTGGCAACTTCGCTCCCTTGGGGCATGCAAGCCCTGGGCAGGTCTCCCTGGGGTCATCGAAACTCGCATCACGTATTGCTGTAATATGAGCTGGATAGAATGTGTGCGCTGTGGGGCAATCCTGAGGCTACAGGAGCAGCATGCATGGTGTGCCTTGCGTACGTGACACCCCCTGCTCCTGCCAGCCCAGCA
Source organism: Chlamydomonas sp. KOR1 (assembly GCA_036984285.1). Classification (NCBI taxonomy): domain Eukaryota; kingdom Viridiplantae; phylum Chlorophyta; class Chlorophyceae; order Chlamydomonadales; family Chlamydomonadaceae; genus Chlamydomonas; species Chlamydomonas sp. KOR1. Next base: position 102,413 of record BQMZ01000276.1, on the reverse strand, counting down.
TTACCCCGCGCACACCACCTATGCTGCCAGTTACATGCCCCCTTGCCGCTCTCAAACCAGATCTATGCAATGCCCAAAACAAAGTTCATGCAACAGCGGGTGAGAGTTGGAGCGACGTCACATTGGGTGGTGTACAGGGGTGGCGTTCAGGGTTGGGGGGGCAGGGGCAGGAGCAGGTAGTAACCCGCCGTGCCCGGGCGCTGCCCCACTCGTGTCTTCGCGTCGCACCCTGCTCTCGGTTATAGCGCTTTGCTACCGCTCTTGCGCAATATCTTTTCAAAATGTGTATTCAATAGTATGCGCGTAGGCAGCGTGGTACTGTATGACGTACCGGGTGGGCGCACAGGGGCTGGGCTGGGCGGGTACCCACCCCGCCCACGCATGCCGCGCGCGTCGCACACTGCTCTCGTTTGTGAGTGCTCTGCTGTCGGCCTTGCGCCTTCTAGTGTGCCGGATAAATCATATTGACGGGCGTTAAAGCGGCGTAATGATGGGTGGCGTATATGGTGGGCGCACAGGGGCAGGAAGGGGCAGGTAGCAGCAGGTAACCCATCCTGCCCCGCTTGTGCCTTTCGCGTCGCAACCTGCTCTCGCTTGTAGAATGCCTGGCGCTCTTGCGCTTTCTTTCTAATTTGTATCTTGTAGTACGCACGAAGGCAGCGTGATATTGGGCGGTGCACCGGCTGGGTGCACACGGGCTGGACGGGACGGGTTTAGCAGGCGACCCACCACACACACTCATGCCTTGCGCGTTGCACCCTGCTCTCTATTGTGAATGCTTTGCTGCCGCACGTGCGGCATGATCTGTGTGACCGTTTAACTTATCAGGGGCGCTAAAGCGGCGTAATGATGGGTGGCGTATATGGTGGGCGCACAGGGGCAGGAAGGGGCAGGTAGCAGCAGGTAACCCATCCTGCCCCGCTCGTGCCTTTCGCGTCGCACCCTGCTCTCGCTTGTAGAATGCCTGGCGCTCTTGCGCTTTCTTTCTAATTTGTATCTTGTAGTACGCACGAAGGCGGCGTGATATTGGGCGGTGCAACCGGCTGGGCGCACGGGCTGGACGGACGGGTTTAGCAGGCGACCCACCCCACACACTCATGCCTTGCGCGTTGCACCCTGCTCTCTATTGTGAATGCTTTGCTGCCGCACTTGCGGCATGATCTGTGTGACCGTTTAACTTATCAGGGGCGCTAAAGCGGCGTAATGATGGGTGGCGTATATGGTGGGCGCACAGGGGCAGGAAGGGGCAGGTAGCAGCAGGTAACCCATCCTGCCCCGCTTGTGCCTTTCGCGTCGCAACCTGCTCTCGCTTGTAGAATGCCTGGCGCTCTTGCGCTTTCTTTCTAATTTGTATCTTGTAGTACGCACGAAGGCAGCGTGATATTGGGCGGTGCACCGGCTGGGCGCACACGGGCTGGACGGGACGGGTTTAGCAGGCGACCCACCACACACACTCATGCCTTGCGCGTTGCACCCTGCTCTCTATTGTGAATGCTTTGCTGCCGCACGTGCGGCATGATCTGTGTGACCGTTTAACTTATCAGGGGCGCTAAAGCGGCGTAATGATGGGTGGCGTATATGGTGGGCGCACAGGGGCAGGAAGGGGCAGGTAGCAGCAGGTAACCCATCCTGCCCCGCTCGTGCCTTTCGCGTCGCACCCTGCTCTCGCTTGTAGAATGCCTGGCGCTCTTGCGCTTTCTTTCTAATTTGTATCTTGTAGTACGCACGAAGGCGGCGTGATATTGGGCGGTGCACCGGCTGGGCGCACACGGGCTGGACGGGACGGGTTTAGCAGGCGACCCACCCCACACACTCATGCCTTGCGCGTTGCACCCTGCTCTCTATTGTGAATGCTTTGCTGCCGCACTTGCGGCATGATCTGTGTGACCGTTTAACTTATCAGGGGCGCTAAAGCGGCGTAATGATGGGTGGCGTATATGGTGGGCGCACAGGGGCAGGAAGGGGCAGGTAGCAGCAGGTAACCCATCCTGCCCCGCTTGTGCCTTTCGCGTCGCAACCTGCTCTCGCTTGTAGAATGCCTGGCGCTCTTGCGCTTTCTTTCTAATTTGTATCTTGTAGTACGCACGAAGGCAGCGTGATATTGGGCGGTGCACCGGCTGGGCGCACACGGGCTGGACGGGACGGGTTTAGCAGGCGACCCACCACACACACTCATGCCTTGCGCGTTGCACCCTGCTCTCTATTGTGAATGCTTTGCTGCCGCACGTGCGGCATGATCTGTGTGACCGTTTAACTTATCAGGGGCGCTAAAGCGGCGTAATGATGGGTGGCGTATATGGTGGGCGCACAGGGGCAGGAAGGGGCAGGTAGCAGCAGGTAACCCATCCTGCCCCGCTCGTGCCTTTCGCGTCGCACCCTGCTCTCGCTTGTAGAATGCCTGGCGCTCTTGCGCTTTCTTTCTAATTTGTATCTTGTAGTACGCACGAAGGCGGCGTGATATTGGGCGGTGCACCGGCTGGGCGCACACGGGCTGGACGGGACGGGTTTAGCAGGCGACCCACCCCACACACTCATGCCTTGCGCGTTGCACCCTGCTCTCTATTGTGAATGCTTTGCTGCCGCACTTGCGGCATGATCTGTGTGACCGTTTAACTTATCAGGGGCGCTAAAGCGGCGTAACATGGGCGGCGTACATGGTGCGTGGGCGCACAGAGGTAGGAAGGGGCAGGTAGCAGCAGGTAACCCATCCTGCCCCGCTCGTGCCTTGCGCGTCGCACCCTGCTCTAGCTTGTAGAGAGTACCTGACGTTCTTACGCTTTCTTTCTAATTTGTATCTTGCAGTGCGCACGAAGGCGGCGTGGTATTGGGCGGTGCACGGGCTGGGCGCGCAGGGGCTGGAAGGGACGGGTTTAGCAGGTGACCCACTCCACCCACTCATGCCTTGTGCGTCGCACCCTGCTCTCGTTCGTGAGACGGTTTCTCGCTTAGCCCGCAATATATTGCCCGAAGGGCACGTTTGTTGTCGACTTTAGCTGTGTGGGGAAATGCTACAGGGAGCGGGATGGTGCGAGGGAATGAGCATGGGGGGTGGAGGTGCGGCACATGGGAGTTTGAATGCCCCTCGTTGCGTTCGCGCTGCTAGGGGCACATGTTCGCGCGCAGTGGACCTCTAAAAGGTTCAAACCAGATTTCTCACAATTATCGTAAGCAATAATTCCGTGCGCCTGTGAAGCACCACACGGAGCAGCGTGGCGCCTTCGGCCGGGAGTGAGTTGTGTGGCTGGGTAGCGGTAGATGGGCAGCAGGGGACCCTGGCGAAACGCGCACGCGGGGTGTGCCTGTCAGCTGGGCAACACCGATGTATACAGCTTAACATATTGTTATCTTACGGAACCTTGCCTTGTGAAGCGTCACAGCAGGTCACAGGTAGCGGGATGGCGCTTCAGGGGGGGTTGCGCCAAGTAGAGGGTCACCTGCGCCATGAGGTACCCGTGGTTGCCTTCGTGCGCAAAGCGCACCGACATGTTCACGCGCGGCGGGCATGCTACAGGGGAGATTTGAACAAGCCGCGAGCCATGTCCTGACGAGCTAATGGCGCCTGTGAAGCGCCAAACGGAGCGGTACTGTGCTGGGAGCCAGTGGGAGCCATGTCGGGTACATCTCCTATGCAGCTACGGTTTGCTTCTGTACCGGTGGGGGCACATGACATGCGCGGGCTGGCCTCTTGGAGTAACACATCTGGTACCTGTTCGGCATTGTATACAAGGGTTGATTATTCGTGTAGCGCGCTGTAGGGAGCGGCACGGCGCTGTGGACTGTGTGGGGTTGTGTGACCAAAACGGTTGTGTGACCCGGTCCGCTTGCTTGCCATTGGAGGCACATGTTGTGCGCGGGACGACCCTTTTAGAGTGTCACTTCAGGTACCTTATAAGCATAGAATGCAATGGTTCATTGCCTGGCTGGCGCGTTGCAGGAAGCGACACGGCGCTGTGGACTGGGTGAGAGCTGTGGGTTGCTTGTAGCACGCACCTGAATGGTTGGTACTCAGTACTGTAATCCTGTTCACTTGCAGGCCGATGAGGGCACGCGCGGGCACGTACGAAACGACCCAAACGCTCCAGACAGCGCATATACATGCATAGCATGGTACTGCATGGTCGCTGGGCTCGGGCGTGGGCGGTGCACTGGCTGGCGGGGTGTGGAGCGCGTGTGGCAAGCAGGTGAGCTGACCGTGGGAAACCCTTCACACACATTACCAATAATGTACGCATGTGCTACACTGCATGCTGATACGACATTTGGTGTGTACCGGTGTGTAGCAGGGCAAGCGGTAGTAAGGGGCTGTCCTACGGCTACTCGCATGTGCCGCAACCAGGGTAGTTGCCTCCCCTTGGTCGCTGGGTGCAACGGGTCCGCCTCCTGTGCCAAGGACGCCTGCATCTCTGCCTTGTCACCTTAGGTTTCCATGCTGTTTCCTATGCAATGGCACGCAATGATTCTGGCAACATTTGAGGGCCCGCCAATGTGCCAAGGCACGGCGGAGCAGGCCCTGCAGGGGAGAGGCCTCAAGGCATGGTGAACGCTATTGCGCTGCGGCACTGCATGCGATGCAACTCATGGATGAAAAGCGCAGATGATTAGCATGTTTCAATGCTTCGTTACGAACAGCGCGGCAGCAGAAAGCTGCATCGGACGCTGCATCGGCGGACCGTACGCTTGTTTCAAACAGCTGGGGGCCACCATACAAGGTGCTGCACCACTTCAAACTAAATTTGAAGTAACTTCTAATACACTGCTATTCGTTGTGTTGTGCCTAATCACTGAACTAACGCTGGCTGGTGACTGGCTGCAGGCCAGCTGCAACCGCTTAGACTCTGCATCTAGAGGAGCGGCTTCTGGCACAATTGTTTTCACAATGCTTGAGATGAAGGGTGAGTCAACTGGCGTTGCGCAAGCGCAGAAGAGAACGGTCAAACCTTGTCACGCCTGTTTTCGCTCCCCCCGGCCCTCTGCTCAGCATAAATGCACACACGTTGTAGAACAACATGCAATGAGATGCCTTTTCTGTTTTGACTCGCAGGTCTGTACGCTGAATTGCTGCGCTAGAACCTGCGGGGCCCCTGGGACCGAAGCGCAAGGTAACTGCTGCATCCATGACCTTTTCACCAGTCTTTGCAATCGTCGTGATGCATTGCTGATGCGGTCAACGCTCTAGGTTGGAGTAGAAGGCCGCGCTACAACCGATCGCGCCAAGTCAAGATATGGCTATGTGCTGTAGAGCATTTCTGCAATCACATTTGAGTGTAATCTGGATGAGTCTGAGAGTTCTGCCCAAACAAAATAGGCTGTGGACGGTTTGGGTGGGACGGTTCTGGCGGGCCACTGAACTTGAGTTCGTTCTCCTTGCAGGACGCCACAACCGCCTGACGGAAGCTGCTGGGCTCTAGAGCTTCTGGTACGATGTGTTGTTTCACTGCCGCTCCCTTGTCATCACCGTATCGGTTGCGCCAGGACACAATATGCCTGAGAGTCCTCCATTGCCAAAATGGGGGTTTGGTGTAGAGGGGTCCTAGCTTTCTAGCTTATGCAGCTTCAGAAACGTCTGAGCCGCACGTGTCCATGCCTCCTGCTGTTTGGAGCTTCCCCGAGACTTGCCCCCTTGCCCTTGCACGGGAGCCAGAAGGCGAACTCAGGACTGAGTAGCAGCCATGGATTACTGGTACGGTGAGTCTCATGCGCTCAGTCGTGCATCGTCGGTGGTGCGTGCGTACTCATTCGAAGTGGGATTGGGCAACACTTTTATCACCCTGAGTTTGGTCATGGGTTTTGAGGGTACCAACACTGCTTGTTCGGCCAGCTTGGATGAAAGGAGGGGCTACACCGCTAAGGGTTGGGCGCAGCATGTGTTGTGGGTTACTGCTGAGTGCGCAGGCATTTTCTGTCATGTATACGTGATGTATTTCGTGCACTTTGAAACATACGGAAGCAGCCACGTAAGGGGACGTCCCCACATGTGGCAGTAGCGCATACGCCATGTGTTGCGTGGCACGTTACAGGGCACGTAGGGTGTATGTAAGCATTAAGTGGGTCATCAAACGTACGTAAGGGGCCCACGTAAGGGTACGTTACCGTACGTGGCAGTCATGCTTACGCCTTGTCTTGCGTGGCACGTTACGGGGCACGTAGGGTGTACGTAAGCGTTAAGTGGGTCATCAAACATGCGTAAGGGGCCCACGTAAGGGGACGTTACCGTACGTGGCAGTTATGCTTACGTATGGCCTTGCGTGGCACGTCAGGGAACGTTACCGTACGTGGCAGTTATGCTTACGTATGGCCTTGCGTGGCACGTTACAGGACACGTAGGGTGTACGTAAGCGTTAAGCGGGGCATCAAACACGCGTAAGGGGGCCACGTAAAGCACATGGGTTGTACGTAGACACCACGCAAGGGGACGTCCCCTTACGTGGTGCTCCTGACGTTCCACTTTGCATACCACGTAGTGTGTACGTTATGATCTTGCGTGCCGCATGATGCTGGACGTGATGGCACGTGATGGCACCCTCACGTGCCTCTAACGTGCCTTTTACGTGGTCACCCGTGGCCCTAGTGATCGGTATGCATGTGGACCTTGGCGTGTTGAATGTGGTGGTCACCAACGCCTTCTTCTCGTCTGCAACTTGCAAGGTGCGTTGCGTATGGACCGCACCTGCTGCTACAGCTGGAGACCCTGTTGACACCTCACCAGACGACAAGCCGAGAGGTCCGCGGAGTCCACCCTCAGCAGAGCGTCCACCCGATCCCCTGCCCACCACCCAGAACACCGCTTCATGGCACCGGCCGCCGCAACTACTGCCTCCCATTCCCAGTCCTTGCAGCGTCTTTTGGTACAGCAGCGCATGCGTACCACCATATTAGTACCACATACCGCACTACCACGTCACGGCTTTATGTTTAGCAGCGTTGATTAGTACCACATGGCCCTGTACCGCATCGCCACGCACTGTCCCTGTATCTGACCCCCCAACGCCTGCCTGCACTTACCTGCAGCCCATGACTCTCCTGGCCCTGCCTCACCCGCACCGTGCTTTCAAACTCCCAGTCCGCGTTCGGCGTGGTTGGAAGTCGTCGTCCTAGCTTTCTCTGGCAGCAAGAAGCCAGCCATCGACGGGGGCGGCCGTGCACATGCAGCTGGTGGTCAACATGATCATGCGTGGGGGCCATGCATGATGGGCGCCTTCTGCAAGGTGCGTGGGTTAGCATGTGCGTGTGTATTAGGGACGTGCAGTGGGGGAGGTGGGAGCATGAAGCTGGTGGTCAACATGATCATGGGGGCCATGATGGGCGCCTTCTGCAAGGTGCGTGGGTTAGCATGTGCGTGTGTATTAGGGACGTGCAGTGGGGGAGGTGGGAGCATGAAGCTGGTGGTCAACATGATCATGGGGGCCATGATGGGCCGGCGCCTTCTGCAAGGTGCGTGGGTTAGCATGTGCGTGTGTATTAGGGACGTGCAGTGGGGGAGCGCGGAGGTGGGAGCATGCAGCTGGTGGTCAACATGATCATGGAGGCCATGATATGATGGGCGCCTTCTGCGAGGTGCGTGGGTTAGCATGTGCGTGTGTATTAGGGACGTGCAGTGGGGGAGCGCGGAGGTGGGAGCATGAAGCTGGTGGTCAACATGATCATGGGGGCCGGGCATGATGGACGCCTTCTGCGAGGTGCGTGGGTTAGCATGTGCGTGTGTATTAGGGAGATAGGGACGTGCAGTGGGGGAGGTGGGAGCATGCAGCTGGTGGTCAACATGATTGTGGGGGTATGCGTACACCATGAGTAAACCTTGCGTGGATCCGCGTTCGGGTTACACGCATCACCACTACTGCAGCTGTTGACCTGTGTCAGACGCACCACCACCAAAGCTGATCTGGATCACACGCATCATCACCGAGCGAGGTTGTTGATCTGGGTCATGTGGTGAACCACCAAGCCGTAGCAATGCTCCGTCTCCGCTATGCGTCACGGCGTGTGGTCGTGTGGGTCTCAGACCTCGCGGTCGCCGCCCTGCCTCAGCCAGTAGCGCCAAGCGGCTGGGCGCCGAGTGACACCACAGTGCTCGGCAGCGGGCGTTGTGCTGCCCGACGTTGTGCTGCCTGTGCTGCACGCGCTGCCGGCAGTTCGTGCGGGGCCCGGCCTATCTTTGTACCCGAAACGCTCCATGTTCTACGCTACTAAAACGAGCAGCTCTGTGTCTCACACGCGTAGACCAAGCAATCCCGGTTGCAAGCCGCCCCTCCCAACTTAGGTTCTCCCCCCTCTCGCGCCCTCTCCCCTTCCCCCATCCCTTTCCTACGGCTTAACCTCTCTTCCCCCATCTCCCCTTACCGCTCTGCACAGGGCTTGGCGCTAGTAGACAAGCAAGGCCTGCCTGGGGCAGCCCACGCTTTCCAAACGTTGCTTTGCCGCAACGCATTTCCAACTGCCTATTACACACATCCTGGGCTTCATCTGCGGCACACCAGCCTCGTGCACACAGACCAACCACTACCCCTCTATCTGTTACCTCCTGCACCCCGTTCCCCACCTCCCTTGCCCCCCTTCCTCCCTAGGGCATGGCCCTCGCGGACAAGGCGGGCCTGGAGCAGTCCGCGCTGCTGGAGATCCTGTCCCTGGGCGCCATGGCCAACCCCATGTTTGCGCTCAAGGGCCCCGCGCGCGCTCATGCAGTGCGCATACCCCCCCGCCTTCCCGCTCAAGCACCAGCAGAAGGTTGGTATCGACGTTCATTCAAACACGCTTTCTAGGGTTGCCTTTGTTCTGTAGCCCCTGACCGTTAGGCTACGCCTAGACGCCGCTGCGTTGCTTTCTTGTCTACACCGGCTTGTTCCCTACCGGCAAGTAACACAGGTACGGATTACTGTTTGAACCTTAAGCAGTAAGGTGCAAACCTTTTTCTCTTTCCACTCGACAGGACCTGCGCCTTGCGCTGGCTCTGGGGAATGCGCTGGACCAGCCGCTGCCGGTGGCTGCCGCCGCCAACGAGGCGTACAAGGAGGCCAAGGCGCTGGGTAAGGGGGACGACGACTTTGCGGCGTTGTACGAGGCGACGCAGAAGGGGGGGAAGAAGTGAGGGGAGGGTGTTGGGGAGATGAGGGAGCGCAGGGACGGAGTGTGTTGGGCAGGGAGGGAGGGAGGATCGGCGGGTGGCTGATGTGGGGGTAGGGAGGTGAGCAGGACCACGGGGAACAAAGTGAGGGAGCGCCCGGACCGGGGTAGTGTGGGACGGCAAGTGAGCCTGGCGGGTATGACTGTTTGCGACTTGGACGTGGTGGGGGAGTGAATGAGTGCAGAGGGGAGCGGGAGCGAGTGGTGTGAGGCAGGCGAGGACGGATGTCGCGTATCAACGGGGGCGGCTTGTATTATTAGGAGCAGCCGCACGGATATGTGGTAGGGACCGGATCAGGGGTTGGGACACATGAGGGCCATCTGCTGGATGACACGCCGTGGGTAAGCTATTGGCGTGTACGGCGATAAGCATGGCGGACGCGAGAGGCGGTGCGTTCGAGGAAACGAGGCAGGAGGCAACAGCTGCACGCCCGTGCATGTCGTGAGCATACGGTATGGGCGCGTTTGCGCTGATGAGAGTCCTGTGTACGCGTGAACAGCCGGCAGGCATTTTCAGCACTAGCCTGGCGAGTATGTAAAGCTTTGACTGTGTGTGAGCCTGGGCGTGACGGTTGCTTGAAGTGATAAGGAAGGTGTGTGTACAAGGGGCGCTGAGGGCCGGAAAGAAGACCGGCGGGAGCTGCCTTTCAAGTGCGTCATGCTAGTTATGGGCTGACATGGGACTGTCCCGCCCTCAGGCGATCATGTTAACGTGTTGTGCTGTTTCACCTTTCACGTGTGTATTACCGCGTAAGGGTGTGACAACGGCTGGGACCCTTGGGACTTGCCAGGACCGCTGTGGTCGGGGGGTGCATGGGGGTGGTACGGTAGTGGTTAGTTTGCGCCCTATCGACAGTGAGCTTTGGCACAACGGGTCCAGCGGCTCAGGAACGGCGGCGGGCAACAAGGTGCAAGCGCTACCTGTCCCAGCACCCCAATCATGAGCAGCAGGGGAGCTCCCCTGATGACCTCTGGGTTGCTTGGTGGACAGCATGTCACGCGCGCAACCTCTCCCTGGGCACTAACAAGGCCACAGACAGGAGCTCCAGAAATAGAGGAAAGCGTACGTACACCCCCCTTTGGGCTTGTATGTCCACAAAGGTCCACACGGCACCGTCTCGGTGCTGCGCTCCCACCCACACCCCGTTCCACCACTTGTATGTCCCCCATTCCACGCACTGAACGAAGACCACTACTGGGACTCGGGAAAACCCCGTTGGTCCCCTTCCTCCCCTGCTGCAGACATCAGGTGGCAGCAGTGCACACGCTGTACGAACCCGTACACAAGCCCACGGTCCCTCCACTGACCCTTTCTCCGACTTCTCGTCCACCTTCTCCGTCCACCATGCGCCGTGTATTAGGTAGCAGCAATGTGTGGCTCCTCCTCCTCCTCCAACCCCACATTCCGCGGCTCCCCCTCTGAACCTTCTTCCAGCTCCTCCTCCAACCCCTCCTCCAGGCACTCCGGCAGGACCTCTACTGTATCCCACGAGACCTCGACGCCCACGTAAGACAATCCCTCCCACGTGCGCAGCAGCTGCTCAGCAGCATCCTGGTCAAGCGGTTCGGGAACCTCCTCTGACGCCTCCACCAAGAACTGCAGGCCGAGCGCTAAGATGTACTTTGCGTCCCGCAGAGCCTCCTCCTTCGTCGCGCCCACCCCGATCCCGGAGGAGAGTTGAGGGAAGATAGCCGTGACGAGGCTGGGGGACGTGGCCGTGGCCGGATGCGAGCGCAAGCAGACCGGGTATGACCTGCCGCGCAGCCTCTCTATAGAAGAGCAGCCGTTGCGCGGCTCCTGGGACATGATATGGTTCTGAATAATTTCCTGCCTGTCCAGAGAGGAAAGCGCGGGCAACGAGCGCACGGCGGGTCGCGTGCGGTAGATGTCCAAAGGCAAAGGCAAGTCGTGAGCGGACGGCTTGTATATATTCTGCTGATTACTGGACGGAGTATCTGAACTCAAGTGGCAGACTATGTACAAGCGCGGAAGCTAAAAGAATAGCAATTGCGCCGCAGTAAAGCCTTCCTGGTAATACTGCTGCTTTCAATGTGGGCGTGATCGTTTCCGGGAAACAATACACTGTATAATATCTTTCACCTGCCCAACCCTGGCTCTTCAGCGGCTTCAGGCGCTTGTACCTCGGGGCCTCCCCTGCGTTCGTGCACGTGTCTCCCCCCGTTCGTTGGTACACGTACTGGGCATCTGGGCTTGAAGCAAGTCACAGAACCGCCTCGCCTCGCCATTCTGCCGCCAACCCCGAGGCTGTGTTACCCCGTAACTCACAACGCCGCCAACGAATGCGTTGTAGATGGGACATGGCCCGGCAACCTCCATTGCGTCTCCGAGACGTCAGCCCGTGCACTCTGTCCTTTATTTCACGGGTGCATTTGGTGTCCTCAATTCCCCTACCGGCACGGTAGCGGGTAGAGGCATACCGTACATAGAGGCGCCTACAAGTGACAAGCTACCGGTACGTACTCTTTAGTAATCCACCACCCACAGAGCTGCCAGCGCCACGGAGGTTGTGCCCGCCCTTCTACCACGCCCAGAAGCCGCCGCACGCCAGAACGCATCACGGTACCAGTATCCCTCGTGCCCTCTTGCGAAGGCCCAAAGCAGCCTGCCGCGAACCACTTTACCGACGCACATATCAAGTTAAATGAGGTACGGTGTCAACGGCAAGCACCTGCAGCACTTCGATCCCAATAAGGTCCCAAGGCACTGCACAATAATGTGCGCACGCCATCGCTTACTGCGGGTCACATTGCCACGTGCCGCGCTGCCACGTGGAATACGGCACGCGGAGCACCCAGCTAGCGCGCTACGCGGGCGACCGCCCCTGTCACACACGCCCTAGCTTACCTGCACACGACATACCAATGATGTCAGCGCCAGTCAACCAACGACCACCACACAAACTGGTTATCGTCATGGCAACCCTGCCTGGATACATACAGGCCTGGTTGCAAACGCAGTCTCGTACACGCTGCATGACCCTCCATGCTACTGCACACTAGCTACTGCCACTCCTGATCACGCCCACACGCCCGCGCACAACGATTCATATAAGTTGGAACCAACAATGATCCTCGCAGCAACGACACAGGCTGCGTACATGGCTCACGCCCAAACCTGCGTGCACTCTCAAGCTACCCGTGCACGACACCGACCGACCTGCAAGGGGCAGGCATCAGTACAGTCCCAAGCAAGCCTTGCGGCTACCCAATAAAGGCATACAATGCTGCAGCTTCGTACACAGCTGTCGTGTTGGCTTCTGCCGATGCTTCTCGTACTGCTGTTCTTTCCCAGCAACTGTCTCTGCTCTTTGCGCGAACATAATGGGCTTCGACGGCGCGCGCTGGTTAGTTGTCGCCCCAACGTACGGCCCTCGACCTTGCCATTCCTGGCGTTACGCACGCTCCTCCCACCCACGCTCTTAATGCATCGGGTACATTGCAACGACACGCTACACCTACAAAAGCTTGCCTGCCTGTTGCCAACGCTGCTGACCACTGCCTCGCCTACTGCTACTGCTGAAACTGCTCCGGCCTACCCTATCGTTGGACCACTCACCGCTACCGCCCTACGATACGCCTAGCTGCGCATTCTTTTCCATAAATGCCCACGCACTCGCGCATCGCAAAAAAGCAATGCAGTACCCAAGCCATACCACTTCCGAGTCCATGAAAGGGCCACAGCAAAGCCACAAGCCAGGATACGCCGATACGGTGACTAATTTGGACACCAACGCCCGCAGGTCATTCACCTGTTGATGTACCGTGACGAAAGCACTGCCCTCCACTCTTGTTGCTACTCGAGCTGGTCCTTTATACGCCTTCCCGCCACGCCAGACGACCACCTTCTTCGACTTCAGCTGTTGACGGGTATGACCGCTGCCTTGCGTGGCGCTCGGCCCCCCGCCGCATCGCTGTTGCTCCTGCGGGGGTTAGGCATTACACCAGGAACACGAGCACTGGAACCGCGCGTGGTGAGTTCCGCACCCGAAGAGGGGTGTCGTAGGCATGCCGTATGGAAAGCGCAGCGGAACGGGCTGGGCGACGCAGCGGAGAGAGGCAGCTGTGACAGCGGCCGTCGTCGCGCGGGTTAGGAGTTGGTGGTCTCGGTGGAAGGCTGGGCGGGGGCCGGGGCTCGTGGAGCGGGACGGGGCGGGCTGGCGCATGGCGGCTGCTACCGGTAGCTGCTTGTAGGTGTGTATTAGAGGTCCTGACACTCAAGCAGGGGCTCAAGGGACATGCGGCGAGCCCGATCGGTCTGTGCCTGGCATTAGCTGCTGCTGCTGCTGCTGTTGCGAGCTGGTAAAGGGTTCCCTTGGACCTCTGGGGCCCACTGCTGCTGCTGCTGCTGCTGCTGCTCCGGTGAAGTGTGTTACTGGTGTTGTAGCTGATGCTGCCGCTGACGCTGGTGTGCGACCGCCCGCCAGCCATCTGCGCACGACACCACGGTCCGCACCGCCGCACGGTGCACGCGTGTTAACGCACCGCTTAGACGCCCTAGCACACCTTACACACACTCTCTGCCCGCTTCTCTCTCACCCTTCCCGCCCTCCCGTGTCGTACCTTGCGGGCGGTTGACCGTTAGCCAGCGGGCTCCCGCCTCCAACCGATCCAAGCGGCGGCAGGACCGCCCCTCCTCCAACAGTTGCATTAGCAGCAGCACCAGCAGCACCCTGGTACTGCTGTTGATACAGCTGCGGCGTTCCTGGCCCGTCAGACGACAGCTGCTGCTGGGGCTGCCCCTGCGCAGCTGCAGCAGCTGCGGCTGCAGCGGGCCGGTGGCTTAGCCCACTGGCCCCTGAGCCAGCAGTGGCCGAGGTGGGGGACGGGGCAGAAGCACCAGGGGAAGCAGCTGCTCCGTTCGCCTCCCCCACAGCGCAGGCCTTGGCGGGCCTGTCTGAGTCAGCAGATGCCGCCATCTCCTGGAAAGGCAGCAACACCCCGGTTGTAAACTTGGGGTATATTCTAAGTTATGTGGCAGTCTACGCGGTTGCGCAGTGCGCAAACTAGCCAAGAGGTAACTTACGCATGGCATCACCTATGACGCGCGTGGATTACGGGGTACCACGGCGGCGGGCGTGCCACGTGTCGCGTGCCACGTGCAACTTGCTGACGGGACGCAGTACGACACATTCTCAATACAATTTGCTTAACAAATCCTGCGCAGCTTCCTACCCACCGCATCCAGCTCATCAAAATACGGCGGTCGCAGCTGGTGGGCGGCGGCCAGCAGGCCCTGAGGAGGAGGGGGGGTGACACGTGGCACGTGGTCAAGTGGCACGTGGCAGTGCAGGCGGTTAAACGTTACCCACGACCGCAGCTGGTGGGTGGCGGCCAGCAGGCCCTGAGAAGGCGGAGGGCATGGCACGTGGCACGTGGCACATTGCGGGGAAGGCCGTGAAATGACACACACGGCCCCAGGTCTGCTCACCAAACTAGACAGAGACAGTACCGGTCAACGATAACTTGGAAATGTCCTCAGCGATGACTGGGACGGTCACGACGTTGTGGCTCGCAAAGCCCGTAAACCAGGCACCACCGCACCAGCGGATAAGCGGTAATGCGTGACATGGCTACAATGACTACTACAAACGGTGAATGCCTCAAACCCTCCGAACACCCACCTGATTGAAGTCAAAGGCGTAGCGCGCCAGGGGAAGGTCGTTGGGGTCTGGGGTATAACGCAGGGCGCAGGGAGGCGAGGGTGGGTTGCACAGATGGATGCGGGCAGAAAAGGATGAGGATCGTGTGGCCACACCACCTGGACTGTAGCACAAAAAAGCCAATCAAAACACCTAAAACGCACGGTCGCCACCTCGTTCAGAGCCCGGCCTTCGTCCCTGTTAACGACCCCACGTTCCCTCGGGGGGAGATAGCCTGAAAGCCTTTGAAAAAACACTCATCTATATATTTATTATATTATAAAATTTTTTAGCGCAATGTTAATAATGAGGCAGTGGTGGACTGTAGGTCACAGCCTTCCATGCCTCACCGTATCCAAAGGGGTCCTCCATCTCCGACGCCACCTCGTTGAGGGACCAGTAGGTGAGCACCACCACAAAGGTAAGCACCACGCCCATCCACTGCGTGTGGGCGGGGAACAAGGGAGCTAGTTAAAAGGAGGGAGTGGGTTCAGTGTGCAACGGGGCAGGAACAGCTAAACAGAGAGGAGGAAGGGGGACGTGGAGGGGCCAGTGGTTTAAAGGTACGCACCGCGCCCATCCACTGCGTGGGGGGAAGCAAGTGTGGGAGTGGGCAGGCGTAGTGTGCAGACTGCAGAGGGACAGTAACTGTAACTGCTAACACACATGCAGCAACCGTTGCTAATACACACGCCCCACGCACCATCTCGTTGACGAAGCTGGTGACCACGAAGGGCAGCAGCAGCGCCAGGAACACCAGGAACACCATCACCACCTGGGCCCAGGGAAAGGGGAACTGCGTGGCGGCCAGCTTCCTGTGGCATGGACGAGGGAAGATGGGGACAGGGGTGCAGGTTTGCAAGAGCAGGTTAAGTATGCCGCAACCGCTATCCCGCAGGGGAATGGGAGCTGCATGGCGGGTAGCTTGCTGCCGGAGTGAGGCGAAGTGATGGGAGGACAGCAGCAAACCAGGCCCCCGCCCATGCTCCCGGCTGGCTCGTGGTCCCTTCACCTCTCCGCTCTCCGGATCCCAACACTCACGCGCAGTGGCCGAACGCCGCCGAGTCCTTTGCGATGCCGTACGTCCCCCAAGGTAACCCCCTTCCCCCCCACGCACGGAGCCCCAGTACCCCCACTCGCGCGCAGTGCCCCAGTCCCCTCCAAGGTCAGTGCGACCCAGCACCCCCCACTTCGTGTCCTCCTATTGCCCCGTCCCCTACTCACGCGCATTATCCGGTCGCATGCCTTATGACATTTGCGTCGGCCCTGAGCCCCTGGCTCGTATATGGGTCCTTAAATGTTGGGTTCTGGATCCTACCATGTAAGAAACAAACAAGACACTTACGCGCAGTGCCCGAACGCCGCCATGCCCTCCTCTGCGATGCCCCCAAGCCGTGACACCAGGGGGGGCAGCGTCTTCAGACCGCCCTCCGCAATGCGCCTGCGTGGCATGGCAACGGAACGAAGAGGACAGCTGTGCATGAAGGCCAAGAAAAGCACGAGGGTCCTCGCATAGAGCCAAGCCGACGGCCTCCTTCAGGGAGGTTGTTGAGTGGGGAAAGGTCCCCGGGACGAGGGACGGAGGCTGGAGCCCCACACCGTGGCCGCGCCACATGCACTATCACGGCACGGTGTGCACATGCCAAGCTGCAAATGTGCTGTCTGCTTGGACGCGGTACGGGTACTGGACCGATCAACAGGCGCAGTACTGCTGCCCGCTGCAACAACTGACCGCCCGC
Source organism: Chlamydomonas sp. KOR1 (assembly GCA_036984285.1). NCBI lineage: Eukaryota > Viridiplantae > Chlorophyta > Chlorophyceae > Chlamydomonadales > Chlamydomonadaceae > Chlamydomonas > Chlamydomonas sp. KOR1. The sequence continues at coordinate 85,897 of BQMZ01000276.1, read as the reverse complement.
CCAACCGACTAGCTGCCCAGTATCCCCTGTACCTAATCCCCCATCCCGAGCCGTACCTGATGTACAGCTGCTGTATGAGGGCGAACACCGCGTAGGTGCGTGTGCCGTTGATGCTGCCGCCGCGGCCTGTGTGCGTACGGGGCAGAAAATGGTGGTGGTTGGTGGCCGTGGTGGTCGTGGTGGTCGCGGTCGCAGCAGTGGAGACGCATGGCGCAAGGCCGCACGTGCGACAACACAACCGCAACGCGCGGAGCAAGACAGTCAGGGTCACAGTAACAGCACCCAGCAACCCACCCAGCCGCGGCCTATGTCTGTACAGGGCAACTAGTGAGAGGTAATACGCGGCGGCGGCGGCGGGCCGGCAGGCTTATACACCACAGCCACCAAGGCGCGAGGCAGCGTAGTCAGGGCTGTGGACCTGCTACCATCTTATGTACGCGTCCTTGTGTTTACCAGCACATGCACGTGGATATCCGGGTTAGCCCACACGCATGCACATACGTGTACTCACGCACCCTTCATCTCCTGGGTGGGCACCAGGTTGGTGATCCAATATCCCATACCCCATACGTCCCATTGCGTACTGCCCGTCCATTCCCACACCGCATCTGTTAACCCACACACGCACGGTCGTACCCTTCATCTCCAGGGTGGGCACCAGGTTAGTGAGCCTGTCCCGCTCATCGGGTCGCAGTCCGCCAATGACGGGTACGTCGTGGCTCCTGGGGTAGGAGGGGAGAGGGATGGGGCTGATGGCTTGGAACCCGGGATGGGGTGCGGTGAGTTGCGGGTGGGTGGGTTAGGGTGGCAACCAGGACTTCCCCCGAAAGGGGTGCAACGGAGCGCCGTGTGTGTGTCAGAGCGCGGCGGGAGTGGGCTGCTCCTGGATTGGGGTTAGGGAGCACGGTAACAGGCATCGGGTGGAGGTGGGAAGGGATAAGCGGAAAGGAGGTGGGCCGGACCCCGATGACGAGCACGTGGTGCCTCACGTCGAAAGGGAGGAGATCCTTGGTGCACGAGAGCCTTGTGGGTTAGGACACAGCGGGCCGTGCGAGGCGTCCGGTCCTTCGCTGCATTGCTGCACCTCACTGCACTACTAATACACATGCCCGTGGTTCACGCCACACGCGGGAACGACTCACTGCACTACTAATACGCATGCCCGTGGTTCACGCCATACGCGGGAACGACTCACTGCACTACTAATACACATGCCCGTGGTTCACGCCATACGCGGGAACGACTCACTGCACGTCGCTCCCGCCGAGGCCCAGGATGTCGTTGAGGGAGAACATGCGCACCAGCAGCACGCGGACGCGCCGCCAGCCGCGGACGGCGTCGTTAGCATCCTGTTAATGTGGAAAAGGGTAAATGTCTTTGTTTCGGAATGCTCAAGAATACAGTACCTGGCGCAGTTTTTATTGTTATTGACGTCATCACCCCAGACTCCACGCCCACATACCGGTACGGTAAATGGGATGGGTGTGGAGCTCCTGAGGAACGTGGTGCATTACCGCTCCGAGAAAAATGCGGCATGTACCAGCCCTCAAGTCCTGACAAGGATAATGCATTACGGTACGCACCAGCATGGGCGGTACGCCGCTCATGCGGTGGGTGTAGACGTTGTTGAGCCCCCAGTCCTTGCGCAGGTGCTTCATCTTGAGCGCGAACAGCAGCGACACCAGGTGCAGCAGCTCGTGGTAGAACCTGCGTGCGTGGGTTAACACGGCTGGGGCCGTAACGCATGCGTGTGTGTGCGTGCATGTAACACTAACGGGTCACCAGGTGCAGCAGCTCGCGGTGCTGGTGTGTGGGATAGCGTCAGGCTTGGGAGTGGTGTGGGGTGCAAGTGCATGCACGGCGAGACGGGAGCTAGTGTGCGTTGCACATGCAACACGAACCAGGTGCCTGGTGCAGCAGCCCTCGGTACAATTCAAGGCCAGCATGATTCAGTGGGTCGAGTGGGTTGAGGCAGCCACTCGGGGTAGGGGCGGGAGACACTGTTGGTACCAACTGACCACTAGGCCCACGACGGGGGTTCGAGCGACACGTTGACGGTGCTCGCCAACGGAGTGCTCGAAGTGTGACTGCGACGATCCACCAGCGCAGCAAAGGGGCCTGCCTCCACATATTTAGTGGACTCAAGTTGTCGGCCTGATTTGTCGGCCGTACACTCACTTGTGGGTGGCTTTGCGCTCTGCAGGCGATGCCGCCTCGTGGTTTTGGGAACCGAGGTCGGCCGCCAGCGTCTGGCAGGGTGCGGGGGGCAACGCGGCGAGGGAAGCGAGTGAGCCAATGGAGCCGGGGTATGCCGGACAGTACATGAACGGCAGCACTGGGAGCCACTTGCGCTGGGGTGTCTTATCAGCATTTTGCGCTTTGGGGCTTCAGGTCTGAAGCAGCCCAGGAACGAATGCCTGGGCCACGGCGTTACGCTGCGCTGTGCATGTGAGCAGGATGCATGACTACTGGGATAACTCGAACATGATACAGCGAAGCGGGGAAGCGGGGAATGAGGCTGGGAGGTGGGTGTTGCTGGGGGACGATTTCCTGCCGTGTCAACACCCTTGGCCCCACGCAAAGGGACCACGTGTGCAGGACACGTGTGCAACGCCCAATCAGCATGCCCTTCTATTCCCGGCCCAGCAACACCGGTCGAGCTGAGCCTTATGCAAATTTACATGCGTGCACGCAGTCTAGCTTTGAAACTCTGCGGTCACCTCTATTGTGAAGTAACTGAGTCGGCCGATGACGGACTGCAGCATGGTCCGTGCCTCCCAGAACCGGTTGTAGGACAAGCTACTCCTGCTCGCCGAGGTAGAATGAAATTAAGTCAAATACTCTCAAATATTTGGTAGTCTTGGCCGAGACGCAGATCGCCCTGGCAGACTGTCGTGACGGACGCCTACCTGAACACAAGTGCGAAGCCCACTACAAAGCCGAAGATTTGGAACAGCGTGGGATTCTTTAGCGTCATATTAACACTCTCGGGCGCGTACTGATACAGCAAAAATGTCTGGATTGCCGCCAGTGACGCGAAAAGGAGCGCCCGGGGAAATGCCGAGCCGAAAGTCTGGAACAGGAGGTGCAGGCCCCAGAACCGGTTATCGTAGTGGATCATCTTGGTATTGTGTAATAGCTATGCGATAGGTGGCCGGAGGGCAGCCAGCCGTGCGCCGTGGCTCTAAGTTGCCCGAAGCTCGCGCTGGGGCCCTGTCATCCAAAAGCTCTTGAAACTATAGGTATGCCCTCCTGTTATAGCATCTACCAATTGCGCTGCATGTCAAGTTTGTGGCAACAGGTGACGGCCTTTGTCCGGGACAATCGGGCTTCCACGTGCGGCGCACGGCGAATGCAGCTCTTCCTTCCTCTACGGCTTCCTACCCGTGCGCATGCCTGCGGTAACATGTTTGCTTTGTTACTTGTTGCGCTATATTGTCGGCACCAGCTCACTGCTTCCACGGTACGCGAGACGCCTGCAGGACTTCCTCGGCACGAACAGTCCCGCCCCGGCACGGGCAGCGGAGCTGCCTCCTCCTGTGGCCCCGGTTACACAGCCAGCCAGATCTGCACGCTACCCTTCTGTCCATCCTGGCACAGCGGCAGAAACGGAGATGCCTCATGCACACTCTTATTCGGCAGCAAACAAGGCGACGTGCTCAACAGGGGAGAGTGCAAGGGACATGCCAGCGCCACCGCCGAATGCTGGATACGGGTACACCACCCCTGCCTGGAGCAGGCCCTGCCCGCCCCTCTCCACACACTGCGTTATCTGCCTGGTGTGTAGTGTGCTGCCAGCGCACGCCCCGCCATACCGCTGCAACATGTAGCCCAATGCCAACCCCAAACAAAGCCCTGCTCACCAGTCACCACCAATAGTGTATTACCGGGTCTAGCAGCACAACCACCGCGTGTCCAACCCTGCCGCGCACTGCAAAGCACTAGCGGCCGGCCGCAACAGGACTCCACCCCCACTCCCATTCCACTGTCCCGCACCACTGCAGAACCTAAGCTCCCCTCCACTGTCCTCACGCCGCTGTGGCCTCTGCCACAACAGGACCTCCACCCCTACCGGCCCGCGCCTTCAACCGTCATGCACCACCTCAAACCCTTCCCTTTCCCTGGCGTCCCGCTCCTCCCCTCATACCGTTGCCACGCCCGCTGCGTCCTGCCTGCGCCGCATCAGCTCCACCCACTCGGCCTTCTTGGGCGCCGGCTTGCGGGTGCTTAGCGCCCACACGTCCTCCGCATAGCCAGCCTGCAAGGAGGGGACGGGGCTGCATGCTTACTATGCAACTACAGATCGTATCTACATGCATACGTTCAGGTGTCGATACAGCAAAAGCACCTGGGTGTGCTCAGTGCCCACACGTCCATAGCCAGCCTGCAGAGGTGGGACCGATGACGCTGCCATTGGGATGCGTCCATCACCACGCAGCTGCAGTGGGCGGGACTGGGCGCGTGCACACAGCCGCTGCGCCCACTCCGTACCAGTAAAATGCTTTCTGTAGCCGGTTCGAGCGTATAGAGGACCCACACTCCCAGGCCTCCGTGCGCAAGCCCTTGCTCTCTGGCACCGCAATCCCGTACAGCTTCCACCAGTTCCACGCACGTCCATCACCCACACGGCCACAGCACCACACTCTACTGAATAAACGCGCTTGTGTGGACACGCACCGTCAACCACATCCACAGATACGCATGCCCATGTTAGCAAGCCCATCACCCACAAGTCCACACGGCCGCTGTGCCACACCGAAATACTGGATTACGCATTTGCGTGGACACGCCAATCGCAGCCACATTTCCTTGCACGCCAATCACCCACAGGGCTACGGTTGCTACCATGCAGTACGACATTATGCATCATGCAACAGCACACACGCACCTGCGTTAGCGCGTCCTTGATCTCCTGCACCGTCATCGCGGAAAGGTTGGCGGCGTCCGACAGCACAGCCCGCCCGCTTCCGCCGCCGCCGCCGGCAGCTGTGGCAGCAGCTTGTGGTTGTACATCTGAGGGGGGGGGGGCATCCATGGGTGCAACGGGTACCGATAGGACAGGAGCACAGCAGCAGCAGCTTGTGGTTGTGCATCTGTGGGAAAGGAGATGGGACCGCATCCATGGTTGACTGGGGCCACCGATAGGGCAGGAGCAACAAGCAGGATCGCCCCGCCAGAACGGTATCGCACCGTACTTTACCATACCGTACCGTACCGTTGTGCACTGCCGTGCGCTACGTCCCTCGGCATGCACATGCACATGCACATGCATGCACTTGCTCTCACGCGTATCATACCGGTCAGCGTGCGCCCTAGACAAAGGTGTGCGCTTGGGGGGAGGAGGGCACCCGTGGCGCAGCGCCGGCCTAAGCTGAGTGTGTGCGCAGGTATCCGAGGGGATACCTCACGGTTTGTCCGGCGCTGCCGTGTGCGCAACTCGCTCTCAGTGCACAACTCACTCTCGTCGTTGTCCCGGCGGCTGCCGGCTGCCGCCGCCGCTGCCGCAGCAGCAGCAGCAGCCCGGTGCGATGCCTCCAGGGCCTCGGAGCGCGCCGCCGCCGCCTCAGCCGCCAGCTCGTCCAACCGGGCCTGCAGCGGGGCAGGGGGGCAGAGAGGGGCGAGGCAGGGACGCTCTTGTTGGAGTCGACCGACGGAAGTAGGTGGGGTCGAGGGTTACGCTGGAAAGCTGGCAATGCGTGCCGCACGGTCAACGGCACGGTTTAGCGTGTTGCAGTGCATGTAATTGACTGCAGTCACCGCGGGGGTTCAGTGCGTACAGCACGCACGCAACGAGAATCAAGTCAGTTGGCCCGTTCGTTGTTTGTTGTAGTGCGTGCGAGCATCTGGCCGCCGTGCTGGCAGGCCCAAGCTGTGCACCACAGGGCAACAGGGACAGCTACCCCTGTGCATGCTGCCCCCTCTGCAATCTCTGCTACCTCTCCCCTTTCTTGTTTGTCTGTTTGATCTGTTGCATAACAGGATCCGAAACCCAGCGTGCAAGGATCCGTGTACGAGCCAGGGGCCCCAGGGTCTGACCTGAGAGACACCGATAACTAACCATGCACACCGCCCCGCCCACCTGCATGTCCGTCTTGGCGCGCGACTCGGCCTGGGGACCGCGGAACGGGCAGCATGGAGGCACAGCGAGAAATGGTTGAAAGGCTTAGGCTAGTGCGAGACAGGGTGGCATGACACTCAGCCGCACACAGGGTACAGGCCAGGGTGGGTAACAGCACACAAGTTCTGCAGCACACAATTTGTGGTAGCTAGCTGCGGCCACCACCGCACGCACCACGAGCAGATGCCTCCCCACTTCTCTTTCACCTACTCCCTTGCCCCTGATGTCCTTCTGACGCAAGCCAACCTATGCCGAACCCACTGCGACCGGCTACTCCGTCTTTGAACCGCCCATTCCCTCTTACCCCACACTCGCGCCTTACGTGTACCCAATCCCCACACCCACACCCACACCCACATCCACTCCCGCACCCACACACAAGTCCCACCTGCATGTCGGCCCGCAGCTGCGCCAGCTCCGCCCTGGCCGCGTCCCGCTCCCGGGCCACACTGCTGCGCTCCACCTCCAGCAGCGACAGCGCGTCGCGGGCCTGGGCATGGTGAGGGCGGCGGGGAGGGTGAGGGTGAGGGCGGCGGGGAGGGCGAATGCAAGAGGAGAGGGGTTAGAAGAGGTCAGCCTCCAGCAGCCTCCAGCCGGGAGAGCATCCCGCGGGCATGTGCGAGGGCAGGTGGGTAGGTAGAGTGCAACAGGAGAGAGGGTAGAACAGGTCAGCCTCCCACCGCCTCCAACAGCAGCAGCGCCTCGCGGGGGCCTGTGCGCCAAAGGGAGTGGGAGGAGCGCCACCACCACATCCCATCCCACCTTGTCCCACTGCCCATGTGCGGGTCAAAAAGCAGCAGCAGCAGCAGCAACAGCGTGCCGCGACCGCTCACAGGGGAGGAGCGAAAAGCGCACCACCACACAGCTGCCCGTGGGTTGCGGCTGTGGCATGCATGCCTCGATGATGTGCACTGCCCTGACCCCGAATCCGCCCCCCTCCCTCACCTGACGTCATCACCCCATCAACCCATGCAGCACCGGCGGCCCTTAACACTCACGTGCCCACACACGTACGCCACAGCTTGTGAGCCCCGAGCGCCCAACCCCTCACTCCCCAAGCCTCCTCCTATCGCTTAAACCTGCCTAAACCCCTCCGCCCACCCTCTCCCACCTGGTCTCGCTGCCCCTGCATCTCCACCCGTGCCGCCGCCTCCTTGCTGTACCGCGCCCGCCACTCCGCCGCGTCCGCCTCCAGCGCCGCCAGCCGGCTCTCGGCCCCGGCGGCGCGGGCGGCGGCAGCGTCCGCGTCGGCAGCCAGGGAGTCGGCGCGGGCGCGCTCGGCGGTCAGAAAGGCCTGTGGGATGAATGGGCGTTAGCAGGTGGGGTGGATGGGGATGTCTGGGGAGTGCGCGCATGTGTGGCGGGGGCGAGTCAGCGTCGTTGCCAAGGAGGTACATGCCAAGCAACACACCCGCTGCCCCCCTCGGTCTGTACACTCACGGTCCGGTTCTCCGCCCCAGCCATTGCTGCTGATGCGGTAGCACAACATCCTACCACACCGGCCCACCGTCAGCGACGGCACACACCACGTGTCCTCGTGCGCTTACCTTCCTGGTAACCGCACATGCCATGGCGGTCTAGTCAAGGGTCTAGTCCTCTTAACTCTGCTTTGGAACATGCGTTTGTACCTCCCATCACCGCATCCTACTACACCACAACAGATAGGCTTTGTTCAGGAAGCCCCTGGGCCTCTTGGCTTGTGCCAAGGTGGCTTGACGGAAACGGTGGAGTACACAAGCGTTGCACGTACGCCGACGCAACCCACCGTCCTCTCTGCCCCCTTGGTCAAAGCGAGACGCGGCGCATTACGTTTACCCTCTCCCACCGTCGTCTCTGATCTCACCCACACTATATACCAGTCTGACCTCGTCGCATCTCAAGTCATGTCATGTGTTATCTCTGCACTCACCGTCATCTCTGCCGCCTTTGCCAGCTGCTCCGCCTGCGCCGCCCGCACCCGGGCCTCCGCCAACTCGGCGGCGCTGGACTAAGGTGCAGGAAAGAGCAGGGGAAAAAGGTGTTAGCAAAACAGCTCGATCGGTGAAAGAAGGACTCCCACAGTTCGGCTGCGATAGGGAGGGGGCAACGGACAGTGGGCAAGCACATGGGGAAGGTCAGCTAGGTTGGGGGACAACGCCCACGCACGGTGTGTTGGAATGGAGTTGGGCAGGGACAGCGTGCCGGGGTTGGAGGCAGGGAGCAGTCGCGCAGACCGTCCAAGGTGGTGTGGTGCGCAGGATCAAGCAGGAGCAAGCACTCTCTGCGCAAGCGGGCCCTCCCCTCAGCACCTGGCGTTACTAATACTTTCCCCCCTTCCCCCCATCACCCTTGGCTCAGTTACTCAATTGCTCTGCGTTTCACCGCCTCCCCCCTCCCCAATCACCTGCTTCCGCTCGCTGACCAGCAGCACCTCCTCCATCTGGGCCTGCAGCGCCGTGACCTGGGGAGCATGGGCAGGATGGGGGTGGGGGTAGGGTGGGGGAAGTGGGGGTTAGGCGGTCGGAAGACAGACGTAAGTGGGGGGCGTGGGGGGGTGGGGGGTGGGGAAGGAGGGAGGGAGGCGGGAACACGAGCTGTCACGCTGAGTCCGCTTAGCGGCGCGGAAAGTAGGCCCTACGGCTACGGGTACAGGTTGGTGACACAACGAGGGCCCCAATGCCCCTCCATCTGGGCCTGCGGAGCCATGACCTGGGGACCAGGGCAGGACGGGAAGTGGAGGCGGGATATCGGTCGCGGCATCCGACTGAGTGGCCACGTCAGCGACAGTGCAGTGTACCCCACCGCTCCCAGCGCTGAGCCAAGTTGGTGGCGCCTGGTTGCGATGGCTGCCTGGTAGCCACGCTGCCGATAATGCAGCCATATCGCTCACTCCAGCCAGTTTAAAAGACTCCATGCCATGGTGAAGTAATTGACGGTATCCAAACACCCTGCGATGCCTCCCGTAGGTCCTTGCCCTATTCACCCACCTTGGCGCTCTTCTGATCCAGGGCCGCCCGCAGCTGTGCCGCCTGCTGCTGCAGCTCCCCCAGTTGGGACTGCAGCCCCGAGGCGGCGCCGGAGGCCTCACGGTGCAGCCGCTCGGCCTGGGGTGGCGGAAAGCAAGGCGCTCAAGTACGTATTCATAAATGTGCAATAATACCACTTGATACCGTAGCGTCATAGTTTTACATTGTAAAGCATGATAATGTGCTGATTGCTATTGCACCAGCGGTGCACGGGCACATAACTCCACTAAAAGCTGCCATTGATAACTAGGCCAGAGGTGTTGTTGTACATACGGTGCACACTCATGCTTCGACATGCCTCTTGCTTCGAGCTTGAAACTCATGCTTGCTTTGTAATATGCTACCGTGGTATGCTATTGTGTCCCCGCATCTGCAACTCTACATCCTCCACGCTTGCCCGCACGCACCTGCTCCGCGCGCTGCTTCTCCGCCGCCAGCGCGCTCTTGAGCTCTGCCGCCTCCCGCTGCGCCGCCTCCAGGGCCGTGCGGGCGGCGGCGGCCTGCCGCTCCAGCACCTGGGCACGAGGGCAGGGGGAACAGGGCAACGTGAGGGGTTGGACGTTGGATAGACAGTGTACAGCAGGGCAGGGACACGGTCCCGGCGTCTACTCACACGCAGGCGGCGGCCTGATGCACCAGCACCTGGGCAGGGTGTGGTGCGCAATGGGGCAAATGATTGCATGCGCTATCTATCAAGAGCGCCCGAGTCAGTTGTTGAGCTGCAGCAGACCGGGCAGCATGGTAGCACCGTCCGCTCCAGCAGCTGGGCACGAGGGCAGGGGCAACGTGAGGGGTTGGGGAGGCTGTGAGGAGGAGGGGAAGGACAAGGTCCGGGCGTTCCCTCACACGCTTTCCCACTCAGCACAATTCCGAGTCCCCGCAAAGCATGTGCGTGCACCGTATCAGCGCACCTGCCCCGCCGCCGCCGGCCACGCCTCGCTGAGGAATGCTAGATTGGGCAACTGGTGGGGTCCGTGCCTCAATGCACACAACCATACGTATCATGTACCGGTATCTGCCTAGGGCCGCCAGCTTGGGCCACTTAGTGGGGCCTTCCCATCGATGCATCTGGCCATACCGTCCATATGATGTATCAACCTCGGGCAGCGGCCACGCACCTGCCCTGCCGCCGCCGGCCACGTCTCGTTTCCCAGTGAGCACGAATCCGAGTCACCGCAAGGTATACGTGTACACCATATCGGCGCACCTGCCCCGCCGCCGCCGGCCACGTCTCGTTGAGGAACGCCGCCAGCTTGGGCCACTTGGTGGGGCCGGCCGCCGCCTTGCCGTAGGAGGCCACGAAGGAGGCGATGCGGGAGGACAGGGGGGACAGGTCGCCGGGGGGGCAGCTGCGGGCGACCTGGGGTTGGGGGTTGGGGTGGTGGCAGGGGTGGGTCGAGGGAGGGTCAGGGTACTCCTGCAGGCCAGGGTCGCCTGTGTCAAGTGTGCATCTTTGTGAAGAGGTGCAATGAAATGCAACACGACGCGTCGCCACAAACTCACCTGCCTGCGCGGGGCACAATTCCCTTGCAGGGTGGTCTGTTAAGCCGTCTGGCATGGCTATGTAACGCCAACGACCGCGCCCCGACGCATCCAACGTGCCAGGCAAGCCCACGCGCAATCCTAACCCACCCATGCATGCACCCAAGGTGTGCACCCACTGGTCCCCCGTTCCTCCCCCCTCCCCCACCCCACCCCACCTGCGCAATGTCCCCCGCCGCCTTGAGCAGCAGCTCGTTCACCGCCGCCGCCGCCTCAGCCAGCAGCCGGCCCTTGGCGTCGCGGTACCTGCATGGGGGTTCAGCACACGAGCAGAGTTTGCGTGCGTAGAACGTGGAGTGGGGGCATCACGGCCCAAGTGCATCTTGCAGTGCAAGTCGCGTTGTTAGCGGTCGGCCCTTGGCGTTGCGGTACCGGGGAACACGGGACAAAGCACGACAGCCCGCAAGTCGAAGGCGAGCCTGCATGATTCAACCACGGAATGGAGGGCATTCGACACCGTTGCCGTTCAGTTCAGTGTGCAGTGGGGTCGGACGGCCCCCAGCCAGCACCAAATGCACTGATGCCCTGCTCTGCCCACCCCCCCCAAGTCATACCGGTATGCGTGTATCGTTATGCTCTGTCAGCTGTTCCAGCGAGAGGCCGGGCCGAGCTCCGCACCTTGCCGCCAGCGCCTCCCCGCAGCGCTGCCTGTGCACTGGGCCCTCACCCAGTACAGTGTTCCGTGTCCCTACATGCTATCCCTGATACCCGTGCAAAGGAGAGTGCACACGTTCCCCCACCCTGCCGCCAGCGCCGCCTCCTAGCGCTCTGCTGCACTCCAAACCAGTACCGTGTGCGTATGCCCAGGTGGCTCGTTGACCATGCAGATCACATGCACCGCACCTGGACACCAGCGCCTCCTAGTATTGCTGCCTGTACGCTGGGCCTGGTCCTAATACTCCGCCTCGCTGGGGTATGCGTTGGAGCATCATTCCAACAGATCACAGGCTCGTGAGGCTCCCCACCTTGCCGCGAGCGCCGCCTCGTACCGCTGCCTGTGCGCCGCCCGTATGGCCTCGTCGCCCACAGCGATGTCGTCGTAGGCGGAGCGCGCGGCGGCCAGGCAGCGCTGGTGGGATTGATGGGGACGAGGGACAAGTGAAGTTGGTGGCGGCGGCGGCCGGGCAGCGCTGGGGAGGTGAAAACGGGTTGCACCAGGCGCAAACAAGCAATGTGGGTGAGGTTGGGTTGCTGGCAACCCAGTGCAAGCGCCTTATGCACCCCTCAGGGTCAAGCGCACTCTGTGCTTGCCACCTGCCCCGTGCTTTGTGTTGGCAAACTGTCAACACCCCTTTAAACTTGCACCCCTTTAACCCTGTGTCCTACCACACGTGCCCCCTTGTCCACACACAACCAGCGCCGCCTCTTGCTGGGCACCCCCTGCGCACCTTCCCTGCTAACACACGTGGCCATATCCCCGCCTTGACACACACACGCCCACGTGGCCACCTGGTGCAAGGCCTCCAGCTCCATCTCCTCGCTGCCCACTGTATGCTAACACACAAGTCCCAGTTGTCAAGACACAAGTGCATGCCCCCGTACATGCCCCCTCGCACCTGGTGCAGCGCCTCCAACTCCGCCTCCTCGCTGGCCACCCCCTGCGCCCCTTCCCTGCTAATACACACGCCCTTCTGTTCACACACACACGCCCACGTGCCCACCTGGTGCAGCGCCTCCAGCTCCACCTCCTCGCTGGCCACCCCTTGCGCCCCCTGCGCCCAGGCGGCGGCGTAGGCAGCCTCAGCCGCGTCGCAGCCGCGCCGGCACTCCGACTCAGCGACGCCCTGTGAACAAGGGGGGGGCAGGCGGGCGAGGGACATGCACAGGTCAGGGTGGATACCTGCAATTGCTTGCCACAGGTTGCGGCGTAGGCAGCCTCAGCCGCGTCGGCACTCCAACTCGGCCACGCCCCATAAGGGACAAGCACCGGTCAGGGTGGGGCCGTGTGAGCGCTTGTATCAGGTTGCAGGGTGAAAGCAGGAAGAGCAGGGGAGTAGGCAAGGCCTTCCGAGCGGTGCACGCTCGCGGGCTGGGTACAATCAACCGGCTACAATATGCGCCAATCGCACGGGTACCGTGCTGGTACAATCCCAACCAATTGCAGCCCTGCTGACACACGCCCAGGCGCCCTGATCAATGGCACCCCCCCCTCTCCCACCTGCCATGCCGTGGCGATGGTGGGCACTGCGCCCTGGTTGATGGCCCCCACGTAGGCCCCCACCAGGCCCGCAAGCAGGGGCCCGGTCATGAAGGTGGACCCGAAGCGCTTGGGGTGCGCGCGGGAGAAGATGAGCGACGTCAGGTCAGCCACGCCCTAAGGAAGGGGCCGTGAGGGGCAGGCGAGGACGGCAAGGTGTTGATGGAGGCACGCATGGTATGATGACGGCTGATGATGACATGAGCGTTGGTGCCCCGAAGCCGGCGCGGGAGCAGATGAGAGGCGTCAGAGTCAGCCATGCCCTTAAGAAGGGGCATGGGAGGCATCGTGGAGAGTGATGAGGCCGCCAGATGAGCGGCGACCGGAACGCTGCCGGTAAGGGTACCAACAAGGATGGCGCGCACGGCGATACGAAGCGCTAGTTTACTCACGCGCCGGTGGTTTCGGGGCCTTACTGTCCCACAGCCCTGCGCCCACCTCTTTGAGCTCTATGCACAGCTGACTCGTGGGAAAGATGTTTGTCCATGGCTATTAAATGGTGCAGCACAACCAAGCCTTTTCGCACACGATACACGGGGACACCGCCGCACCTGCTTGAACTCGGGCCGCAGCTGCTCCCGCGGCAGTGTGTCCATGGCGGACAGCGCCGCCTCGTCGTGCATGGGGCGCACCAGCGTGAAGCAGTCCCTAGTGGGGAACAGGAAGCAGCATGAGACGTGGGTACCTGTCGTCACCTTTTAACGTGCAAGGCGCCAGTGCGTCACCGAAACACAGCTGCCTGCATGGAACAACGGGTGCGTTTGTTTCTTTGTTCGTGTGTTTCCTACATGGTAGGCTTCGTTACCCAGCATGGAAGGACCCCTTTACGAGCCAGGGGCTCCAGGGCCGACGCAAGCAACACAAGGCATACAGCCGGATACACTACAAGGTGCCAGCTGGTGCTCAGGTGAGTGGGCAAGCGAAACGCGATGGCAAAGGGTGCTGACCTGTTAGGGAAGAGCTGCGTGATGGAGGCGCGGATGCCGTTCTTGGCGGCCACGCTGGGCCCGGTGCCGGACACGGGGCGCAGGGCAGTCTCCAGGTAGTCGCGGGGTGTGATCTGGGGGCGGGTTGGGTGGTGCGCGTGGGGATTAGGGGCGAGAGCGGATAGCGGACTGGCAGTCTGGAGCCCCGCGGGCTCGCAGACGCGGCTCGCATTCCGGACCACAGACTGACACGTCCAGTCCACCCACAATTGCCCAGATCATGCCAGAAGTCACCTCACAAGGTCCCGCCTTCCTGCACCCTCGTCCCGCGCCTCCCGCCTGGTGCCGCCCCCACCCCGCCTGGTGCCACCTCCACCCTGCTACCAAAAAACCCCATACCCATTCGTCGCACCTTCCTGCCCCCCTCGTCCTCCAGCTGCAGGACGGTAGACGTGGCTCACAATGACACGCCCACTCCGCCCGCAACGGACCAGGTCCTCTACTTGTAAACCCCACCAGGCCCCACCTTCCTGGCCCCCGCATCCTCCAACTACAGGACGGTAGATGTGGCTCACATTGAAATGCCTGTTCCGCCAACAACGGCCCGTATCCCTTACTTGTGCCCCCAACACACACCAGGCCCCACCTTCCTGCTTCCCTCGTCCTCCAGCTGCAGGTAGAAGTCCCCCGCCAGCACCTTTTCCACCACAACAGCCAACGCTCCCTCTTAGTCTAGGCCATGCCCCACCTGCCATCTTCCCCGTCGTCCCCCTATCCTCTCTTGACTCATCTTCCTGCCCCGCTACTCCCCATCTCCACATCTTGTGCCACTTGAAACCTTTCCCGCCCTCCAAGAACCAGGCTCTGCAGTTATCCCACCAGGCCCCACCTTCCTGCCCCCCTCGTCCTCCAGCTGCAGGTAGAAGTCCCTCAGCAGCCACAGGAAGGCGGGGGAGTGCTCGCCAAGGCCCTCCTCGCCTGCATGGAAGGCAGACAGCGACCGAACGGCACGGCATGCCAGGCGCACATATCGTATCAGCGATTTTGTGAGGCAGTCGTGCTTTGCTCTCGGCCGCTGCAGCTGGCACATGGAAGCCTTGCGTCATGGAGCCGCCAGAGCAACGACCAAGAAGATTTCCTGCCCGACGCTTTCAGTTTATTGGAGCCCTTTAGGGCGTGGCTTTGCCCCGACGCAAAATCATTATTAAACATGACAATTATGCCTCATTGCGCACAGTGCGTACAAGCTTGTGCCGCAGAGGCAGGTGGCCAGCGATACTGGGGTTGCACGCTGCTCCGTATGCCCAGGCCGTCCCCGACCCGCAGTCGATCTTCAACCCCGCCATCTGCGGCACAAGACCCATCTGCGTCGCTGTTGCTCCTGCTGTTGCTTGCCGCATCCCGCACACGCACGTGCGTGGCCTGCACCCCAGCCCAACGCAGCACCTACCCGCGCTGCCGTTGCCGCCGTTGTTCGCTGCCGCCCGCACGCGCATGTGCGTTGCCTGCACACCCGCCAAAAGGGCCCATACGGGACGGGAGTGGAGCACTCACACGCGACACTGCTCAGCTGCGCGGCACCTACCCGCGTTACCGTTGCCGCTGTTGTTCGCCGCGGCCCGCACGCGCACGTGCTTGGTCATCTCCGTGACCAGCGACAGGCGGTCCAGGGCGGACTCGTCGATGCCGCCCATCTACGAGCAAGAGAGTACCGACAAGGCAGTGGAGGGTGAGTACTAAGGGACCTACGGTGACACGAGGACGTGCGGTTATGCGGTACGGTATTGAAGTGACAGGAGGGGAGGGGGGTCGCAGCGGAACGTTCGAGCCCAACAATTCGTTGCAGTGTGTCCGGGAGGCAGCTTGCGTGCCTACAGCCTATGGCAGGCTAGTCACAGCAAGGGCCAGGCTTCGGCCCCCTACCTGGTTGTACACAAACAGGCTGGACAGCAGCACCGCCAAGGAGAAGATCTGGGTGCTGTACTGGGCGGTCTGTGGGGCGGGGTTGAGGGGGACAGAGGGGTTTGTTGGTGAGAGCGCAGTAAGAGAATTCGCTGGAAGTCACTTTGGTCTCACGGCCCAGGAGCAAGTAGCGAGTAGCGACTTCAGCGCCGGTGCACAGACCCTACAGCACGCTCCACGCGCCACACGGGGACAGTGTCTTCGAGGAACAAAGGCAGATGCTCACCTGGTCATATGCATCGATGCCCTCCGTGTCCAGCAGCACCAGGTGGTGCTCGGAGCCGTCGGGGGCGTTCATGCGCTGGGGGGAGGACCACATCCACAGCCCCTTGGTGCAGGGCCTGTGCGTGGCGCCCACCTGGGGAGTAGCAACGGGGTCAGGGCGTCGTGAGGCCTGTCCCAGCCGTGTTCTTTTAAGCTGTACATGTTGAGATCTATGCAGCCTGTTGCATTCAATTGGGGTAGGGGGGATGCGGCACTGGGCCAGTTTGACGCGAAACAGTATGGCATCGCTGCCACCGACCTGGAAGCCCCCTCCGCTGCTCTTTAGCAGCAGTTGGTTGAGGATGAAGCTTTTGCCCTGTCTTGCGCGACCACAGACGGCTACGACGGCAACCGGGCCTTTCACCTGCGCGCAGCGCGCACAGCATCCTTCTTCCGCAGCCCAAAGAAGCTTCAAATTGTGCTGCCATGACGCAACACAGCGATCGGATCCCACGTGATGACATTGCATTGTCACAACACTACTGTCGCTGGCTGAAAGCAAAACGAAAGGAGCGGGGCCTAAAGGTCTTTTGCCGCACCTTGCGCAGGGTATCCAGTGCGGCATTTCCCACTTCAAATTTTCCATTTGCAGCATTGTACTTGATCAATTCGAGTGGTGTCCCCATGCTTCCTGACGTGGTAAAGATGTCTCAGTTGCTCTAGACAGTCACGCCCAGACCACCAGCCTACTAAAGCAGGCTTCTCTATCTGCAATTGGTAAGTCGTAGCTGGATAGCCTTGGCTCCGTTTGATACGAGTGAATGAGTCCGGTCTTGCGCGCGCGCGCCCCGAAACCAGAATGGCCTCGGGGGTGCTGCTCAGTTGCTGCTCTGTTAAGCATAGTGACAGTCCAAAATGTGCACGTCCCTAGCGTGGGTTTCGAGGTCGTCAAGCACTACCGGTATTAGCCTACGGCAAAGTTACCCTCCGTTTGCAACCTCCAAATGCACTCCGCCTGACTCAAATTGACCCAGAGTGGACCTGACCTTACGGTACTGGCCAAAACGTGCCTTCTGTGACTGGCCACCACATACACCGCCCTACACCCCGTCTACATCCCCACCGCCAGCGCACACGATAGACCCATGGCACATGGCACAATCCTGGTCGTACACGTCGTACACCGCCCTCACGGTTTCCTTGCGTCTTCGCGTCTTCCGTGTTCGACCACCTCTGTCGCCCCCCCCCGGCACACACATGCAATCCCGGGCAGCCAAAACGCCACAACACCGCACGGAGCTGTGGATGCGTGCCGCGCCCGTGTATAGATGCAGCTGACCAAGCCATGGCCTGCCGCGCCGGCCACATTCAGAAGGCACACCGGACCTTCTGGCCACATGTCACATCTGACGCGTGCCAAGCAACACACATGTCTCTTCTGCCGCCAGTGCAATTGCACTGCTTGCACTCCCTCCCGTCCACTCCGCACTGCCCAAAGCCCCCAAGCCCCCTCGCCACTCTGCGCTCATTCCGCAAGCCCACTGCCTGCCCTCCTACCCCAGCAGCCCAGCTCCACCCCACCTGTCCCCAGCCAGCCACCCAGCAACACCGACCGTACCCCACCTGACCCAACCCTCCCCCAGTTGCCCCCACCTACATTGCGACCGCACCGTTTGGAATGGCCCGCAGCCTAGTCTAGGGTCTAGTCCTCTTAACTTCGCTCTGGAACATGCGTTTGTACCTCCCCTTGTACCTCCCCTTGTACCTCCCCTCCCCGCATCTTGCTACACCCCGCCCACCTCCCCCACCGCCCGGCCACACGTCCTGGCCACCTCCGCCATCTCCCCAGCGTACTCCTCCGTGTTGGCATCGTCCTGCTCCAGGCCCGTCACATCCACACGCTCCTCCACACCCTGCTCCTGAGGCCCCACACCTCCCCCACCTGCCCCCCCACACCCACCGCGCATCGTCCCCACCGCCGCCCGCCCCACGTCCCTGTCCGCCTCCGGCACCCCCAGCACCCCTCCTTGCTCTCCACTGCCACCAGCACCATCCATTCCGGCAGGTGCTGTGCCTCCATGGCCCGTTGCGCCTCCACCCCTACCCGCTGCAGCCCTTCTTTAGCATCTCGCTCCCTGCCCAAGCCAGCCGCTGCTTCCCCTGCCCTCCTCCAAAGCCGCAACCGCCATGGGGTCAAACGCCGCCAACGCCGGCGCGTGCGCCAGGACAGTCCTCGCCTCCGCCTCCGCCTCCCTCGCCTCCCCCACCCCACCGCTTGCCGTACCACCTCCTGCCCCCACGCCCGCCCCCGGCGCCGCCACTGCTCCCTCGGTCCCAAGTACGACTCCCGCCGCAGGGCCGCCCACCCCCAGGCTCGCCGCCGAGGACCCCAGCGGTGCCTCAGCCTCCGCCGCTCTAACAGCGGCGCTCATCAGCGCCGCCGCCGCCTGCTGCACCCCTTCATCCCCCTCGCCGCCGCCGCCGCCGCCACCACCCTTGCCGCCCCTGTCTCCCGCCACACCTCCGGCTACACCCCCAGCCTGCTCGCCGCCCCTGGCACCGCCGCCCCCCGCCGATCCACCGCCGCCGCCGCCTCCGCCGCTCCATTTGCCCCCGCAGCTAGTCTTCGCCCCTCCGCCGTCGCCGCCACCGCCGCCAGACCCCTCCCCGCTGCCGCTTCCCCCGCCACCACCGCCACCTGTGGCCTCCGATGCAGGCGACGGCGACGGCATCCTTTCCCCCCGCACCGCCGCCCTCGCCGCCGCCAGGGCCGCCACCGCACCGCTGTCCAGCTGCACCTCCATCCGCCTCAATTCATCATCCTCTCCCTCCTCCTCCCCCCGCTCCTCCTCCCCTCCCGCACCACCACCAGCTCCACCCGCACCGTCCTCCTTGCTCCCTGCCCCACCAGACCCACCCTGATGCCTCCCTCCCGCGCCTCCCACACCCTCCCCCGCCCCCGCCTCGCCCCCTGCAGCATGCGCCGCCTCCTCCATCTCCGCCTTTGCTTCAATCATCTGCAGCAGCGGCTCACCGTAAGAGGCATGCGTCCTCCCGTAGAACCCCGCATTCTCCCCCCTGCGCCCACCCTCCCCCGCTGCTGCTGCTGCTGCCATCTGCGCCGCCTCCTCCATCTCCGCCTTTGCCTCCATCAACTGCAACAACGGATCAGCGGCATGCGCATGCAGACCGTGGTGGTGATGACCCGCCGACCCGCCTCCCCGGCCGCCCCGATTGTCCTCATCCGACCCAGCCCGCGCCCCCTCCCCCGCCCCTTCCCCTTCGCAGCTCTCCAGTGTAGGCCGGACATGCTGGTAGCTCCTGGCCACAGCATCCACGGCCTCCAAGGGGTCTGATGCGTCCTCTTCCTCCTCCTTGCTTTCATGGCTCTGCCCGCGCACCTTTCCCTCACCCGCCTGCTCCTCCTCGCACAGCAGCACCGCCTCCCCAATCTCGGACAGCACACGCAGCCCAACCGGCTGCTGCTGCTGGTAATGATGCTGCTGCTGCTCCTGTTGCTGCTGCAGCCGCTGTTGACCTGACTGCTGCTGCTCCTTCCGGTCCCCACGCTGCTCGCGCGGCCCACTTCCGCCATGTGTCTGCCCTACACCGCCACCTCCGCTCCCACCCCCTGCCCCCGCACCCCCATCCCCACCCCCCTGCCCGCCCCCGCCGCCGCTACCTCTGTCGTCACAGCCGCTGGTGGGTGGCGTAAGCAACGACGAACGCGCCGGCGGCTGCATCCTCTCCCCCCGCACCGCCGCCCTCGCCTCCGCCAGGGCCGCCACCGCTCCACTGTCCAGCTGCACCTCCATCCGCCTCACATCTGCATCACCACCATCCCCATCCCCCTCCTCCCTTCCCCACCGCCGCCGCCACCGCCGTTACCCCCAGCCCCCAGCAGGCCCATCGGCGGGGGTGGACCGGCGCCCACCACATCCCCCTCTTCTACTGCTGCTGCGGCACGTGCAGCCGCCTCCTCCATCTGCGCTTTCGCCCCCACCAGCTGCAACAGCGGCTCACCGGGAGAGGCGTGCAGCCTCCCGTGCACCCCCGCACCCGCACCCTCCTCCCTGCATCCACCCTCCCCCGCTGCTGCTGCTGCTGCTGCTGCTGCCGCCTCCGGCCCTGCTTCCAACCCCGAGCGCGCACTTCCCCCGCCCATCCCTTCCCCCTCCACCCCGTCTGCCCCCGCCCCCTCCCCCTCACCGGCCACCAGCCTCGGCCTCATGTGCTGATAGCTCCTCGCCGCCGCCTCTATCGCCCCCAAGGGATCCCCAGCCTGAGCCACGACACCACCTCCCTCGCCTTTCTCCCGCTCCCCCTGACCCGGCCTTCTGCCGCCCCCCTCCGCCAATGCCGCCACCGCCGCCAAACCCGACAGCACACGCAGACCCGCAGCTGCTGCTGCTCCTGCTTCTGCCGGCGCCTGCACCCCACCACCCGGCGCCTGCACCCTCGGCCCAAACAGCGATCCCGTCCTCCCCAGCACGGCCTTTGCCTTTACCACGCCAGCCCCGGGCTCCGTTCCCTCCTCGCCCTCCGCTCCACCACTCCTCCCCGCCACCACCCGGGCCTCCTCCTCCTCCGCCGCAAGCTCCACCTCCCTCTGACCACCCCCTGCCTCCTTCTCATTCCCTTCCACCTCCTCCCCACCCGCCCCTCCACCTCCCCCACCAGGCCCATGTGGAAGCCTCGGCCCCTGTGGACCGGGGCCTCGTGGTGGGGGAGGGGCTGGGGGTGCTGCGGTGGAATGGGTTGGTAGCCGCTGAAACGGCGGCGTGCGCGGCGGCGGCTGGCGGCGCTCCCCAGGACCGCCCGCTCCTCCTCTCCAGAGGAAGGTTCTCCCTCATTGCTGTCGCCACCGCCAGTACCGTTGGACGGCTGCTGCTGCTGCTGCGGCGGCGGCGGCGGCGGCGGTGGTGGCGGTTGCAGCCGTTGGCGGCGCCGTCGGGGTGGAGGCTGATTAACCTCGGGGTACCCGCCGCCGCCGCCGTCGCCGTTGCCGTTGCCGTCAGCACCCGAGGCTGACGTGGCGGTGGCGGTGGCGGACATGGACGCCAGCACCTCCGCAGCAAACAGGTCCGCGCCGTGGCCTGTGGGTGGGGCACAGCACGGCAGCAAGCCCAGCAAAGTACTGCTTGTTTTTCTACATCCTAGCGTCCAGGTAAGCACCGTGGCCGGTCGTACACACAAGTACGGCGGTACGGCACTTCCAAGCTACTCACTAGGAACGCATACGTCAAGCATCACAAAGCCTGGTACTCTTGTGCGTCACAACCACGGTGACGAAACCCACCGGTGGTGGCAGGCGGACGGGAGATGGCGGCTACCTTGCCTCCCGGCCAGCCCTCGGCCGCCCGCTGTTCCTCCACATCCCCTCCTCCTCCTCCTCCTCCTCCTCCTCCTGCTGCTTGCCGGCCCACCCCCGCACGCCCAGGTGTTGCCCCTGGCTGCGGTGCCTGGTACGCTGCTGCTGCTGCTGGTCTGTGGTGCGTGTGCCCTTGTTCCTCTTCCGCATGTCCTGCACCTCCTGGGGCGTGTGGGCAAGCCAGTCGCGGACCTGGCCCGCGTCGAAAAAGTACCTGTAAACCAGCAACCGCACGGGTCATGGGGTCACGGGGGCACCAAAACGAGATTATGGGCTTAGGGGTTCCAAGGAGCGGCAGCTGCGAAATGGCGCGTTGGCCTGGGGGCAAGCGATTATGTATGCCCATGGGCCCTAAGAGGCAGCAGCAAAGCACAGCGCTGCTCGCACATCCTGTCCTGACGGCTGCATTTTGGAAAAAGGACCATGCAGGTAAGGGGAGCCATGCATCACACATGCAAAGCTTGCCCTCCCACCTGCTGGCCAGGCCGTCCCCCTACGGCCCATCCAGCGCAGCTGCTAACAGCTAGCTGCCCTGTCACACACTGTCAGGTCTCCAGCACGCAGATACACACACCGGCCCCCACCCACCTGGTGGCCGGGTTGTCTCCCTCCGCCTCGTGCAGCCGCAGCACCACCGCCCCCGCGTGCCCCGGGTCCGCCCCCGTCACCACCCCCCTGTAGTACATGTCCGGGACGTCCACCTGGAACACCCAGGCGGGAACGTCGACCACCTGCGTGTGTACGACATGTACGGCAAGTACGACGGTGGGTTGCGGTATACAGGACAGGTAGTACAGGTACGGTATGCTTGGCACGTCCACCTGGAACACCCAAGCGGGCACGTCCACCATCTGCGTGCTTATGACATGTACGGCAGGTACGGCATGTTAGCCACGCGCACGGCAGGTAATGAGCGCGGCACAGGTGCGTGCGGCAAGTCAGATGTGTACGGTACGTAAGGCTGACGCGCTCGGTGGTGAGTGCGTGGCTGCGTGCAAATTGCGCTGCTGCTGCCTGCGTGGCAGGAACCGGACGAGGACGCAGGTTGCACTTGCATTCGCGCTTGCATCCCGCAGGGTTGAGGATGAGGCCAAGCGTGCGTGCGACAGATCGGTCAGCTTGCACGCAAACACCACACACCCCTGCCCGCTAATCCACCCCACCCCACATCCCTACCCCGCCCCGCCCACCTTGCCCACCAGATCCGCCACCTCCCCTTGCGCGTGCGCCCCGGGCGCGGCCGCAGCCTCCGACGTCCGTCCCCTCCGCCGCCTCCACCGCTGCCCTCCGACATCTCCCGCCCCTGGCTGGCAGAGCTCGCCGCCCGCACTCCCCTTCTCCCCTGCTGCACGACCCTCCCCGCCCCATCCTCACTGCCATCCTCCCGCGTGTGCTGGGCAGCTTCTCCTGCCTCAACTGCCGCCTCCACCGCCGCCTCCCCATCGCCTGGCATGGGGAGTTGGACGCCTCCCTCGTCACTCGCCATACCCCGCCTGGTCCTGCGGGTGGCAACCCCGCCACGGCCACCAACACCAGCACCAGCACCAACACCAGCAGCAGCTGCTGCGGCTGCCCCGTCTCCCGCTGCTGCTGCCCCTGCTCCCCCACGCCGTCTCCTGCCCCCCACACCCGCCGCCTTACCCACCGGCGACAGCTCCAGACCCGGGCCCTCTGCTGCATCCGCCATCACCTCAGCCCCACCTCCATCTCCCCCATCTCCCGTAGCCCCTTCCCCCCTGCGCCGCCCTCGGCCCCCTCCAGAGCGACCACGCGCAGCATCCCTTATTATCCCTTCTGCTGCTGCTGCTGCTGCTGCTGCTGCTGCTGCTGCTGCTGCTGCCCCTCACCCTCCTCCGCCTCACCACCGTGGGATACCACAGCTGCTTCGCTTTCGCTTGAAGCGTAGTCGCCTCCCTTGTCAACGCTGCACTTGTCAACCCTGCCCTGGTCCGCGGCCCTGCCCCGGTGCCCCTCCGCCACCACCGCCGTTGGTACAGGCTCGTCCGGCGGTTGGTGCTCCGGGTGTACCCACCGCCGTACGGTATCGTACGGCATGAAGAAGTTACGGGCATCCCCGGAGATCTTGATGATCAGGCAGCCGGGGTGGGCGTTGTCTAGCTTCTGAGGAGGGGCCGGGGGTTTGGGACACGGGACAGGGCGGCAGCGTGGTAGTGTGGGTGGGGCGCGGTGCGGGGCTTAGTTGGGGGTATATATGGGGGTATATATGTGCAAGAGACAAGAAGTTGAGAGAAGCGGTTAACGCAGAGGAAGGGAAAGCGGTGGCTTGCAGTTACGTGTTGTGGGTAAGCAGATGCACATGTGCGGGGCAGGTACCCGCGCGCAGCGTGCCGGGGTTCGTTCCAGCCAGTTCTGCGGCCTGTGACACCCAACAACACGCAATGTATTTGCATGCGCAACGATTATGCTTCACGCACCTTGACGGTGCCCTGCAGAACCTCCTCGGTAGTCCCCGCTGACGTCACGTCCCGAGGCCGCTTGCCGCGACCCAGCGCCCGGCCTGGAGCGCGCTTCCCTGCCGCGTTGCCCGCTCCTTCGCTATCCCGATCGCTGCTAAACCAGGATTCTCCAAACATCTCAACAGGAGGAATGAGCAGCCGGCAGCCCACGAGCTCGGCTCCGACGACGACGGCGCTTCGTGGCCGCTGCCACAGCAGCACGACTGGCGCGCCGCTTCATGCTTTACTTGGTTGAAGGTGCTCGATACCCTAGCGAATTTCCATCAAGGCTATTCGCGAGATGACCTTGGCGTGAAAAACTCGATGTCGTTAAGCTACCTCTCCGCGGGTCATCAAGAGAGAAATAGTATAGCGTCGTCAGCTCATAGACTGAAATCCAGCGGGTCTGCGGGTGTACCGGTAGGCCCAATCGATAGACACACGGTCCAGGCGTTCGGTCAGCCCCGCACGTGTGGGAAACGGGGTGTGCAGTGCAGCTGAGTACCACAGCAGGAACAGCTCATCACCTGCCTTCTACACCAACTTTATACCACGCCAGCTAGGGCATCGCCCACGCCCGAGCCCAGCGATCATGCAATCCCATATTATGCATGTATATACGCTTGCTGAGGTGTCTGGGTCCGTTCGGTCAGCCCCGCACGTGTGGGAAACGGGGTGTGCAGTGCAGCTGAGCACCACTGCAGGAACAGCTCATCACCTGCCTTCTACACCAACTTTATACCCCGCCAGCTAGGGCACCGCCCACGCCCGAGCCCAGCGATCATGCAATCCCATATTATGCATGTATATACGCTTGCTGAGGCGTCTGGGTCCGTTCGGTCATGCCCGCACATGTGGGAAACGGGGTGTGCAGGCGTGCGTGTTGTAGGCGTGTTACAGGCGTGTTACACACACATTACACATGTACCAGTGCGCAGCATGAGCCCAGCGACCATGCAGTCCCATATTATGCATTTACGTACGCTTGATGAAGCGTTTGGGTCCGTTCGGTCAGCCCCGCACGTGTGGGAAACGGGGTGTGCAGTGCAGCTGAGTACCACAGCAGGAACAGCTCATCACCTGCCTTCTACACCAACTTTATACCCCGCCAGCTAGGGCACCGCCCACGCCCGAGCCCAGCGATCATGCAATCCCATATTATGCATGTATATACGCTTGCTGAGGCGTCTGGGTCCGTTCGGTCATGCCCGCACATGTGGGAAACGGGGTGTGCAGGCGTGCGTGTTGTAGGCGTGTTACAGGCGTGTTACACACACATTACACATGTACCAGTGCGCAGCATGAGCCCAGCGACCATGCAGTCCCATATTATGCATTTACGTACGCTTGATGAAGCGTTTGGGTCCGTTCGGTCAGCCCCGCACGTGTGGGAAACGGGGTGTGCAGTGCAGCTGAGTACCACAGCAGGAACAGCTCATCACCTGCCTTCTACACCAACTTTATACCACGCCAGCTAGTGCACCGCCCACGCCCGAGCCCAGCGATCATGCAATCCCATATTATGCATGTATATACGCTTGCTGAGGCGTCTGGGTCCGTTCGGTCAGCCCCCCACATGTGGCAAACGGGTTGTGCAGTGCAGCTGAGCACCACTGCAGGAACAGCTCATCACCTGCCTTCTACACCAACTTTATACCACGCCAGCTAGGGCACCGCCCAGGCCCGAGCCCAGCGATCATGCAATCCCATATTATGCATGTATATACGCTTGCTGAGGTGTCTGGGTCCGTTCGGTCATGCCCGCACATGTGGGAAACGGGGTGTGCAGGCGTGCGTGTTGTAGGCGTGTTACAGGCGTGTTACACAAACATTACACATGTACCAGTGCGCAGCATGAGCCCAGCGACCATGCAGTCCCATATTATGCATTTACGTACGCTTGATGAAGCTTTTGGGTCCGTTCGGTCAGCCCCGCACGTGTGGGAAACGGGGTGTGCAGTGCAGCTGAGCACCACAGCAGGAACAGCTCATCACCTGCCTTCCACACCAACTTCACACCCCGCCAGCTAGGGCACCGCCCACGCCCGAGCCCAGCGATCATGCAATCCCATATTATGCATGTATATACGCTTGCTGAGGTGTCTGGGTCCGTTCGGTCATGCCCGCACATGTGGGAAACGGGGTGTGCAGGCGTGCGTGTTGTAGGCGTGTTACAGGCGTGTTACACAAACATTACACATGTACCAGTGCGCAGCATGAGCCCAGCGACCATGCAGTCCGATATTATGCATTTAAGTACGCTTGATGAAGCGTTTGGGTCCGTTCGGTCATGCCCGTACGTGTGGGAAACGGGGTGCGCAGTGCAGCAGAGCACCACAGCAGGAACAGCTCATCACCTGCCTTCCACACCAACTTCACACCCCGCCAGCTAGGGCACCGCCCACGCCCGAGCCCAGCGATCATGCAATCCCATATTATGCATGTATATACGCTTGCTGAGGCGTCTGGGTCCGTTCGGTCAGCCCCGCACGTGTGGGAAACGGGGTGTGCAGTGCAGCTGAGTACCACAGCAGGAACAGCTCATCACCTGCCTTCTACACCAACTTTATACCACGCCAGCTAGGGCATCGCCCACGCCCGAGCCCAGCAATCATGCAATCCCATATTATGCATGTATATACGCTTGCTGAGGCGTCTGGGTCCGTTCGGTCAGCCCCGCACGTGTGGGGAACGGGGTGTGCAGTGCAGCTGAGCACCACAGCAGGAACAGCTCATCACCTGCCTTCTACACCAACTTTATACCCCGCCAGCTAGGGCACCGCCCACGCCCGAGCCCAGCGATCATGCAATCCCATATTATGCATGTATATACGCTTGCTGAGGCGTCTGGGTCCGTTCGGTCAGCCCCGCACGTGTGGAACGGGGTGTGCAGTGCAGCTGAGCACCACAGCAGGAACAGCTCATCACCTGCCTTCTACACCAACTTTATACCCCGCCAGCTAGGGCACCGCCCACGCCCGAGCCCAGCGATCATGCAATCCCATATTATGCATGTATATACGCTTGCTGAGGCGTCTGGGTCCGTTCGGTCAGCCCCCCACATGTGGCAAACGGGGTGTGCAGTGCAGCTGAGCACCACTGCAGGAACAGCTCATCACCTGCCTTCTACACCAACTTTATACCACGCCAGCTAGGGCACCGCCCAGGCCCGAGCCCAGCGATCATGCAATCCCATATTATGCATGTATATACGCTTGCTGAGGTGTCTGGGTCCGTTCGGTCATGCCCGCACATGTGGGAAACGGGGTGTGCAGGCGTGCGTGTTGTAGGCGTGTTACAGGCGTGCTACACAAACATTACACATGTACCAGTGCGCAGCATGAGCCCAGCGACCATGCAGTCCCATATTATGCATATACGTACGCTTGATGAAGCTTTTGGGTCCGTTCGGTCAGCCCCGCACGTGTGGGAAACGGGGTGTGCAGTGCAGCTGAGTACCACAGCAGGAACAGCTCATCACCTGCCTTCTACACCAACTTTATACCACGCCAGCTAGTGCACCGCCCACGCCCGAGCCCAGCGATCATGCAATCCCATATTATGCATGTATATACGCTTGCTGAGGCGTCTGGGTCCGTTCGGTCAGCCCCCCACATGTGGCAAACGGGGTGTGCAGTGCAGCTGAGCACCACTGCAGGAACAGCTCATCACCTGCCTTCTACACCAACTTTATACCACGCCAGCTAGGGCATCGCCCACGCCCGAGCCCAGCGATCATGCAATCCCATATTATGCATGTATATACGCTTGCTGAGGCGTCTGGGTCCGTTCGGTCAGCCCGCGTGTGGGAAACGGGGTGTGCAGTGCAGCTGAGCACCACTGCAGGAACAGCTCATCACCTGCCTTCTACACCAACTTTATACCACGCCAGCTAGGGCACCGCCCACGCACGAGCCCAGCGATCATGCAATCCCATATTATGCATGTATATACGCTTGCTGAGGCGTCTGGGTCCATTCGGTCATGCCCGCACATGTGGGAAACGGGGTGTGCAGGCGTGCGTGTTGTAGGCGTGTTACAGGCGTGTTACACACACATTACACATGTACCAGTGCGCAGCATGGGCCCAGCGACCATGCAGTCCGATATTATACATTTAAGTACGCTTGATGAAGCGTTTGGGTCCGTTCGGTCATGCCCGCACGTGTGGGAAACGGGGTGCGCAGTGCAGCAGAGCACCACAGCAGGAACAGCTCATCACCTGCCTTCCACACCAACTTCACACCCCGCCAGCTAGGGCACCGCCCACGCCCGAGCCCAGCGATCATGCAATCCCATATTATGCATGTATATACGCTTGCTGAGGCGTCTGGGTCCGTTCGGTCAGCCCCGCACGTGTGGGAAACGGGGTGTGCAGTGCAGCTGAGTACCACAGCAGGAACAGCTCATCACCTGCCTTCTACACCAACTTTATACCATGCCAGCTAGGGCATCGCCCACGCCCGAGCCCAGCAATCATGCAATCCCATATTATGCATGTATATACGCTTGCTGAGGCGTCTGGGTCCGTTCGGTCAGCCCCGCACGTGTGGGGAACGGGGTGTGCAGTGCAGCTGATGAGCACCACAGCAGGAACAGCTCATCACCTGCCTTCTACACCAACTTCACACCCCGCCAGCTAGGGCACCGCCCACGCCCGAGCCCAGCGATCATGCAATCCCATATTATGCATGTATATACGCTTGCTGAGGTGTCTGGGTCTGTTCGGTCATGCCCGCACATGTGGGAAACGGGGTGTGCAGGCGTGCGTGTTGTAGGCGTGTTACAGGCGTGTTACACACACATTACACGTGTACCAGTGCGCAGCATGAGCCCAGCGACCATGCAGTCCCATATTATGCATATACGTACGCTTGATGAAGCTTTTGGGTCCGTTCGGTCAGCCCCGCACGTGTGGGAAACGGGGTGTGCAGTGCAGCTGAGTACCACAGCAGGAACAGCTCATCACCTGCCTTCTACACCAACTTTATACCACGCCAGCTAGTGCACCGCCCACGCCCGAGCCCAGCGATCATGCAATCCCATATTATGCATGTATATACGCTTGCTGAGGCGTCTGGGTCCGTTCGGTCAGCCCCCCACGTGTGGCAAACGGGGTGTGCAGTGCAGCTGAGCACCACTGCAGGAACAGCTCATCACCTGCCTTCTACACCAACTTTATACCACGCCAGCTAGGGCACCGCCCAGGCCCGAGCCCAGCGATCATGCAATCCCATATTATGCATGTATATACGCTTGCTGAGGTGTCTGGGTCCGTTCGGTCATGCCCGCACATGTGGGAAACGGGGTGTGCAGGCGTGCGTGTTGTAGGCGTGTTACAGGCGTGTTACACAAACATTACACATGTACCAGTGCGCAGCATGAGCCCAGCGACCATGCAGTCCGATATTATGCACTTAAGTACGCTTGATGAAGCGTTTGGGTCCGTTCGGTCATGCCCGTACGTGTGGGAAACGGGGTGCGCAGTGCAGCAGAGCACCACAGCAGGAACAGCTCATCACCTGCCTTCCACACCAACTTCACACCCCGCCAGCTAGGGCACCGCCCACGCCCGAGCCCAGCGATCATGCAATCCCATATTATGCATGTATATACGCTTGCTGAGGCGTCTGGGTCCGTTCGGTCAGCCCCGCACGTGTGGGAAACGGGGTGTGCAGTGCAGCTGAGTACCACAGCAGGAACAGCTCATCACCTGCCTTCTACACCAACTTTATACCACGCCAGCTAGGGCATCGCCCACGCCCGAGCCCAGCGATCATGCAATCCCATATTATGCATGTATATACGCTTGCTGAGGCGTCTGGGTCCGTTCGGTCAGCCCCGCACGTGTGGGGAACGGGGTGTGCAGTGCAGCTGAGCACCACAGCAGGAACAGCTCATCACCTGCCTTCTACAACAACTTTATACCCCGCCAGCTAGGGCACCGCCCACGCCCGAGCCCAGCGATCATGCAATCCCATATTATGCATGTATATACGCTTGCTGAGGCGTCTGGGTCCGTTCGGTCATGCCCGCACATGTGGGAAACGGGGTGTGCAGGCGTGCGTGTTGTAGGCGTGTTACAGGCGTGTTACACACACATTACACATGTACCAGTGCGCAGCATGAGCCCAGCGACCATGCAGTCCCATATTATGCATTTACGTACGCTTGATGAAGCGTTTGGGTCCGTTCGGTCAGCCCCGCACGTGTGGGAAACGGGGTGTGCAGTGCAGCTGAGTACCACAGCAGGAACAGCTCATCACCTGCCTTCTACACCAACTTTATACCACGCCAGCTAGTGCACCGCCCACGCCCGAGCCCAGCGATCATGCAATCCCATATTATGCATGTATATACGCTTGCTGAGGCGTCTGGGTCCGTTCGGTCATGCCCCCACATGTGGCAAACGGGGTGTGCAGTGCAGCTGAGCACCACTGCAGGAACAGCTCATCACCTGCCTTCTACACCAACTTTATACCACGCCAGCTAGGGCACCGCCCAGGCCCGAGCCCAGCGATCATGCAATCCCATATTATGCATGTATATACGCTTGCTGAGGTGTCTGGGTCCGTTCGGTCATGCCCGCACATGTGGGAAACGGGGTGTGCAGGCGTGCGTGTTGTAGGCGTGTTACAGGCGTGTTACACAAACATTACACATGTACCAGTGCGCAGCATGAGCCCAGCGACCATGCAGTCCCATATTATGCATTTACGTACGCTTGATGAAGCGTTTGGGTCCGTTCGGTCAGCCCCGCACGTGTGGGAAACGGGGTGTGCAGTGCAGCTGAGTACCACAGCAGGAACAGCTCATCACCTGCCTTCTACACCAACTTTATACCACGCCAGCTAGTGCACCGCCCACGCCCGAGCCCAGCGATCATGCAATCCCATATTATGCATGTATATACGCTTGCTGAGGCGTCTGGGTCCGTTCGGTCAGCCCCCCACATGTGGCAAACGGGGTGTGCAGTGCAGCTGAGCACCACTGCAGGAACAGCTCATCACCTGCCTTCTACACCAACTTTATACCACGCCAGCTAGGGCATCGCCCACGCCCGAGCCCAGCGATCATGCAATCCCATATTATGCATGTATATACGCTTGCTGAGGCGTCTGGGTCCGTTCGGTCAGCCCCGCACGTGTGGGAAACGGGGTGTGCAGTGCAGCTGAGCACCACTGCAGGAACAGCTCATCACCTGCCTTCTACACCAACTTTATACCACGCCAGCTAGGGCACCGCCCACGCACGAGCCCAGCGATCATGCAATCCCATATTATGCATGTATATACGCTTGCTGAGGCGTCTGGGTCCATTCGGTCATGCCCGCACATGTGGGAAACGGGGTGTGCAGGCGTGCGTGTTGTAGGCGTGTTACAGGCGTGTTACACACACATTACACATGTACCAGTGCGCAGCATGGGCCCAGCGACCATGCAGTCCGATATTATGCATTTAAGTACGCTTGATGAAGCGTTTGGGTCCGTTCGGTCATGCCCGCACGTGTGGGAAACGGGGTGCGCAGTGCAGCAGAGCACCACAGCAGGAACAGCTCATCACCTGCCTTCCACACCAACTTCACACCCCGCCAGCTAGGGCACCGCCCACGCCCGAGCCCAGCGATCATGCAATCCCATATTATGCATGTATATACGCTTGCTGAGGCGTCTGGGTCTGTTCGGTCAGCCCCGCACGTGTGGGAAACGGGGTGTGCAGTGCAGCTGAGTACCACAGCAGGAACAGCTCATCACCTGCCTTCTACACCAACTTTATACCACGCCAGCTAGGGCATCGCCCACGCCCGAGCCCAGCGATCATGCAATCCCATATTATGCATGTATATACGCTTGCTGAGGCGTCTGGGTCCGTTCGGTCAGCCCCGCACGTGTGGGGAACGGGGTGTGCAGTGCAGCTGAGCACCACAGCAGGAACAGCTCATCACCTGCCTTCTACACCAACTTCACACCCCGCCAGCTAGGGCACCGCCCACGCCCGAGCCCAGCGATCATGCAATCCCATATTATGCATGTATATACGCTTGCTGAGGTGTCTGGGTCCGTTCGGTCATGCCCGCACATGTGGGAAACGGGGTGTGCAGGCGTGCGTGTTGTAGGCGTGTTACAGGCGTGTTACACACACATTACACGTGTACCAGTGCGCAGCATGAGCCCAGCGACCATGCAGTCCAATATTATGCATTAAAGTACGCTTGCTTAAGCTTTTGGGTCTGTTCGGTCATGCCTGCACTTGTGGGAAACGGGGTACACAGGCGTGTTACACGTGTGTTACACGCACATTACATGTGCATGTATCACACGTTACACATGTACCAGTGCGCAGGACTGGGCAAGGCTCACATGACTCGGCACATGCACACGTCCTGCTGCTGTTCAGCCCATGCCATGCATGCGTACGTGTACCCATTGGGGATGCATTTGGCATTTCCCCCATGTGAAGGTCCGTATTCACTAGTAAGCTACAGTTACAGACCCCGAGAGGGGGCACGTCCGGAGAGCCAGGGGGCCATAAGGACGAGTAGTGCAAATAATAACTAGAGTGCGGGGCGGCGGGGCTTATTCGCCACTACCCACACGCCTCACAGCCGGCCGAGCACGCCGCTGGAGGATACGATGCCTTTCTTGCCATACCTCATCCAGGAATGAAGTAAGCACTGGCGCTTTGGGGCATGGATTCTGTACACTCTGGGGTGCTGCTCAGCGTGACAGGCATGGACCAGTAGTGGCATTGATGCCAGCCTAGGGGCCCAAAAACGAAGGTGGGGATAGGCAGGGCTGGGGGAGCATGGGGTTGAAGCTGAGCATTGCCCCTACCTGCATGGGACTTGAAGTAAGATTGTACTGTTACTATCAGAAGGTTACTATCTTGTACTGTACTTATTCAAAGCAAGTAGAAAAGTCATGTATCGCAAGCAGCAGGCAGGCGCAGACTAACACATGGTTGGTTGGTTGATTGGCATCGTCAGAAGCTGTCCTTGCAGTTTATTAGGCACAGCCTGCTATCAGAATCCTAAATCACAGGAAGATATACTTTACATGGACGACACTATCAGCAAAAGTTATTGATGGGTTTTGAACCTGGGTCCGTTGTGATAAGTGACCGCGTCTAACCCACTTCAGCTAAAATGATGAATTCGCACCAATAATGATGGATTTGTGAGAAAATGAGAAAATTGTTCCCACCGCCTGGCTAGAATGATCCCGGCGGAGCGAAAATGACAATTTTATTGCTAGAATGATTATTTCTCAGCTAGAATGGAGCAAAAGTGCGATAATGAGCCGAGTCTTTCCCCGAGTGCCTGCGCAGCCTGCATACCCTGTCCCTCACCCACCTCCCTGTGCCCCTGGAACGTCACGCTGTCTTGGATCAAGGTGATACAAGAGACTTGCATATGATTTCTGATCCCATCGCGTTCCAGGTTTGCCGGTCGTCATGCAGACGGTGGGTCGGTGCTACCGCTGTTGGAGTGGCATCAACGGCCAGCTGCCTCAGGCGCACACAGGCAGGACCCGTGGGTCAGGGCCCCAATGTGCTGCACCAGTGCTACGATTGAAATGTGCTATGAAATGAGGCTTGTACGGGTAACGTGCTCGCACAGTCCTCCGGCACGTGAACGACTTGCGGGCGCCTATTGCAGTCATTGCTGTTATGCTCCCCCTTTCCCGAGCACCGTTGCTAAGGTAACGGTAGGTACTACCTAGTCGTGCATATTGCCAGGCCACTGGCCCTGCGCCTCATGGTCCACGGCTACCGTAGCATGTCCCAAGCCCTGCGCTGGAGCGCATATGCAGCTTATTGCGTGTTCGGCTGTGCATTTCCGGTGTGGGTTATGCCAAGTGGTGCCACGCACAGTGGCTGTGAGCTGCATGGTCGCATGGCCAGGCCAGGCCTTGTCCCGGTCGCCGTAGGGGCTTACACGCATTGGTTTACAAGTGAATGTCACTGTGAGCATGGGCTTGTGCTGGGGTTGGGCCATTGTACGTCCATGCGGTGCGTGCCGTGGCGGGGGTGCGCTGAGGGGTGCACCTAGGCTGTTCCCAAGCGTGGTAGACCTGTCCATAAACGCTAAGGTACAGTAAATAAAACATGTACCTTTGTACATAAAAGCCCACTTTCTTGGCTTTCCATCGCGCCACTCAGCGCATTTTCTCATTGCTTGTCGTAAAAGTAGAGCAGCTAAGTGTACGCAAGGGTACCAATTGCCGATAAGCCAAAGACTTAACGGCACGAGTGACACATGCTTCATGAACCTGGCGGCAGGTACCTCCATGCCCTGCGGTCCTAGGCTGCCTATCGTACGTACGCCACACAAGCGAACCTGAGCACATCAACCTACTAGCACGACTCCAGGGCAACGCACGCAGATGCCTGGTGTTCGGCAAATACGAATGCAACCGCGCGCACTGACAAACAACCACCAGCCCAGCATGAGCAGCAAGGCACAAAAGATCTGCCGCAAGTAATGAGTAACCAGTCCGCAGTGTGCGGCTGTTATGTTGTAAACTGAGCGAGCTCCCACCAGGACCAGGGCCGCCCTTCCCTATCAGTGCTCCATAATTCTTGTAGAAATGCGAACAACGTCAGGGTTCCCCTGGTCAACACATACACGCCACCTCCATGGCCCACATGCCGCGGTTCACAGCACAGTGAGGCGTTCCTTCGCCAGGACCACTAGAGGCCCACCACAAATGCATTTGCGTCCACCTCCTTCGTTCAACGCAGCCCAGTCCATTCGGGGATCAAGGCGGTTGAACAGAGCACCAGCAGAGACATTGACCCACGCCCGAGCAACCTTGACCAGCGCGCGGTGGATACCCGGCCGTGTTGCTCATCACGTACAGGAGTGCAGCACGTTGACCAAGCTTAGGGCCTTAAGGCGCATGTCCGCTGAGCTCGCACGGTGTGACGATTGGACGGTACGTAGGTGTTGTCTGTTGTCTTGCCTGGGGCAACGCAGGGGGTTCAAAGTGGTCAAGCTCAGCGCTTAGTCCATGGTGGGCACCCATGTGTGGCGCAGCGGGCCATACTTGAGCCCTGCTGATAACTACATCCGTGGTACACCGTAGGCGTGCAGGGACCAAACCGAGCGAACACCGCCCTTGCTTCAGTTCTCGCTCCCAGCTGCTGCACATGTCACCATCTCCTACCCCGCCCGGCGCACGCCGTCTTTCATGTAGCCTAGAACTGCTACTACATGTGTGGAACCGGAAAACATGTCATGCTCGTGTAGCCGTCAGTCTGTAAAGCTCGTGTAGCCGTAGGTGTTTTCGTATGGCCATCCCAAATTGGCGGGTTGCTCACCTGACGGAACTACTGCGGGCGCCCCGACAGAGCCGCGACCTGCTGCTTGAGGCTCGCTATCTCGGATTCATAAAAGCTCTTCTTGTCGTTGTACATCGTCTTGTAGCCATTGATGGTTAGCGAGAAGTGCGCGTGCCAGGCTGTCGAGCACATGGTGACCGGGAGCGAGCACCGCGCCGTAAGTGTGTAAGCCGATGCCCAACTGTCTGGCTGCAACGGGTTTCTGTTGCCTGCGCGCGTTGTCACAGCCGGCCGCCGACAAAAGTGCTGCGCCATGCGCCCACGACCATGACCAGGGCCATAGAAGCTGCCGCCTGGACGGTTTGGATTGGCCATTTTAGCTGCGGAAGGTCTTCTGGGTGGGCAGGAGATAACGTGATTGAGTAAAAGCCGCGCGGTCGTTGCTGAGGCCGCAAGGAGCAGGAAGACTTGGTGATTGATATGTTCTCTATCACGACATGCTATAAGGCCATAGAGCAGGCCCTTATGTGAGGGGATGCGGTGAGAGCTGTGATATCTTGCTCACTAATGAGCTACATCCCCGGTGCATGCCCAAGGCCAAGGGTTTCTCGGGAACACCGACTCCACTCATCTCCTACCACATAACACTACTCATATCCAACACATACACACATGCATCGCATACAATGTCTCTGCTGGTACTCTG
This sequence comes from Chlamydomonas sp. KOR1, assembly GCA_036984285.1. Taxonomy (NCBI): domain Eukaryota; kingdom Viridiplantae; phylum Chlorophyta; class Chlorophyceae; order Chlamydomonadales; family Chlamydomonadaceae; genus Chlamydomonas; species Chlamydomonas sp. KOR1. The sequence goes on along the minus strand of BQMZ01000276.1, from coordinate 50,127 downwards.
TTCAACCTACCGCCTTGATCCCCGAATGGATTGGGCTGAGGAGGTGGACGCAAATGCATTTGTGGTGGGCCTCTAGTGGTCCTGGCGAAGGAACGCCTCACTGTGCTGCATACGAACAGTCACGGAGCACGTGTGCTGTGAACCGCGGCATGTGGGCCATGGAGGTGGCGTGTATGTGTGGACCAGGGGAGCCCTGACGTTGTTCGCATTTCTACAAGAATTATGGAGCACTGATAGGGAAGGGCGGCCCTGGTCCTGGTGGGAGCTCGCTCAGTTTACAACATAACAGCCGCACACTGCGGACTGCCGTGGTTACTCATTACTTGCGGCAGATCTTTTGTGCCTTGCTTCTCATGCTGGGCTGGTGGTTGTTTGTCAGTGCGCGCCGTTGCATTCGTATTTACCGAACACCAGGCATCTGCGTGCGTTGCCCTGGAGTCGTGCTAGTAGGTTGATGTGCTCAGGTTCGCTTGTGTGGCGTACGTACGATAGGCAGCCTAGGACCGCAGGGCATGGAGGTACCTGCCGCCAGGTTCATAAGGCATGTGTGCAGGCTATGTTTGCTTTTGGTTGCGGTGCAGCTGTTACGCTGCCCATGTCCTTGTCCCGGCGTGTGAAAGCGCGGCGTGAAAGTGGCCACGTACATGCGGTCGCACAGGCTGGCTCACTGCCACGTGGTGGATCGTGACACCCGCCGTCTGCACTTAAGAGGGCTTGCATACTGGGCGCAAGCAGCCCAGCTGTAACTCTTACATGAAACTGCGCATTGAGCACATATGTCTAGTACTCTGCCATTGTACCGGTGTGCTGTGGTGTTGTAACTTCTGCCGCCGGTAGTACATTGGTATGCGCGACGGGCCGCCGGAGGTCAATCCCCGCTCCGTACCCCGCGTCGACGTGGGCTTTCGACATGTCAGCAGCATGCCGCAAGCTACACAAAACCATGTGCAATGAGCCCGCTGACCAGATCGCTTGACCAACGTAACCTGTACAGCCCTGCACGTTGTGTCTTGCCATCCCCACCGCTTTGTCAGGAGCATGGAAGTAACCAGTAAGCGTGCTTGTTGACAGCATAGCTCAATCAGTTCAGCGACAGTCAGACCACCTGCCGGCGGCCCAACCGCTGCTTGTCAACCCCACGTACAACTGGACGCTCCCCTCTTCCTGCCCGGGACCACCCGCTGCCCCGCTGCCCCTAGGCTCTCCCAGGCCTGCCCGCGCGCACGTGTGCCGCCAGCAAAACCCTCACCCCTCACCCCGCGCCCCACGCGCCCACCTCCCCCATCCCTCCCACTTTCCTCGCACCCCCATCTGCCCCTCCCGGCCGCACCATTGACCCGCCCCGCTCCCAGAGCTTTTGGCCGACGGCACAACTGAGCCCCCTCTCCCCTCCCTCTCCTCCCCCGCCTCGGCCTCTCCTGCCTCGGCCCCCGCCTCCGTCGCCTTCCCCTGGCCCTCCGCCCCCGCCTCCGTCTCTCTCTCTGTCTTCCCCGCCGCCGTCGCCATCTCCCACAGCACCGCAGCAGCTGGTCCCCCTCCTGCTCCACCTCACCCTCACCCTCCCCGCCTCTTGCCCCCTTCCCCAACACTGTTCCCATGGCTCCGCCGCCACCCATCCCAGCCCTGCCGGTGGCGTGTATAATTGTTCTGTGTGCAGTAGGCGTCCCGCAGCAGTTCAACCAACCGCTCGGCAACGGCCGCGCCGCCGGCGGGCCCCTCAGCGCGCCCCTACCACAGCATGCCGCCGCCTCCGCCACCCCATCCTCCACGCCCGCCGCCGCCCCCGCGCCCTTGCCAAGCTCCGCAACCGCCAAAGTAGAAGGCTTGGGCTGCAGGGCAATGTGAAAGGCGTCAGCAGCAGCTGCAGCGGCGGCGGTGGCGTTTCCCGCCTGTGCTGCAGCCAGGATAAGCCGCAAGGCGGCGCGCAGCTCCGCCGGGCGGCCGTGCGCCAGCACCAACACAATGGCCTCCACAACCTGGCACGTGTCACGCGCGTGTGCACATGCGCGTGTGCGCTGCAAGGGCATTTGCGTATGCGTTGCTGTCCCGTACACAGAGCGGCACACTCTGTCAACACACGCACACGCCCGTGCGGCAACCCACGCACATGTGTGCTGTTGCTGCACCGCAGCAGGGCCATCAGCTGCACCAGCAGTCCCCGGGACAGTACCTGGGGAAGGGGGGCCAGGCTTTCCGCCTCACACTCTGCCGCCGCCTCTGCAGCTACCAGCATCTGCGGGTCGGTGTGGCAAAAGGACATGAATGTGTGGGGTGCGTAAGTAAAGTAGCGCCCTCGGGTCCTGACGGTGGTCCGTGGGCTGGGCTGGGGCGCGCATGCGGTGGGGCGGCACAACAGAGCCTGCTGCTGCAAATGCAAGCAGGAGCCCACACGCACTCAGGTCCGAGGGTGCCGAGCAACCCACCGTGGTCAACGGCATGCGTGCCGCTATGACGGCGCCGGACACAACTGGGGATCACAGCAGTATAGGAAAAGCAAGGTGACGGGGAAATTCCCTTCCCCTGGCACCCATGAGATGGGGGAATGCGATCCTTACTGGTCCACCACCCAAGCACAGATTGCAAAGCTGAACGGAAGTGCGGATGCGCAAGCGCAAGACCGCTTCATTACACGCTCCACTCCCCAAGAGAAGATCAGAGGGGCGAGCCAGCCGACCGTTGGGCATACGGGTGTCGAACTGGCGACCATATGCGCACCAACACGAGATCACATCGGACAACGCCCATTCCCGATGATCGTCCATCCCGTAGCGTCCATCCCAGCGCCAGCTGCAGCAGCCCACCCTGCAGTACAAATATGGCCCATGCAGCACCTGCGCTCCACAATAGCGGTCTGCCCTTCAGTTCCTCTCCCAGCGCCCCCATCCCACGCCCCACCCCGCCACGCCCCGCCTCGACCAGCCGCAGCGTCGTGTCCACCGCCTCGTCACTCAGCGACAGCATGGATGCCGACCCCGCCTCCGCCGCCATCTGCCCCGTCGCCGCCGCCGCCCGCCAACACGCCCACTACAGCCGCCACCTCCGCAGGGGCCAGCCCGCCACTTGCGCCGCCACCGCTGCGATCACCGTACTCCGGCTCGCCATTCCTCTGCACACCTGGACTGCCTGCCCCAAGCTGCTGCTGCTGCGGCTCCTGCTCCTGCTGCTGGCCTTCTGCGCTGCGCGGGGTTCTAGGGTACGCCCCTGCCTCCGCCAACGCCACCACCGCCACCGCCGTCGCCGCCTGCCCCGCTATTGAAGCAACCGCTGCTGCCGTACATCTCCACGATGCCGCACGACGGTATGGCAGCCATGCCGCCCGCTTCGTCGCCGCCCACCATCTCGTTCCCATCCACCATTATGGCATCGCTGTCCTCCCCGACCAGTGGGTACACGTGTAGGGGAACGCACAATTAGCAGAGTGTGTTTGCAAACGGTAGCACATGACCATACAATATGGCAAAGCAACGGCCTGGCAGCGGGCACTCCACCTGCCCATTGAGAGCTTCGACATGAGCCATACCTGGTGTCCGGCCAGCATCCCACTAGGGACGCATCAACAATCCCAACTTCACCCGAGCCATCATGCACGAGCGCCCTTGGAAGTCTTTCCCACATGCTACCGACTCTCCAGCCTCCCTTTCGCCCTGAATCACAGTGCCCAAGCCACCTTGCCACCCCTCTTCCCTCCGCAATACCCACCCACGCCGGCCCGCACCTCCCCGCCTGCAGTCGCACCGCCTCCCTCAGCACGCCCCGCACCAGGTCCACCAGCCCGCAGCGCAGCAGCACACCCCGCGCCAGGGCCCGGGCATGGCAGGCCCGTCGGGGGCCACTGGTGCTGCTCCCGCCGCTGCCGCCGCTGCTGCCGCCCCCAGCCGCCCCTCGGTGTGTATGGTGGCAACCAGCAGGTCCAGTTTTCCACGGGACGGAAACCGCACAGTGTCAGGTAAAGCTTGCTAGGGTATGCAGCGAGCGATATTTTTTGAGGTCTAGCACCTGGCAAGAGGCGTGAGGCAGAAGGCATATGCATGTTTGACGATTGAGTGTGGGGTCCAGGATGGATGCCGCCACCAGCAGCAGCCGCTGCAGCGCCGCGGAGACACACAGCAGCGCCAGCCAGCGGGGGCCGCCCTGCCGAGGCCGGGTTGGGAGCAAGGGCCGTAACGCGGGACGGGGTATAGCAGTGCGTGAACCGCAGGGCGTGGGCGGCAGGGCTCCAGGGCAGCCTCAAAGGATCTGTCTTGGGGCGGTCCCCCGCCTCCGTCGTTCGGCGGTACGCATGGCAATCAGCGCTCTGGCCCCCTCTCGCCTTCCCATCTACCCACCTCTGTCCTCAGCGCCAGGCCTGCACAGCTCCCCCAGCACACGACTGTCGTCCACAAACAGCAGCCCGCCGCTCGGGGCATCCATGCTACCCGCTGCGCCTTCCGCTCCGCCTTCGCCTCCGCCTCCTCCGCCAGATGCCGCCGGTCCTGCTGCTGCCCGGTCACCATCACCCTGTGCATAATGATGACCCCCGGGCTTGGGGTCTTACCACCGTCTCCACTGCCCTGCAGATCACCACTCGCTGCTGCTGCTGATTCTGCCGGCGCTGCCTGCAGCAGCCCCAGCAGCTCCTCCCGGCCCGCCAGCGCCGCCGCCGCCTCCCTGTGCCGCACGGCAACCAGCTTGGCCGGCGCGCCAAGGGAGACCTCCACTAGCCGCAGGTCGGGCGGTGGAGCGGTTGGGATGGCAGTTAGGACGCCGGCTGGGCCGAGGGCGCGCGGGGGGCTAAGCACTGGGTTACTGCCGGTTTGCTGCTGCTGCTGCTACTGTTGCAGTTGTTCTTGTGCGGTGTTGCTCCAGTGGCTGTTGCTGCAGCTGCTGCTGCTTCAGGGCTGCGGCCTCCCGCGTGAGCACCGCCTCGAAGGCGTCCTGGGCGCGGTTGCGGCTGCGGGGACCGGGATGCAGGGGTGCAGGGGTGCAGGGTGCAGCCAAGTCACGGAGTTGGAGTCCAACACGAGGATGATGTGAAGCAGTGGCGGCCTTGGAAAGATACGGACAATGGGGCGTGTGGCTTAAAGTTGGCCAGTTGTGCGGTGGGATGCAGTATAGGGCGCAGACCTGTGGTGTCAGTGGTGCCGGTAATGCTATGACGATGTGCAGTGCAGAGCGCGGCTGCCCCTGGCCCCGCCCTGTGTCTGCACAGCAAGCGTGCCACAAGCCACGCTCACAGCATTACTGCTGCACACGCCCGGAAGGCGTTCATGTCCCACACGCAGCAGGCAGCCCGTCTCCTTGCAAGTCACGTTCGGCGCGCCATCGTCTTCCTGGTCGCGGCCACCCGGCTTTCCGACAGCTGCTCCTTCAGTAACAATCATACGAAGCAGCCGCATTATGGATGCTTGCTTGTCGATTGATGTTTCGGTCTCGTCGGGCTCCTGACTGCAAACGTCAGTCCATGGTGGCGTCTTACACAGTGTCATTTAAGTAGTTGACTTGGTTGATGAGCGTGGTTTTCCTGCAGGGTAACGCTACCTTTCGCCAAGTGTGCCGGGACTCCGGCACACTGTAAAGCTTTCGGTTGGGGCAGTTCGACCTTTTCCGCGGATCATGACTGTCCAATAAGGCAACGACGACGTCTAAGTGAAGATATGGCTTTGTCAATATAGAAGTCAAATAGAGAAGCCCGGTGTATAGTAACACGGATCAGGAAAGCCCTACCGCCTGCCCACGCTGCAGCACGACTACCCAAACAGCTACAAGCGCAATACCTTCTACTTTTCAGAAATTTGATCCATAGAAGCGTAGGAGGTGTGCTGGGACGCTGAAGGCCCCAGCAGCTTTCCGCCATGCTCCGCAGGCCCTCAGGCAGGTGGCAATCCTGGGAGAAAACTCGCCACCGCCGTTCTCCCTTCCTGATGTCTTAAGATAACGCAGCAGGTAATTCCCCTGTATGTTGTCGTAGTTATGGCACTTGCCGCGTGCCCTTTCAGCTCGTGCACGCTTCACATCGCGCACCAAACAGTGAACAGCCTCTTCGCTACGAAAGCTGCCCCCAAATGCAACTGCATTCACTCGGCACGTCGCCTTCCTCCTGTCAGCTATCCTCAGCACCCCCGCCACGCGTCGTGGTCCTGACGCAAGCGGAACACCCTTTCCGCATCTGGCCGCTGATCCTACTCCCCCGTGCCACCCCGCTCACCTGCTGCCCTCCTCTCCGTGTCGATGCACCCCACTCCGTGACCCCTTCAGGCCTCTTCTGCTGCCTGGCCAACAGCTCCGCTGTCTCCATGCATCCTCCGCAACGACTTGCCCCTTGGGCCACCGCCACTGCCATGCCCAGGCAGCAACCCCCGACCAGCTTTCTCCTCACCCGGGCCTAATCCAAAACCTCCAGCGCTGCCGCCGCAGCCCAGCCCGCCACCGCAGCCTCACCCACCACCCACCCCAATGACACCACCGGGTCGGTGTCGGGGCACCCACAACCCCATCGCACGCCCAAACGTCCGCCTCTGCTGCTCCCTCCTCCTCCTTGTCCCCCCTGCCCCTCTGCCCTTTCCCGACCACCGGCTGGTGTTTGAGCGGCAGAGAACGTGGCCGATACTGAGGGCGTACGGCGTGCTCAGGCTGTGCGGCGTCAAGGTGGGATCGCTTGTGCATTGCTCGTCGGGCGATGGTGGTCTTTGCAGCATCAACTGGCCAGCTGTGCACGACGGGGCTGCTGGATCTCCAGTCCCTCTACCACACCTGTACCATATCCGTGTTGGGCGAGAGTGTTGGGCGCCCGAGGCGTTGCGCGGCCGGCTGCAAGCTTCAAACCCATCACGCTGCATAGCCTGCCCGGCGTGCCCCGCCGTGAAGTATCCGACCGACACGTTCCCTTGTGCCCTCCCCCTCAGCCGCACACGTGCAGACCCCGCCTAGTTGCACCTGTGTTCAACCCTAGGCCTGAAATCAAGTTCACTCTCTCCCATCCTCCTCTTGCTTCCCCTACAGCCCCTCATGGGCCACGCCGAGTCGCTGTCGTGCCTCGTTACTTGTGCCACCCAGTGTAGCATACTATGCAAGACCTGTGCAATGACTTGGTGCCACCACCTTGCCCTCCCCTTCCTCAGTACAGCCCTTCGTGGACCACGCCGAGTCGCTGCTGGACCTGTCGCACCGCCTGCTGGGCGGCAGGCTGACAGGGGCGGTGGTCAAGGCCACCACCTTCGCGCACCTCTGCGCGGGGGAGGACGTGCGGGAGGTGCGCCGCACAGCGCAGAGGCTGCAGGTGTGAGGGTGGGAACCTACGGTGGTGTGGTGGTGGTGGTGGCGGTGGGGAGATAGGGGCTGGCGCGCCGGCGCGTGTTATGCCTTGTACGGATTATCACAAAGGGGAGCCTTCCTTCGGTATCCTGCCCCATGCGAACCCACACGCCCGGTAGGTGGTAGGCCCCAAAGGGATGTGCCCCAGCGCCTGCTCTCCGGCCCCCCTCGCCGTCCCAATCCCACAAGCGAGGGCTTTACTCTAGATGAACTCTGCACTCGTTGGACGACCTCGGTTTCGATGCACCACCATCATTGTCCGTTGGCTGCTGCCCACGCCTCCTACTCACACCGCCCCCAGGTGCTGCCCTGGGGCCTGTCCTGGACCTGCCCCTTTGGTTTACCCTACTCACCGACAGGTTATTCTGCATTCCATTGACTACTTTAATAGTCGGCGTTCCCCCTGCTGCGCTGACTGCTCTTCAGGCTGCGGGCTTGGGCTCCATCCTGGACCACGCGGCTGAGGACGACGTGGGGCCCTCCACCACCGCCAAGGCAAGCAGGGCGGGCCAGGCGGCCGGGGGCCAGCAGCAGCAGCAACAGCAGCAGCAGCATCCTGTGCCAGTGCGAGCAGGCTTGGATGCGGCCACGGCGTCGGGATTCGCGGCGGCGGCGGCGGCGGCTGCAGTGGCCGGGGCGCCTGAGATTGCGCTGGCCGTGGAGGGCGCGAGCGAGCGAGTTGTGGCCCGGGCGTTCGGTGTGGCGGGCCGCACGTACGACTGCGCGTACGACTACGACAAGTGAGCGGGGTGCGGTTGCGGGGTGGGCTGTATGCTGATGTGCCCTTACCAGGGCCGGGCGGCGTGGGACCGCGGAGGCATACTGCTGCACTTCCTAAAGCGGATCGCGCACTGAGCACGGTTGTGTGCTATCGGCATTCGAGGCCCGCGCCCCTCTTCCTGTCGGATATGAAACGAAGTAACACGGCGGGTGGTATGGTACTTGCCTGCTGTATTAGTCAGTCGGTTTTTACACGTGGCAGGTATAGCTTCCCATACGGTACGAGTCCGGTCAGTACCGGTAACTTCTTGCCCCCCGTCGCCCTCCGCATGCCCGCAGGCACGTCCAGCATTTCCTGTCGGCCATAGAGATAACGGCGCAGCAGCCCGGCCGGCCAGCCTTCGCCGCCATGAAGGTGTGCAAGTCCGTACTGTGGCCACTGCAACATGTAGCGGCTTCATCGCCCGGATGACACCCGCTGCTCGCAGCCCACCCGCCCAACCACATCTTCAAGCGCTTGTCAGCCCCTTCACGGATCTCAATTCCCCTGGGCAACCCCGCCCGGCTGCAGCGCGCCTCCACCGCCCTCACCACCCTGCACGGCCTGTTCAGGAAGTCGATGAAGATGGTGAGCGCGCGGTGTGTGTGCAGTCGCACAGCTGCCCAAACACCGATTGGGCTCGGCACGAGCGACCCTGCCGGTCGACGCGTTTGCACGAGTCTCATCCGCACCTACTCCCGTTCCCATCTGCGGCCCGTGCAGGCAGCGGCACGATCGGCAGTAGCGAGTTCGACCGCCAGTTCCGTGCGCTGGTGGGGGAGGCCGAACCGCGGGTCGCGGAGCACGCCGCGCGCACCTACAGCTGGCTGCAGGAGCGGTCCACGGAGGGCAGGTGAGGCTGGTGGAGCCAACACGTCTCTGCCTCTGGGGGCAGACTGGGCGGGAAGCCGAGACGTTGCAACAACTAGGATTTCGGTTTGCTGGCAGGGAAATCTGGGTGCGGAAGGTGCAGTGCAGCGTGCACGTCTACCGGACGGGTTGTAGGACCTGTTGGGCGACAGCCGGGTTCTGCACCCAACGGAAGCAGCACCGTACAGTCGGTGCTGCGCTATTCCCATCGACCCGCACCGTACCCACACACGTGCTGCTGCCGCAGGTGGACGACGTGTCTTGGACCCGCAGCCTGGAGCTAAAACACATGCCCATGCTGGCGGCGCGCATCGTCGAGGGAGGCAGCGGCGGCACGGGGGGCGCGGGGCAGCAGGGTGAGGGGGCCGGGGGCCGCAAGAGCGATGCTGCTTGCGCATAGGCTATAGCAAGGAAGACCCCTTGGAGAGCCAGGGGGCACTGCGGCTAGGCGTGAACATGCGGCTAAACGCACGTGTCGACACACGCATGTATGAAGTGGTGCAGCAGGGATTTCCACCCTACAGTCCATGCCCATGTTGCTTTCCCTGCACCACCTGACCGTCCTCGCGGCCCTGGTTTCTGGCTCTTTGCTGGTGCTGCTGCAAGCAACCGCCCCACGCCACCTGATTCCATCACCACCCCTCCCACCTCCGCCTCCCGCGCCGCCATGTGCAACGGTTGCTGCCGTGTCGCGCGGCGCTGTACGGCACGCGCTGTCGTACGGCAGCTGCTGGGAGCTGCCAGGACGACCATGAAGTGGAGCTCATGGATGCACTGCTGGGCCGCTTGCAGGTGCGTGCAGTACAAAGAATTGTACAGCTCGTGTACGACACGCAGTAGCAGCCCAGGCGCTTGCCCTAGCTACACTACGATTGCAGTGTTGCCATGCGCTTCTGTGTGTCATGTTTCTCCACCCTCACGCGGGTTTGACACGCCGCACGGCCGTCACTGCTCCGCCCCGCCCTGCGCGCTCGCAGACGCTGGTGACTGCCGCCCTGCGCCACAACGTGTGCCACACGGTGGACGCCGAGCACACCTACTTCCAGCCGGTGGGTGGTGGTGTTGGAGCCAGCAGTAAAGCGCAGGTGGGTTGATGGGAGCCCTCGCTGGATGCCAAGCACACACACCTCGGTGGTCGGAGTGGTGACGATATGTAACTTGCCAAGCTGGAATTGACTGCTAACCTGATGGCAGGCGTTGTAGCGTGAAGTGGTATTGGCCTTTGAAGACGGTGTACTTGGGCATGGTACGCTGCCTGCCGTCTGCACATGCCGACGTGCACTTGCTGCGTTGTCCATGCTGCACCTCCGCATAGCTTTGCCGCTCGTTCTCCTTAATCTCCCGCGTCCAACGCGCATTTGCTGCCGCCGCGGTGGCTGCTCGCACACCAATACATGGGGTGTACCACGGATGCTGTGCACCACCACTCGAGCAGGTACCTCATGTTCTGCCCCCCCCCCCAGGCCATTGAGCACGTTGTGCTGCAGCTGATGCGGGAGCACAACCGGGTGGCCGTGCGGGTGCTCAACACGAACCAGGTGGGGCAAGAAGGAGGCGGGCGGAGGGAGGGCGTGGCCAGGCGGAGGGCATGAGGGGTTTGGGCGGAATGGCCTGGGCAGACTCTGCCAGTGCTCTGCCGGCGCACACGGCGCCGGGGTATCCACTGTGCCCGTGCACAGCTGCTACGGTTGCTGGCGGCTGTGGGTACCGTGCGGTCACGCCGCACGCGAATATACGTACGCACCCTGTCATTAGGTGCCAGAGCTTTTCCTGCCTCCTGGACAGCGGCGCAAGGAACACACAGCAATCTGCACGGCGCGGGCGCAGGCTGCAGCGCACCACGCTCCGTCTCCTCCACGCATGTTACACGCGGATTGCCCTGATCCCCTGCCCAACGCCCTGCCCCACGTCCCTTGCCCTCACCAGCCTGACCCCGCTTGCCCCTCACCTGCCCCACCTGCCTCACCCCGCCTCACCCCCCATCTCACTGCCCCTCACCTGCCTCACCTCCCCCGCAGGCCTACCTGACGGACTGCCGCGGGCGGCTGCTTGACCACCTGGAGGTGGCGCGGAGGGAGGGCTGTGTGCTGGGGGCCAAGCTGGTGGGTGAAGTGTGTGGGTCGGGGATGGATGCTGGGGCCAAGCTGGTGGGTGGGGATGGGGTAGCCGCACAGCGCAAAGCGGCAGAGGGCGTCACCAGTGCTAACTGCGGTTGTGGGTTGTTAAGTTGGTGTGACGCGGGGTGCATCGTTCAACGGACTGGCGGTAGGTTGCACGGGGGAGTAGCTGGAGGGCTGGACGCGAGTGGATACCAGTGGGTGCTATCACCCATGCAGCTGGCATTCTCCATGCGCCCATATGGACGGCGTGACTCAAGCCTGCCGAGCAACTGCCCATGCCGTGGGTTTTCCGGTCCAGGTCCGGTTACCATGCGCTGATACACGCGCAGTCCTACCCTCAATCTCATCCTGCTACACAACCCTAACCTTCACGTACCCCAGCCCCCCAGGTCCGCGGCGCCTACCCGCACCTGGAGCGCCGAGCTGCACACGAGCACAGGACTGGAGATTGTCACACACATCCATATTGTCACAAATGCCCCTAACCCACACGCACGCACGCCCCTGGTCCGCGGCGCCTAGCTGCACCTGGAGCGGCGCCGTGCCGAGGCGCTGGGCTACCTGCCTCCCTGCTGGCCGGAGCTGCAGGACACAAACGCAGCGTACAACGCATGCGCAGCGGACCATCCGTGCGGCGGCGGAGGGGCGGGCGCAGGTGGGCGGCGTGGGGGAACATATTACTTGTAACGCGCGAGTTTGGGGGGGGGGGGCTCACCCTGTCGAGCTGCAAGCTGCGGGATGCATCCACTAATCTTTTGCACCCTGCAAAGAAGGCACAGCCGGTCCGCAGAGCTGGTACCCCGTCGTGCCCTCATGGTACTCTTCAGCCTGCCGCCAACGTACTACGGGTACCCACACCACACCCGCGCCCCCAGGTGCTGCTGGGCACCCACAACCAGGAGAGCGCGGAGAGCGCGGTGCAGCTGATGGAGCAGCTGCGCATGGCGCTGGGGCGGGCGCGGCGGCCGGGCAGGACGCGGCAGCAGATGCAGCCAAGGCGTCAGAGGCGGGAGGCCTTGCGGCAAGCGTCTATGCAACTGCAATTCCATGCATTTAGATACGCTTTTGCATGCATCTTTGTTGGACATGCGCACCGTGAGCATCCTAACGGAACGTGATCGCGGGGCATGTGGTTCCGGCGCTGCATATGACGCTGCACGCAACAGCAATGGCAATGCGTCTTGTGTAGACCAGTGGCGTCGCATGCCTGCGTATGCTGTGGCCCAGAAGAGTGATGACCTTCTTGGGCTTGGCTCCCAGCGAGGTTGTTGGGGTGCAGCTCGGAGCATGACGGTTGGGAAGCGGTGACGAGGCTCTGTTGAGCGTGTGGGGCCTGGTGCGAGGTCTGACCGGCAATCGGCCTCTGGCCTCAGTATATCGCTCGTAGAGTGAACTTGAAGGTGCGTTACTAGGGTTATTTGTATGCAAGCGGCGTAAGATGCCCGCCACGGCCTCCTGGGTCGGTGGTTGAGTACAGCGTGCGTGCCTGTATGCCATGCCGTGTCAGTGGAGGGTCTGGTCTTTTGATGACGTGGGTGCAGCTGCGGCGGCTTCGGCAGCTGCACCAGCAACCGGCAGGACAACCCGCGGTGGCGGCAGCGGCGGCGGCAGCGACCCCTTGCACCCCGCCCCAGGCTCGGCACCTGCGTTCCCGCCCGCCCGCTGCCTATTCAACACCCAGTCCGCGGCTTCGGAAATGGGCCCGAGCGAGCACGGCACTCATGTGCATGCCGTACGGGCGGGCGGCGCAGACACTAACGCCGGGCCTTGACAACCCGCCGGCAGCCGCCATCGGCGCAGACGCGCTCATCCGCGTTAGCAGCGGGAGCAGCACGCTTCCGTCGGGAGGGACATACCGCCTCGTGTTGTCTTGCCTCGCGGCCGGAGGCGATGGCGCTGACATCGGTTGCGGCGCTGTGTTGGACCCTGAGCTGTGGAGCACGTATGCGTGCCGACTGAGGCGGTTGGCGGCTTGGGGCCGGGGCAGGAGGGCCCGGCGACCCACGCCAAGGGTGCGGTGGGGGCTGCAGGGCGTCCTGAGGCCCAGCGAATTCCTGTCGGCTGAGTCAGCCTTTGCGGCCCCTGCAATGGCCGTAGGGGTGCCGACAGACGGCCGGGGAACCGCCAGGGCTCCCTTTTAGCGCGTCCCTCTCAAGCAGCGCCATCATACCCCTACCCAACCCCCAGCATCAGCTCCACACCCACCATCTGCGCAAACAACCCTACACGGCCCTGGCCCATCCAGGGCGCCCATGGGCCCTGAGGTTACAGCGCCCCCGGCCAGGTGGTGAGGGGTGGCCTGCCTCGCAGCTGGCCGAAGTGGCCATGTGCCGGCACACACGCACGGACATCGTCACGACGGCCGACAGCAGCGGCATCTCCACCAGCTCCCTCGAGCCCCTCTTCGTCGCGAACCCCTACGCCAGCCCCGGCCGTACCAGCGGTAGCGCCGCAATGGTAGGAGTACCACCATTACCGCAGCGGTGGCAGTGGCGGAACGACCCACAGCCAGCCCAAGCACACGCCTGGACACCTCTGCCCCACCACCTGGGCCCCTTCCCCGCAGGATACTTCTCCAACCCCCGCCGTGGTTAAAATGCTCCGGTCGGGCAAGGAGATGATCGTCGGCCCCAGTGTCCCGGTCTTATTTGGCGGAAAATTCTGAGCGCTCATAATTTCCGGCCTTTTGAGTCAAAATTCTGATAGTACTGCTCATAATTTTGGCCTGAAACATTATGATTCCAATAATTTTTTCCTGGGGGGCAAGCCCCCCAGACCCCCCAATGACTGTGGAACATTCAAATAGCAGGAGCACTACATTCTATCTTCGGACGGAGGCAGCGTTGCGTTCGATGCCATATCCGGTATCAGGCCAACAGCAAAAACGGTACCATCAGGCGTCCTGCACCACCCCTTTCCATTCACTACGGGGTACGGTGCGACCCTCAGCGGGCATCATTGTTGGCGTCTGGCAACTTAAGCGGATGCCAGCCCTACTTCCTAGTTGCACACCCACTTGGGGAACCGTACCCGGCTACCCAGCGCTCGCGCGTGCACTGCCTACATGCCCGCTGGCGTTCTGCCGGAGGGGGGGCATATATTGCGGCCTCCGGCACAGTTAGGGTGTACCTGGTGTCATGGGAGGGGCTGACCTGATAATAATTTTCGCCTTCATTCCCCAGAATTCTGATGGTACTGCTCAGAATTTCCACTGCAATGATTAAGGGAAATTCTAAATCCTTCAGAATTTCTGGCCAAAAAATTCTAAACCGCGGCCGAAACGGCCGCAAAAATTATAATAATTCTGAAGACCGGAACACTGGTCGGCCCAGACAGCGGCGCGCGGGTGTATGTGCGGCACCTGCCACTCCCCGAGCCCAACGGCGCACGTAGCGCAAGGCACCTACACCGCCGTCCTCCAGCCCGCCCAGCCCAGCACCATCGCCCTCACCTACCCTCGCGTGCAGGCGATAGTTGGGTCCCTCCGTGCCCGCCTCCTGGCACAGCAGCGGCTGATGGCACAGTGCGCCAGGACCCCTGCCTCCAGCCGCTCCAACAGCGCAGCAGCAACCCCCCACTCGGGCAGCGCCGGCGACCCCGCTGCTGGACCCACCACCTCGCAGTCCTACCCGGTCCTGGCCCTGAGCTGCGACCGGACCCACACCGTTAACCTGCTCACCTGCAGCGAGGAGGAGGTCTACAGCCTCCTGCATATTCAGCGGCCTGATGGTGCGCAGCTCCACCTCGCCTCCACCACCTTCGACAGGTCAGTGGAGGTGCCTGCATGGCCGTTCTCGGCTGGGGACGTGCTGGCCATTAACATGGCGCACCCAGAGGGCCTGGCCACCGTGCTGCTGGCATGCTGCGCCAACGAGATGCTGCAGCTGCAGACGCCCTGTGAACTTCAGTACACCAGCCCAAACTCCAGCAGCAAGGCGGTGCTCACCCCGGGGATCAGCTCCAACTACCCCCACAACCTCGCCGCAGCTGGCCAGAACCTGCTGCTGCGCGATATGTGGGCTGCCTGCGGCACCCTGAGGGCCATCGTGGGCAGGCAGCCACTGGACGACACCCCCGTCGCGCCCCACGACACCAAGTCAGCCCGCCAGGCCATTCGGACCGTGTGCCAGGCCATCTGCACAGCGCAGCCCACAGCTGTAGACCCGCCGGCCCCCGTGGAGGACACGGTGTTTTCGCCTGAGATTAAGACACAAATCCTCGACATGTGGGGTGCGGACTCTGACGATGAGCTGCCACCGCCGCCGCAGCAGCAGCAGCAGGACGGGCAGGGCCTGGGCCACCACCCCAACAGCCGGTTGAACCTGGCGGCCACCTTCGACCTGGCCGCTGGCGCGGCCAACAACCAGGGCGCCCTGGCCGACACAGCCGGGACGGCGCAGGTAAACACAGGGCCTGCACCCGTATGGCACCAGCATGCTCTTTGCGATACCCTCACCCCGCCCTGCCGCATGGCACGCAAGCACCTCGCCTGCCCGCGATACAGCACACATACCCCCATGATGCACCCCGATACCCTCCTCACCCGCCTGCCCCGCCCCCTAAACCCCCAGGCGGGCGACGGCCAGGTCAACGGCCCCACCCCGGGCGCCTCCCTCGATGCAGAGGCCCGGATTGCCGCCCTCACCGCCGCACTGGCGAAGAAGAGCAGCTACTGGCCGGGCCCAGGCTGCCGTACCCGCCGGCAACCCCACCGGCAACCCCAACGGCACGACCGGCCCCAACGTGCCCGGCGGACCAGTTGGCATGGAGGTGAGCAGACTCACCAGCCCCAGCAGCCCCCAACACCCCCAGGTGCCCCACGGTCCAAACCTGCACTCCCCAACCATACGCCACTTAGCCCCTGCCGCGCTGCCCGCGCCCCATACTGCCGACCACCGACACACCTGCTACCCTGCTGCCCTGCATCCAACTCACACCAACATGAACTCAACACTCCCCTGGCCCCACAGGGGGTTGAGCACCAGCACGGCGCCGCGGGCGGCACGTCGCCCCCCCCCAAGGTGCCGCGAGTGGGGGACGCTGAATAAACACCTTGGCCCTGTGGGGCTGGGCCCCACTGCGAGCGCCGCCAAGGGTGCAGACGGCCCAGCCAGGCCGCCCTATACTGAGACCAAGAAGAAGCTGAGCTTGGAGAACCTAGCTGGCCCCACCAAGGCCATGGTGTGGACCGCTTTTATCCTAGCGCTGGCCTCCTGGATTGAGACGGACACAGACCTGCAGCTGGACGGCAGGCTGTTGATTGATGCGTGCGCGCGACTCGGTGCATTGAGAGGCACCATGACACTAACCCTGCATCTACTGCTTTCGGGGTGGATGGTTCAGAGACGGTACACTGGCGGCACCGGAGCCGCACGTTGGGAAAGCCACCGATGGTGTGTGCGCTGTGCTATTGCTGCGATGGGGGGTCTCCTGCGCCTAGCGCCACCGGTACTCATAGCGTGCCGCACATGTGTTATAATGGCAGTACATGCGCTGACCTGGATGGGCACTGACCTATGGCATGGGCTGTGTACGCTGGACGGGACAGGCTCGTACACAGGAGCCCTGTTTAACATGGCCTGGGGAACGTTGGTAATTGGCCACCTTGCCATGCTGCCGGTGCTCACGGTTACAGCAGCCTGCATGCGCCTCCCAGCGGCACGAAAGACACCAGCCTTTGTACGCACTGCATACCTAGTACCTACAACAGCCCTCAGTTGCTTACCACTTGCAGCAGCCGTCAGCTTGCAGCAACACTTTACCATTGCGGCTCGCCTGCTCTACTTCTCAGCTACTCTAGCGTGCTGGAGCCTCCACGTGTTGTCACACCCGTCCCTGACTCGCCTGCTGACCAGATTAGCGCAACTTGGGCACATGCACTTGCGCCGAATCTCACACCCGTGTAGCGCCAACTGCACCCTACTCTTCGCCGCCTATACCACGTGCCACCAGGCCTACCCGGTGCCAACTCTGCTTGTCTCCATCGTTGCAGCGAGCCAGTGGGGTGACTCAGCGCATCCGCATGTACTCAGTTTCCTACTGGCACACGCAGCCACAGCCATAACCAGTACGGACCCCACTACCGCCAGCGCTTTACTCGCCGCCGCCATCCACAGTCTGCTGTCACGCATGCTGATACACCCTCGTACTAAGACTACAAGAACTGCACCAATGCCGTACCACCCCGACACCTCCCTCTGGCGCACGGAAACGAACAAGCACAACACTGCACAACCCACAATATTTGACAGCCTAACTCGGCATCTCAACCACTACAGACACCTGCCGCCCAGGACCGGGCAATGCCACAACGGGTAAACGGCGCCACCAGCGCCATGGCACCAACCGCAAGCACCCCCACAGCAAACAGCGCCCGGGGGCAGGCGCACACACCGTGGGCATCCAGCTATGGACCCGCTAACCCCGACCCCGCAACATGGCCCACACGTACGACACACTGCCGGGGCCGAGCGGACGACACAGACGTCGCGGCAACGCAGGGAACCCAGGCCCCGCCACTAGTGACGTGGCCCCCACCAGCCAGTCTCTACCACGAGCCGCAGGAGAAAGGCTTTTGCCAAGTCCACGCCCTCAACCACCTGCTTGGTCGCCATTGCATCGACTCCTACCACGTGCTGGCCTACAGCGGCGCAACTAGCCACCATGCACTTGGGTGAGGAACAAGCCCGAGACTGGCAAGATTGCTTCACGCCCGGACAAGGATGGTTCGACACAGCGCTTATCAACAACTATCTATACCATACCGTCCGGATCCAAAATAGACCACATGCGTTCCTGCACCTTGCATACGGAGGTACACTCCGCGCCCAAACCGGACGCACTCAGCAGGCCACCCTGAACAGCATCATCTGCCCAAACCCCGAAATTGGCTTTATCGTCCTGCGGCGGGGCATGCATACACCATTAAAAAACAAGGACCAGACTGGTATGTAATTGACTCCCTAGCGCAGGGCCCTAGGGTACTAAGAGGCGCCGACTGGGGCCACATACACGGCCGCATCAGCTACCTGTACGCCGCACATCAAGACCACCACGCAGCGATGCCACCCGCCTCATGTACGACGTCCCCCAAGCCCCCCCAGACTGGCTGCCAGCCAACACCATGCTGAGTCCCGCCCCCCGAACGGCCCAAGCCACTGAAGACCCCAAACTGGGGACGGACAACATAACCCCGACCCAGGTTCTCCCCAGCCCAGCTCCCAGCCCCACGTTGGCCCCACCCCACTACACGCAGGCAGAAACAGCGCTGCCTGCTACGGCGCTCACATCTCCCACCACGCACCCCAAAAGACGCACCGACCCGACACCCCCAGCTGCGCCCCCTAGCACGAAACCCAAGCCTCACAACCGCAAGACCAAACCCACCGACACGCATTCACAACCAAACAAAAGCCGCGCACCATAGCCGACTTTTTCAACATGCAACGGGCCAACGCGCCCAAGCCAGACAACCCCACAGAAGTGGAACCCCAACCCACTGTGGCGGCCCGAGACCACAACGCCGGCGGGCCACCGATACATTCGGTGACCACACATAATGTGCGCGGCATTGAGGGAAAGAACCTGGCCCTCACCGCCAACCAACTCCTGGATAAGCAACCAGACATCGCTGTCCTCACGGAAACCAAACTGAGCCACGGCCGCACCAAAGGCACGCGAGCCGTTAAAGAGCCCTCACTCCCGCCTACACCACGTTCTGCAGCACCAAACCGGCCAAAACGGACTCCATACCTAGCAACCAACGGGAAGCCGGGGTCCTAGTTGCCCTTTCAATAAGTACGGCAGCCCCGCCTTCATGCAACCCGCACCCATCCCCACCAACCTCCAAGGTCACCTATGCCACGTGACCCTTGCACCACCCGGCAGCATCCCTATGCACGTCATCGGGGTCTACTTCCCATCGGGGCAAGAGACGTCCGACCTCCAAACACGACACGCCCTCTACACCTACTGCGAACAGGTCATACAGCAAGCAAACCAATCTGGGCGCGCGCACGTCATCATCGCTGGCGACTTCAACGCGGTGTGCCAAGCGGCCGACCGCAGCACCCAAGAGCTAAACGCCTCTGACCGAAGACACATACAGTTCCTTGCAAGCAGCAACGCGGCCCCGGTCAAGCCATGCACAGGCGCGGTCGCACGGCCGCTACTTTCTGCCAACTGCAATGCAACGGGCACTACCACCGCAGCCGCATAGATGACATCCTTCTCTGTGCGCCAGCCCACGCAAGCATCAAGCAATACCTGCGAGAGCACCCCGACGCTACCCTACACGAGTCACCGGACTGGCTGGGCGGCTCGTATGACCACCACAGCCTGACCGCACTCATTCCCGCAGCCAGCGTTCACCTATATCACGCACTGCCAGTAACCACACAGCCAAGTGAACGCCACCCATGGCAGGACGTCATCCTACCCCTCCCGCCCGCCAAAACTGTCACGGCCGCGCCGACATGGAAGCTCAGCTGGCAGCGGACAATGCCACCCTGGCCGACATGCTTGCACCTGCCGTGCGTGCTGTACAGAACACAGTTGACCTGCTCAACCAACAGGAGGACAAACCCGCCCTCCAAGCAGCCGCCCACATGGACACGCTGCGCCAACAGCCAGGGTGGAATCCTCGACCTGAATGCATGTGCAGCCAAACTCATGCAAACCCTCACGTCAGCCCTCGACATCTATATAGGCCACCATGAGAAAAGCCGCCCAAGACGGGGAAGAGGCACCTTCCCCGAAAAACCAACAAAGCCATAAAGCGCATGGCAGCCCAACTTGGCGCCGAACAAGCCAGGCTGCAGCAACTGCTGCAACAGCAGCAGCAACACAAGCAACATCACACGCCAAGAGATCGGGGCCTGCCACCACCAGCGCAGCCCCGCCCACTGCCGCGGCAACGAAGAGGCACGAGCAACGTGCAAGACCCTTAAACACGAACTGCACTCCTACATCCGGACACAGCAACGCATCAACGCGGTCCGCTCCGTCGCACATTCCAAAGACGCTTTGCCAAAAACGCTAAATGGGGTCACAAGGCCATCTTTCAGACCGACGTGCAGGAGCGAGGCCTCCGGGCACTACTGAACGAAAACACGGGGGAAGTAGTGCACACCAGTGAGGGCATCCTTGACGCCCTGCATGGGTACTTTGCCAAACTCGCAACCCCATGCTTTGGCACCAAATCCTCGTACCCACAACGGGCGAGGCGGGCCTACCCCTGGAATGAGGAGGGTGCCCCCGACCACTTCGTGCTCCGCCAAACACAACACCCGGACTCCCACGAAACCCTCCGCCTGGTAGCCGACCCGTCCAACTTCGCACAGTGCGTACAGTTCCTTGCCCGTAACAAAGCCCCTGGCCCCGACGGCATCCCCAACGAGCTCCTGCGAGCCCTCCCCGACAGCGTGCTCCGCAACATACACGACCTCTTCACCATAATGTGGGCAGGGGTGAAACACCTGAAGAATGGACACTCTCCGACACTGTCCTCCTTCCCAAACCCGGCGCTGAGCACAGCCTCCGTATCAGGACAAGCGCCCAATAGCGCTGGCTAACACCACGTATAAGCTATGGACCAGCCTCATTACGCTCTGCCTAACACAAACAGCTGAGCAGATCCACGTGTACAGCACAGCGCAGGAGGGCTTCCTCCAAGGACGCAACACCGAAGGCAGTTCCTCAACCTAATACACGCCATCGAAGATGCGGCCCTCTCGGGCTGGACCTGTACGTCCTGTACATTGACTTCTCGTCCGCATTCAACACCATAGACCACGACAAGCTAGTACAAATCATGTGGGACCTGGGGCTCCCCAGTGACCTCATCCGTGTAGTGCACAACCTCTACCGACGCAGCGCACCGTATTCGCACAGAACATGGACTCACCGCAGACATCCCAATTGAACGCGGCACGATTCAGGGCGACACCCTGTCCCCCGCACTCTTCGTCCTCTTCATCGAGCCCCTCCTCCGCTGGCTACACGCTGGTGGCCGCGGCTACCGGTACGGATGCCTGTCCGCCCATGAAAACGACCAACATGCGCTCAGCTCAGCTGCGTACGCCGACGACCTAGCTGTCGTCACCAGTAGCACCACCGACCTCGCCATCCAAGCCGACAAAATTGCACGGTTCTCCGAATGGGCTGGCCTCCAGGTCAACCACAGCAAATGCCGCGTCACAGGAGCCCTCTACCACACCGCCTGGGCCACCGGCAGCGGCATGAACGGGGCAACATGCCCCTCCACCCTAAGACGTCGGCTTGCCGACAAAATCAAGATTGGGGCACAGCAGTCCCATACCTCCCCAACCGAACCCTTCAAGTATCTCGGCGTGCACATTACCCTGACCCTCGATTGGCGGCCCCAGCTCCGAGCCACCCTTACTGCCCTCAAAGAGCGAACCACACAGCTAGCTCAGTCTATGGCCTCACCGGACCAGCGGCTCGAAGCATACAGCTCTGCCTCAAGCCCGCCATGGCCTATGCGCTCGCAGCCATGCCTTTCTCACCGCCGACATCCAAGTCATTGATCGTGCAGTGGCCCAGGCGGCACGCAAGTGCTATGGCCTGAAAGGAGGATTTCCCACGGGCGATCCTCCTGCCAATAAATCAGTACGGCCTTGGCGTAGGATCCCTCCTCGAGTACGTGAGAAAAGCAACCCGCGCACTTACAATGGCACTCAATGATGCCGGGCGCCTAGGCGGTCACCCGCGCTCTCCTTCGTGCACAGTACAATTACGCGGGTAGCCTATCCCCCCAGGCCCTCAGCCGGGAGGCCACCTTCTACAGCACCCTGAAGATGCTCTCCCTCGCCAGGGAGCATGGCCTCAGCATTGAAGCTCCGCCTGAGCAAAAAGATTCGCTCCGCCTTAACAGCCTCCATAGCCTCCTGGCCGCGGCCCAAGCCCGCCACCAAGAGACCGAGCAGCGGCTACCTCGAAGTCGCGTGATCACGCTCGCCGAGCTCGGACTCGACCTCCGTAGCCTGCGGACACAGCGTTCAGCCGGGCAGGAAGGCGTGCACCACCTGATCAGTACACACGAACTACTCAGGATAAGGCCGGGCGACCGCCCGCCATAAGCGTGCGCTCAATCGCCTCAGCCTCTACGTGAGCACAAGCGTAGACCCCACTGTCTACGCGGGCCCAGTTCACAAATATAACAAGGTGAGCCCCCTCCCTGCTCACCAGCGTGCTATCCCCCCCTCGTCCCCCCTGGCACACCTATTTGACCAGGACACCCTGCCCCGCCCCGACCCCCAACAGCGCCTCACCAGATGGCTGGTGCCGCGCGCCCCCGGACCCAACCCCCCCGCTGCAGCCCCAGAACAGATTCCTGAGGCCCAGGCGCACCAAGAGCCCGGCCCCGCGATGTCGACAACCCCGACCCCCCTAGGTCAGACCACCCTCGACCCACTAAAAAGCAACGCCAGGAAGCCCGTATCCACGCTAACACCCGCACGGCCATCCCTAGCACTGGGACAGCGCTTGCCAATGGGGCCTGCTGGGCGGCGGTCCAGGAACACCTCGAACCTACCACAAGACCGGTATAGCAACGAGCACGCCCTTGCAGTGCACACCCTGATGCTGTCCGAGGCCTTCATGAAGGCCCTTAAAGCGGCAATCCCCGGCCTTGGCTCACACGCTAAACCTGCCTACTTACCAGCTGGGTTCCAGCGCCCAAACCCACGCCAAGTCATCCTGGCAGGCAGCCCGCGCGCAGCTCTCAACCCCGGGCCACCTACCTCTGTCCTCAAGACACGCCGACCGCAGACAGATGGCGGACCGCCTCTGTACCCTGCTGTACGATGGGTACGACGAGGCGACGCAGATCCTGGCCGGCCCGGTGACAAACCAGCAACGCCCCCTGCGGGAGGGTGAGAAGCGGGCGGTTGGCTCCACACACGAGCGGTACTATGAGGTTGCATGGCGGCCCACCACTATCCTTGAGAGTCTGCTCCCCGCCTACAAGCTGCTGGGGTATCAACCCGCGCGAACACAGTCCGCTGGCACCCTGGCCCCTGAACTGGGGGGTGCCCAGCTGATCCGAGTGGAGTGGCAACCCACGTGGGAACCGGCCCCCGCTGTCACCCGTAGCTGGCCACAACTCCTCAAGGAATATGAAGCAGAGAAAGCTGCCAAAGCCAGCATCCCCGCGCCCCCGCCTGCCCGCGACACCCACCTCAGCGAACGCCAGCGGCAGGGCATCTGGCCCCCAGCCAGTGAAGCCGATGAACTCAGCACCCGGCGCCTCCTCAGGCGCAGCACCCACATTGATGTCACCCCCTGCAACCCGGACAAGGACATTGATGTTAGCGGGCCCCACACCCGTCGGGTGCACACTATCAAGTAGGCACCCACTCCACAGAGCCACGCCTGGAACAGACGATCGGCGTTGATGACCAGGCCCATGTCTACACGCCCGACGGCCGATGGGTAGGATCCCTGACCCACGAACGTCTGCATGGCCTCCGCATGCGGTATGATCAAGCCACACAGGCTGACCCTGGGCTGGTCACTAAGTACAATCTCAGGGATGGATTCCCAGAGGCGGTGGCCCGCCTCTTACAGCGCTACCGCAAGGCACCAAACGCGGCCCCTATACCATCACCGACGTGAGTGAGGTTAGCACGACCACCCTCTGCTCTCAGCTAATTGCCACCGCCTTTGGCCAACCGTACACGGAACGCTTCTCCTCACCTCTCAACGCTGGACTCTTTGCTGACCGATACTACACACCATTCGCTGAGGATGAATGCTTTGGCGCATCCCTAGACGCCTTCTCCGTCCCGTTCCAAGGCATGTCCTTTGCCCACCCCAGCCATGACCCCGACGCATGCCGCCACGCACTGGCGTGGGCTGCCGCCAGCGCAGACCATGAGGCCGACGACGCCCCACCCTCCATTACCCTGGTCCTCGCCCCACACCGCCCAGGGGCACGCCACCTATCGTACCTCTCCCCAACAGGGTGCACTGCGCAGCGTACCTACCCTGCACTCACCCCTTCGTGACGATGGTTGCTGGTGATGGCACTAAGTCGCACTCACGCGGCAGCGGCGCCAATGCGTACAACCTCCTCGCTGTCACAAACACCTCTGGGGCTGCCCTGTACCACACACAGGTACTCCCCGCCTCACCAGCGCATACAAGTCCCTCTCTGGCCGCTATGATGAGGGCTACCCAACCGCGACAGGCCCTGAAGCTGACCCGGCGAAGGATTCTCGATGGGCCCGCCGGCAGTTCAAGCGGGTGCAGCACCGCCCCACTGCCCCCTCCGCCCCCAACGTGGCACCGCACCGCCGGGGCGCCGAGCCCTGCCTCGCCAACCTGCCCGAGTCATACCCCGCAACCCAAGCCCTCCGCTTTGCAACAAGTACCTGCCTGTACACTGACGGTAGCAGGGTTGAAGGCGACAACGGCGCCGCGCAGCTAGGCGCCGCGGTCTACGTCGCCCACTGTGGCACTGTCAGCCGTGTAGACCCAAACGGCCTAGGCTGCACTCAAACTATCACGCGAGCAGAACTCGCTGCAATACATCGCGCCCTAGAAATGGCTGAGGAACGGGGTATGCCCAACGTACATATCCTCTCGGACTCGGCTGCTAGTCTGTACCTAATCAAAAAGTACATTGATAATGCCAAGAAACTTAGCATGAGCAAACATCGCGACCTCCTCCGCCTCATCGTCGGGCTGCTGCAAACGCGCGCGTACACGGGCGCTCCACCCACCTCCTGAAGGTGAAAGCCCACTCCGGCGTCTACGGAAACGAAGAGGCGGACCGATGGGCCACCGCTGTTTCTAAAGGGGAAATCGCCCCTGACTGCGCCTGCCCTGCGGATAATGAGCCATACGGTAAGATCTGGTGGCCACACCAAAGCAGCACCAACCGGCAAGCCAACGACCTCAACCGAGGGATTATCTCCCTGCTAGCCGCCTCCACCTTTGGTGGGTACAGCCACAGCACCAAGAGCACGGACTGCTGGCAGGAGGCCGCCCCGGACCTGTGTCCCCGCGCCAGCAATGCAACCACCCAGAGGGGGAGTGTGCACAAACACTGGAAGCGGGTCTTCGACTACCGCTACTGGCAACTGTGGCACGCTGGCCTCGCCCACCGTTACAAAAGGCCCATGAAGGGCAGCTTCCTCAATGCCGATGGCAAGGCCATGTGCCCAATCTGTAAACAAGAGCCTGATTCGGGAGGACACATCCTTGGCGGCTGCAAAGCAGAACCATACCATAGCTGCTACATAAAGCGACACAACGAGGCTGTGCAACTGATTGGCGAGACCATCCAGCACGGATGCAACGGACATGGCTTTATGCTGATGGACGCGACATCAGCCGCCGACATCCCAGGCTACGTGACAGGCACCCGCCTCCCACAATGGCTGCTACCCTCCGTGGCACCTGACAAGCTGGAAAAATTCCGCCCCGACATCCTTTGGATTCCCACCCTCACACCTACCCAAGCCAAGTGCCCCCGGTGGCTGGCGGCCGCCTGCGGGGCGAACGCCCAGGCCACAAAGTCTACATCCTTGAGATCGGCTATACAGGCGACCTGCGCCACAAGGAGAAAATTGCGGAAAAACTAGCACAGCACGCAGAGCTCGCCACCCTGCTGGCCGAAGCGGGATGGGAAGTGCAATACACCCGCAGGGAAGCCATCACCCTTGGGGTGGGGGGCACCATTCGCAACGACCTTGCCCCCCTTCTCCGTGAGCTCAGTGTCCCAGCCAGACGCGCCAATGCATGTTGCGACAACCTCCACCACCATGCCGTCTCCTGGCTGCACCGCATAGTCAAGATGCGCCGGCACCATGAGGCCGGTGGCCCCGTAACCAACCCCCATCCCCGTAACCACTCAACCAACCCCCCTTACCACCCACGGTGGTAGACGCGTACAAACGCCCTACCCCCTTAATATCACGCAGGGTCATGCCCGCGTAACATTAATATTATTATTACGAGCACGCGCAAATGGATCAAGTTGTTCCGGTTCAGCGGGCGGCAGCAGACCGATGCCTGGCGCCCACGTCCGGCGTAGTATGTGGCCAGCGCGTATGTGGCCAGCGGTAGGTACGAAAGCTCATGATGGTATTCTTCCTGTCCAACGTTGACCAGGCCGCAGCGATGGCACAGGCGCTGGTGGGCGCTTCGGGCTGGAAACAAGCGGCGGCATCTCCACCAGCTCCCTCGAGCCTCTCTTCGTCGCGAACTCTTACGCCAGCCCCGGCCGTACCAGCGGTAGCGCAGCAGTGGTGAGGAGTACCACCATTCCAGCGGCGGTGGCGGCGGCATTGGCAGTGGCTTGCTGGACGATCTGTTCGCGTCTTGGCCTCGCCGTCATTGCTGGAGTGGCGGGCTGGGGGCGTACGGCCAGCAGCAGCAGCAGCAGCAGCAGCGGAGAGCGGCGGACGGTTGCTCAGGCGACACGGCGGGTCTTGAGCAGCGGCGAGGCGGGAGGGGCGGGGGTCTTGGAGCCAGGCGCCCGCTAGACCGCCAGCGAGGTGGAGCTTCCAGCGGCAGCAGCGGCGGGTGCGGTTAGCGGCGGTGAAGGGGCTGCTGGTGGTAGGAGGAGTCGGCACTAGCGGGCGGGGAGGAGTACGTTTGTTTCCTGACGAGGCGGGGTGCTGTCGGCCACCGTAGGGCATGTCTGGGGCCGCTGTGTCATGTTGTAGGAGGGGCACGCAGCATGAGCATTTGATGACATGCGGGAGGCTGCAATGCTATGAGCTGGGGTCGTGGCGTGTAGTGCTGACCTTCCTCTGTCGCTTTCCTGCACAGCGTCCCCACCACCTCAAACACCGTGTTGAAACCGAATCAACGGGCGCTGTTGACGAGGAATGAAACTGGAAGAACAAGAAGCGTCGTGTTGTTACAAGGGAGTCGGAAGCCGTGCTTGCGTTCAGCACACGGCGGAGGCACCGGGGCTTCCCGACCGTGAAGGTGTGTGTAGGCACATCCAGGTGGAGCATCTTAGTCAGGCTCAAAGTTCGCAAAGTACCGTACGCCAGCGTCGCACACACGCCGTATGCCGTAGGACGCCAAGCAACAGGCGTGCCCCTGTGCCCAGGACAGGCATGCCCACAGGGCCAAACACCATGCACCGACGCTGTGCAAAGAGGAGTGTTAGTGAGGTTGCATGCACAAATGTTGCCGTACTCAAAATGCGCCGTACTCAGATCCCACGAACTCAAATCGCGCGGCACACGTACTCAAAATGTGCCGTACTCAAGTCACACGTACTCAATTCGCACGGCACATGTACTAAGGCGCGGCAATGCCACCATTGACCTATATTCCTCTCCTGAGATGACATCCTGCCCACCTTTCATGTCAGAAGGTGAAATGTCGCTGTTGCAAGCAGTGGGACAGCATGGGCCGTACCGTATGTGCCAGGGGAGACACATCTCCCCTGGTATGTGCAGTGGAGTGAGGGCCATCCGGCTTACGGAAGCAAATGCAGTGGTACTCAACTGGCAGCACTCCTTGCCGCACGTTGCATGCATGTCGTTCCTCGCTGGTGGGGGGGCTCCGCCCCCTCACACCCCCCCGAGCAGACACCTTGCTCCTGGAAAGGGGAGCCACACGCAAATAGCCAAGGGCACACGGAACGGCCATCCCGGGGTGTAGGGTCGGGGGATGAGCAAATGCCGTCTTGGACGTCGCCCAATCCTTGTGTGCCAACTCGGGGGGGTGTGGGGGGCCGGAGCCCCCCCACCAGCAAAGGACATGCGTGGCCTGGGCTCTGCAATATGCAAGCTGTCAGGTTGGGGCGGACATGTTGTGTGAAGAAACAACCTTGGTGGGGGTGGGGGCGGAGCCCCCAGCGAAACGTCATGCATGTCTTGTTCCTTGCCATATACCCTGCCTGCGTGCCCTGTCAGGGGGCGTGGGGGCAGCCCCCACCAGCAAAGGCATGCGTGATTTGGGCTGTGCCATGTTGCCCTCAAAATGCCCCCGCTGGTCGACCAGGACTTGCATACCGATACACACTCATTGCTGGAGTAGTGCGACAATTCTCGAAGCACTGCAAGTACTGTAGAATTCAGATTGCGCTGTTTTGTTACAAGGGATTCGGCAAGAGGCAGCGAATGACACGCACGGCTTGGGCAATTCATGCTTGGGCAAGGCAAACGGCACCAGGCAAAGCATGCCCTCCGCTGGTGGGGCTCTGCCCCGAGCGGAATGCCCTGGATAGGGCTCCCCAACGAATCACTGCATGGACTGGTGCTGTGTGCCCTGTGTTCATGCGCGGGGTTCGTTCCCCCATCCAAAAGCAAGGTGTCCGCTCGGGGGTGTGTGGGGGGAGCCCCCACGCGAATGACACGCACGGCCTGGGCCATGCCGTATGCCCTGCGTTCATGCGTGCAGCATCAAGGTTTACGACTTGTGCAGCTTGCCTCTTTCAGGCCGACGTTGCTTCGCCATTTCAGCACGGGCATGTCAATGTCAAGAGTCCATGACGGACAGCCCGGGAGCCTGGCTGCGGCGGCTTTTGCACGTTGCTGGTTTTGCACATAAGACCGGCATTAGTGCTTCTATCGCGATGGAGGCACAACGGTCTGGCCAACGGTATGCTGTCCGTGCGGCGACTGCGTGCGGCGCCCGCGTGCTGAGATGAGTTTAATTCGATGCGGCCTTTTCGCGCCTGGATCCAGATATGCAGAAATACATCGAGACATTCCGAATGCAATGAGCCACCTCGCCAAAACGCGAGGAAGCCGCGCGAATCTACCGGTACAGACATAGGTGTCTAGAGGGGCGGTTTAAGACGCGGCGTGTAGTGCTGACCTTCCTCTGTCGCTTTCCTGCACAGCGTCCCCACCACCTCAATCAATGCACTTGCTACACCTGCCAAGCGCCACCGTCAGTTCGTCACATTGACGGCGCTGGTGGGCAATCGCAGCGCCAGGAATACCAGGAACACCGTTACCATCAGGGTGCGCAGGGACAGGACGACGCTCGGTTTAAGTGCGAACGTGTGCACATGCCGTGCAGCCTCACAAAGGCGGCCTCTGCAGATTGTGATACAGGGACTCACGTACGCTGGACTTCAAGTGGATTGTCCTGCAAGCCGGCTGCTGTAGCAGGCTCACCTGTGTGAGCAAGGCCGGTAGGGCATGTCAACGCTGCGCAAGCCATGTCACGTTCTCCCTAGCATGCAAGGTTGGTCCAATACATGTACTCCTTGAGCCTTGAACGGAGTGAGAAGCCACGGGCAACGGATGCACACGGCCCCTCAGTGTGGCTTCATGTACGCTTTCCAGTCTGGAAATAGGGCAGCTCACATAGGTTTGCATGGCTTTGCTCGCGGCACCGTCGTCCTTGTCCAGTCCTTCCACGACTTACAGTAGTGAGCAAGTAACGGCTGCATGTGGCCACGCTTGCAGCCGCCTCAGCCGTTGCACGCCTCACCTGTGCTCTACATGCATGCCCAGCCACGAAGTGCCCGTGTGCACCCCTGCCCACGTTTCTACCCTGGCTTCTCACTGTCGTTCGTTCCAGCCTACAGAACCACCCTGCCACTGCAAATTACCTTGGGCCTAAACACATGGCAAAAGACCGCCAACAACAAACAACACTGCAAGGCCATGCGCACAGCCAGGTCAGCCAGGACGTTCAGGTAATGCCCTGCCACGTGGCAGGACGACGGCAATGGCGTGTCAAGATGCTCCTCGGGGTGCACACTTCCTGACCATAAACCCTTGCAGACGACGGCACGACAAATACTACACTCTGCGGGATACACAGCCCGTCCGGCAGCGTAATACCACAAGCCAAGCGAAACGAGCTGGCCAGGGCATGCCCGGTGCTGCCCGCGTGAACTGGCCTACACAGAGCCTGCGAAACTTGAGGGTCAAGTATATATGTCCCGCACCTCACAAGTGCACGACCTCGCGCGAACTGTCAAACTGCATACGCCTTCCCGCTCCGTGCGCGCTGGCGGGTTCCCAGGCGGGTCCCCATGAAGCTGCGTCCAGATTGTCCAAACACGACAGCCTCACGCTGGCGCCCTGAACAGTAGGCTTCTTGTCCTCATGCACGGGAAGCCTCCAACTGGACAACCACAGCGCTTGCGCGCCTGGCAGCGGGCCGCTCACTGCAGGAGGATTAACGGAGGAAGACGATGTTAGAAACCCTGTGCTATACGTTGAGGCAGGCCGTGCAAGGCTGCTGAAGCCAGGTGTGCCAAATATTGGCATGTGCAGAATACAGTCGGCCATGAATCAGAGGGCGCGAACGAGAAAGCGACAGCGTAGGAACAAAGGATGTCGCTTACCAACGACACGGTTGCGGGGACTTTCCCCACCTACCTGCTTGTTCAGAATGCTGACACAAGCGCGCAGAGTGTCCTCTATCGCTTCCCTCCTCCTCGCACGCCCTCTTGCTCCTCGCGCCCCCCGTGCAGCGACGCGAGGAAACGCGCCTCCATAGTGCCCTGAACTCCGCAGCCTAATAATGTCACAACTTGCATCACGCCGGTGGCTACGGCATACCAGCGAACACGGCTGTATCCTGTGCTTGGCTGGCCTGACTGCTGGTTAACACTGCCGGAGGAGCAAGCGCGTGTGCTCCGAGCTGGCTGCTGAGCACGACGAGGCCCAACGCCGAAACCATTAGCCATGCCGGCGGGACGGATGGAGAAACTCATTATTGGACAGCACACCTGTGGGACAAGTAGATACACCGGCTTTTGCGATGCCGATTGGATAAAGTTTTTACTGTTGTGTGACACCTGGGCTACAAATGTACAAAGGTCAGAATGTGGCAAGCTTTTTTTGGCAGACCGTACGGCACGGCATGGGCCGCTGCTTGTTGTACAAGCCCTTTGTTGCAGGCAACGTGCACACTCTCAGCGTATAGATCACAGAAGAGATCTCCCGTGTTTACATCTATCAGGTTGGACCGCCCTTCGGCCTATGGCCTATCGCAAGCAAGCCTGACACAACAGCGTGGCGGGAAGCCAGGCATGTCTATTTGAGCGTCCTTGTTACAGTATGAGTACTTGTACCAGTGTGTGCACACCTCTGCAACCTGGAAGAACTCTAGCGGAGGGAGGACTCGACTTGGCTAGACCCCCGCGTCGACGGGAGAACGCCGGGCAAGCAGCAGCTACTCTTGCAGAGCAGCAGCAGCAAGTTGAGAAAGTGGAACGGGACACAGGCTGACTGCACATACGGTAGGTATCGTATCACAGCGGGAGGCGGGCTCTCGAGTGGTTTGGGTTGGGAATGTGTCAAGAGTCCGCGCGCACGTTAGACACCTGACGGCGTTCCTTCCGGTCGGGCATGACGGCTTGGCGAAAGGATGAGATGCTTGCCGTTGCGAGGCGTGATGGTAAGGTGTAGGCTCATGTGGGTCAAGGGGATGGGGAGGTGAGTGGGTCACAGTTGGCCATGAAATATTTAAGCTTTTCTTGAGGTTTCGCAAGGCTGCTATTGCTACCTCGGCCGCCGCTGTGGCACGGGGTAGTGGACAGCACAGAGGCATGGGAGTGGGCACGGGGAGGGCTGTGGGTCCAGTGTGTACCATCTGCTACGGCAGCTGCTGAACGCTGTGGTGGCTCACGTTTGCTGCCCCAGACACAGCTCCGGCCACCAGATACCGGATAGGGCAGCAGGCTAGGACTGGACAATGAGTGCAGGCACTTGGGCGATGTCTGCGAGTATAAACTGTTCAATATCGCTCCTGGCACAGCCGTGTGACACTCGTGTTTCTGCCGCCCCAGGTAGCAGTGGCGGCATGGACACCTCGCAAGGTCCCTCCGTCAAGGGGGACATCGTGGGCGTCGATGCGGTGGTGCTCGGCGCGGGTCATCACCAAATCAAAGGTCAGTGGAAGACCCTGGGGCGCTTTTGCTCACACAGCGCATGCTCGACGGTATCGGTATGCATGTGGACCTTTGCGTGTTGAATGTGGTGGTCACCAACGCCTTCTTCTCGTCTGCAACTCGCAAGGTGCGTTGCGTACGGACTGCACCTGCTGCTACAGCTGGAGACTCTGTTGACACCTCACCAGACGACAAGCCGAGAGGTCCGCGGAGTCCACCCTCAGCAGAGCGTCCACCCGATGCCCACCACCCAGAACACCGCTTCGTGGCACCGGCCGCAACTGCCTCCCATTCCCAGTCCTTGCAGCGTCTTTTGGTACAGCAGCGCATGCGTACCACCATATTAGTACCACATACCGCGCTACCACGTCACGGCTTTGTGTTTAGCAGGGTTAACTAGTACCACATGGCCCTGTACCGCATCGCCACGCACTGTCCCTGTATCTGACCCCCCAACGCCTGCCTGCACTTACCTGCAGCCCATGACTCTCCTGGCCCTGCCTCCCCCGCATCATGCTTTCAAACTCCCAGTCCGCGTTCGGCGTGGTTGGAAGTCGTCCTAGCTTTTTCCACGGGGGCGGCGGCGCGCATGAAGCTGGTGGTCAACATGATCATGGGGCCATGATGGGCGCCTTCTGCGAGGTGCGTGGGTTAGCATGTGCGTGTATCAGGGACGTGCAGTAGGGGAGCTGGGAGCATGAAGCTGGTGGTCATCACGATTATGGGGCCATGATGGGCGCCTTCTGCGAGGTGCGTGGGTTAGCATGTGCGTGTATCAGGGACGTGCAGTAGGGAGGTGGAGCATGAAGCTGGTGGTCATCACGATCATGGGGGCCATGATGGGCGCCTTCTGCGAGGTGCGTGGGTTAGCATGTGCGTGTATTAGAGGCGTGCAATAGGGGAGCTGGGAGCATGAAGCTGGTGGTCAACACTATCATGGGGGCCATGATGGGCGCCTTCTGCGAGGTGCGTGGGTTAGCATGTGCGTGTATTAGGAGCGTGCAGTAGGAGAGGTGGAGCATGAAGCTGGTGGTCATCACGATCATAGGGGCCATGGTGGGCGCCTTCTGCGAGGTGCGTGGGTTAGCATGCGTGGGTTGGCATTTGGGGCTACGCGCATCCTTGCCGGATGTGGTGGTCTGCGTACGCGTGGAGCCGCCAAGCCATAGCAGGAAACGTTTCGTCCCAGCTATGCCTCAAACCCTGTGTTGTGTTAGAAGGCCTTGGGATCACCGCCTCAACCTTTGCCGCGCGGCTGGGCACGGAATGTCCCTGTGGCACTAAGATGGCTCCTTCGTCCTTACTCCTTTTTTGCCCTCTGCCCAGGGCGTGTGGGACGGTGTTGCAGAGGAGGCGCAGGGAAGGAGGCTGCGGACAACATGTCGCCGCAAAGGCGAGGCAGGGCCGCCATGCCGTGTCAGTGGAGGGTCTGGTCTTTTGATGACGTGGGTGCAGCTGCGGCTTCGGCAGCTGCACCAGCAACCGGCAGGACAACCCGCGGTGGCGGCAGCGGCGGCGGCAGCGACCCCTTGCACCCCGCCCCAGGCTCGGCACCTGCGTTCCCGCCCGCCCGCCGCCTTTTCGACGCCCAGTCCGTCGTGGTAGGGCTGGCGTTGCGGCGGCCCCTGGCTGTTGGGGTGCAGGCTTCGGAAATGTGCCCGAGCACGGCACTCATGTGCATGCTGTACGGGCAGGCGGCGCAGACGCTAACGCCGGGCCTTGACGACCCGGCGGCAGCCGCCATCGGCGCAGACGCGCTTATCCGCGTTGGCAGCGGGAGCAGCACGCTTCCGTCGGGAGGGACATACCGCCTCGTGTTGTCTTGCCTCGCGGCCGGAGGCGATGGCGCTGACATCGGTTGCGGCGCTGTGTTGGACCCTGAGCTGTGGAGCACGTATGCGTGCCGACTGAGGCGGTTGGCGGCTTGGGGCCGGGGCAGGAGGGCCCGGCGACCCACGCCAAGGGTGCGGCGGGGGCTGCAGGGCGTCCCAAGGCCCAGCGGCAATTCCTGTCGGCCGAGTCAGCCTTTGCGGCCCCTGCAATGGCCGTAGGGGTGCCGACAGACGGCCGGGGAACCGCCAGGGCTCCCTTTAGCGCGTCCCTCTCAAGCAGCGCCATCATACCCCTACCCAACCCCCAGCATCAGCGCCACACCCACCATCAGCGCAAAAAACCCTACGCGGCCCTGGCCCAGGGCGCCCATGGGCCCTGAGGTTACAGCGCCCCCGGCCAGGTGGTGAGGGGTGGCCTGTCTCGCAGCTGGTCGAAGTGGCCGTGTGCCGGCACACACGCACCGACATCGTCACGACGTGCCGACAGCAGCGGCATCTCCACCAGCTCCCTCGAGCCCCTCTTCGTCGCGAACCCCTTCGCCAGCCCCGGCCGTACCAGCGGTAGCGCCGCAATGGTAGGAGTACCACCATTACCGCGGCGGTGGCGGTGGCGGAACGACCCACAGCCAGCCCAAGCACACGCCTGGACACCTCTGCCCCACCACCTGGGCCCCTTCCCGCAGGATACGAGCACGCGCGAATGGATCAAGTTGTTCCGGTTCAGCGGGCGGCAGCAGACCGATGCCTGGCGCCACGTCCGGCGTAGTACGTGGCCAGCGCGCCCTGGTACGAAGCTCATGATGGTATTCTTCCTGTCCAACGTGCTGGTCATGGTGGGCACCGGGGTGTACATCAGCAACGGGCATGGGTGAGCTGTGGTCTGATGTCCGTACGTTTGGGGATCGTAGCTGTGGCGTGATCAGGCCGACGTGCCAGTCATCGGGGCGTGCATGCGTTGCACCGGAGATGCGTGTGTCTTAGCCATAGATGCGGGTTAGCTCTGGAGGTGAGGGGCCTGTGGCGGGATGTAGGTTGTTCCTTGCTCGGTGGTACGAGTATTATGGCGCAAGCAGGCTCGGGCTGCGGGTTCAGGTGTGCGATAGCACAAGTGGTATGTGAAGTGGTTGGAGAGGTGCGTAACTGGTTGGGGAGGCGTTGCCGTGCGCGTGTGTGCTCCCTCTCCCGTCCCGCCGCTGACTCTCCCCCCCTGCTCCCCCCGGCTCACATCGGCCCGCGAGGCGCTGTCCCACAAGGGCTCCACGCCCGCCTTAAGTCCGCGCTGGTCTCCTCACCGCCGCCTTCACCATGGTCCGAGGCGGCAGTCATGGCGCGGCGGGGGGCCGGGTCAAGGTTTTGGCCGTGTCGTCCTCACTCTGGTCCCGGCGAGCTGCGTGGTGGTGGCCTCGACGAGCCCGCCTGCCATGATGCCTGCAAGCAGGAGGCCGTGCTGAACAAGGTGTGGGAGCCCTGGGAGCACTGCCTGGGGCACGCGGGGGGAGGGGTGGAGGCAATCACACGCGGGCGTGGGGCCCGGGTCACGTGCATCCAATGTGCTATGTATGCCAGGAATGCTGTGTCGGATTGTTAACGGTTTTCAGGTGCAAAGGCGGGCCTCACGAATGCCCATGCGCCTGGCAGAGCCATGTGTGCTTAGTACCAATCCGTCCTCCCCTAGCCGCCGTGGCATATGCCCCGCCGGAGTGTGACCCCCTTGCCGGGCACCTCGAGCCCCGCCTGATGCACACAAGCCCACTGCCTGTTCTCCACGTTCCACATAGCGTGCTGCCCAACACTCCGCCCCGATTCCTGCCCCGCCCTCACCGCACCTCTCCGCCGCCCACATGTCCACGTGCCGCCCTGTCGCCGTGCCGCCCCTGCCCGCCGCAGGGGTGAGCAGACGGTGTAAGCGATGCGACATGTACACCAAGGCAAGCTTGTCGATCGTCGTCCGCCTGGTTGCGTGGCTACAGGGGCCTCCGGGGACGCCCGAGGGCTAGGTCCGGTGCCCGCAAGCCGGTGACACGGGCCTATCGCGCCAGCAGCCGTGTCACTCCCACTCCCAGGGGGGCGAGCATGTTCGTGGGTCGGCTGCCTTGGCCTGGTAGCGTTGCAACTAGGAAGAATTGCAGACGATCTGTGCCACGCCACATACTGCCCATCACGCGTCCCAGCCGCCTACCTGCAATTGCTGGGTCCCTTCACTCCCGTCACGCGCCCTCACCCCTACCGGCAGAGGCCCAAGCAGCCCAAGCGCCGACGGCGGCCCGCGCACACCCCGCTTGACACCACTGACGACGAAGAGGAGGGGACGAGGACCAGGGGGAAGGGGACCAGGCGCAGAGCCAGGACCTGCGGCGGCGGCCCCGGCCTTCACCGCTGACGCGGCTCCGGCGGTGGTGGCGGCGCCGCTGGTTCCACCTCCACCGACGCTACCTGCAAGCGTTCTTTCGTGTGTTTCACCAGCCACATATGCGGCTTGTTACGCGCAGCCTCTCTCCGAAGCGCTCTTGAGGAGAGGCTAAAAGGCATTCTTTTTGTGTCGCGCCCTTCCACCGCCCAGCGTGTGCTTCAACCGCGCCATGACGGGCTTCATCCTGGCCAACACCGTGACGCTGGCGCTGGAGCACTACAGCATGAGCTCGGCCATGCAGCGCGCGCTGGACGCCGTCAACCTGGGTGCGTGCGTGCGGAGGGCGGACCTGATGCGCCTATGTGCTCCACATGGACTGTTCTGCATGCTTTGACGTTGGCATTCTCATCCTTTGTGGGCGCGTCTTTGTCCTTTAAGGCGCAGGAGGCGCGGGCTTGATGCTGTGCCGTGGACCTGTTCTGCAGGGGCCGGCCGCTGTGCCCTGTCCGTCGTGTGTGCTTCGCACGGCTGCCTTCCCCATGGAAGCTGGCGGCGACCATAAGCCCCTTGCTGCTCATGCTGCGCCCCGCATGCCGCCCTCGAGCCTCACGTGCATGCACGCTACGATTAACCTCTGCACTTGAAAACCCAACGCGCCCAACAACCCCCACCCAATCACAGTAATCTGGCCTCTTGCGCACTTTCCCGCATCCGCTTGGCCAGGGCTTCCTGGCGCTCAAGGACTTTATGCTGCTGCTGCTGCTGCTGCTCATCTTCATCTTCTCCGTCCTGGGGCTGCAGCAGTTCGGAGGCAGCCCCGCCTTCGAGCCCGGGCCAACATGCTGGGCTACACACCTAACTTCGACACGCTGTTGCAGAGCGGGTACACCGTGTTCCAGCTGCTCACAGGTGCGCACACTGCTCCCGGGCCCTCACACACTCTCGTTCGCGCCGCAGACGACAGCCAGCTGCTCACAGGTGCGCGCCATGTGATAGCACACTACACCTTGCGCCACCCTGCACGGCGTCAAGGCAGACGGCACCCCACGCACCCCACACCTTTACCCCCCGTGCTGCGCTTAAGCGCAGGCAAACACGCAGTGGCGGCAGTGCCATCAGCAGGTGGGCGCTGGTGGGCGCTTCGGGCTGGAAACAAGCGAACTCTTACGCCAGCCCCGGCCGTACCAGCGGTAGCGCAGCAGTGGTGAGGAGTACCACCATTCCAGCGGCGGTGGCGGCGGCATCGGCAGTGGCTTGCTGGACGATCTGTTCGCGTCTTGGCCTCGCCGTCATTGCTGGAGTGGCGGGCTGGGGGCGTACGGCAGAAGCGACGGCCAGCAGTAGCAGCAGCAGCAGCAGCAGCAGCGGGAGAGCGGCGGCGGACGGGGCGGGGGGTCTTGGAGCCAGGCGCCCGCTAGACCGCCAGCGAGGTGGAGCTTCCAGCGGCAGCAGCGCGGGTGCGGTTAGCGGCGGTGAAGGGGCTGCTGGTGGTAGGAGGAGTCGGCACTAGCGGGCGGGGGAGGAGTACGTTTGTTTCCTGACGAGGCGGGGTGCTGTCGGCCACCGTAGGGCATGTCTGGGGGCCGCTGTGTCATGTTGTAGGAGGGGCACGCAGCATGAGCATTTGATGACATGCGGGAGGCTGCAATGCTGTGAGCTGGGGTCGTGGCGTGTAGTGCTGACCTTCCTCTGTCGCTTTCCTGCACAGCGTCCCCACCACCTCAAACACCGTGTTGAAACCGAATCAACGGGCGCTGTTGACGAGGAATGAAACTGGAAGAACAAGAAGCGTCGTGTTGTTACAAGGGGTCGGAAGCCGTGCTTGCGTTCAGCACGGCGGAGGCACCGGGGCTTCCCGACCGTGAAGGTGTGTGTAGGCACATCCAGGTGGAGCATCTTAGTCAGGCTCAAAGTTCGCAAAGTACCGTACGCCAGCGTCGCACACACGCCGTATGCCGTAGGACGCCAAGCAACAGGCGTGCCCCTGTGCCCAGGACAGGCATGCCCACAGGGCCAAACACCATGCACCGACGCTGTGCAAAGAGGAGTGTTAGTGAGGTTGCATGCACAAATGTTGCCGTACTCAAAATGCGCCGTACTCAGATCCCACGAACTCAAATCGCGCGGCACACGTACTCAAAATGTGCCGTACTCAAGTCACACGTACTCAATTCGCACGGCACATGTACTAAGGCGCGGCAATGCCACCATTGACCTATATTCCTCTCCTGAGATGACATCCTGCCCACCTTTCATGTCAGAAGGTGAAATGTCGCTGTTGCAAGCAGTGGGACAGCATGGGCCGTACCGTATGTGCCAGGGGAGACACATCTCCCTGGTATGTGCAGTGGAGTGAGGGCCATCCGGCTTACGGAAGCAAATGCAGTGGTACTCAACTGGCAGCACTCCTTGCCGCACGTTGCATGCATGTCGTTCCTCGCTGGTGGGGTCCGCCCTCCCACACCCCGAGCAGACACCTTGCTCCTGGAAAGGGGAGCCACACGCAAATAGCCAAGGGCACACGGAACGGCCATCCCGGGGTGTAGGGTCGGGGGATGAGCAAATGCCGCTTGGACGTCGCCACAATCCTTGTGTGCCAACTTCGGGGGTGTGGGGCCGGAGCCCCCACCAGCAAGGACATGCGTGGCCTGGGCTCTGCAATATGCAAGCTGTCAGGTTGGGGCGGACATGTTGTGTGAAGAAACAACCTTGGGTGGGGGGGTGGGGGCGGAGCCAGCGAGAACGTCATGCATGTCTTGTTCCTTGCCATATACCCTGCCTGCGTGCCCTGTCAGGGGGCGTGGGGGCGGAGCCCCCACCAGCAAGGGCATGCGTGATTTGGGCTGTGCCATGTTGCCCTCAAAAATGCCCCGCTGGTCGACCAGGACTTGCATACCGATACACACTCATTGCTGGAGTAGTGCGACAATTCTCGAAGCACTGCAAGTACTGTAGAATTCAGATTGCGCTGTTTTGTTACAAGGGATTCGGCAAGAGGCAGCGAATGACACGCACGGCTTGGGCAATTCATGCTTGGGCAAGGCAAACGGCACCAGGCAAAGCATGCCCTCCGCTGGTGGGGCTCTGCCCCGAGCAGAATGCCCTGGATAGGGCTCCCCCAACGAATCACTGCATGGACTGGTGCTGTGTGCCCTGTGTTCATGCGCGGGGTTCGTTCCCCCATCCAAAAGCAAGGTGTCCGCTCGGGGGTGTGTGGGGGCGGAGCCCCCAGCGAATGACACGCACGGCCTGGGCCATGCCGTATGCCCTGCGTTCATGCGTGCAGCATCAAGGTTTACGACTTGTGCAGCTTGCCTCTTTCAGGCCGACGTTGCTTCGCCATTCAGCACGGGCATGTCAATGTCAAGAGTCCATGACGGACAGCCCGGGAGCCTGGCTGCGGCGGCTTTTGCACGTTGCTGGTTTTTGCACATAAGACCGGCATTAGTGCTTCTTATCGCGATGGAGGCACAACGGTCTGGCCAACGGTATGCTGTCCGTGCGGCGACTGCGTGCGGCGCCCGCGTGCTGAGATGATTTAATTCGATGCGGCCTTTTCGCGCCTGGATCCAGATATGCAGAAATACATCGAGACATTCCGAATGCAATGAGCCACCTCGCCAAAACGCGAGGAAGCCGCGCGAATCTACCGGTACAGACATAGGTGTCTAGAGGGGCGGTTTAAGACGCGGCGTGTAGTGCTGACCTTCCTCTGTCGCTTTCCTGCACAGCGTCCCCACCACCTCAATCAATGCACTTGCTACACCTGCCAAGCGCCACCGTCAGTTCGTCACATTGACGGCGCTGGTGGGCAATCGCAGCGCCAGGAATACCAGGAACACCGTTACCATCAGGGTGCGCAGGGACAGGACGACGCTCGGTTTAAGTGCGAACGTGTGCACATGCCGTGCAGCCTCACAAAGGCGGCCTCTGCAGATTGTGATACAGGGACTCACGTACGCTGGACTTCAAGTGGATTGTCCTGCAAGCCGCGCTGTAGCAGAGCTCACCTGTGTGAGCAAGGCCGGTAGGGCATGTCAACGCTGCGCAAGCCATGTCACGTTCTCCCTAGCATGCAAGGTTGGTCCAATACATGTACTCCCTTGAGCCTTGAACGGAGTGAGAAGCCACGGGCAACGGATGCACACGGCCCCTCAGTGTGGCTTCATGTACGCTTTCCAGTCTGGAAATAGGGCAGCTCACATAGGTTTGCATGGCTTTGCTCGCGGCACCGTCGTCCTTGTCCAGTCCTTCCACGACTTACAGTAGTGAGCAAGTAACGGCTGCATGTGGCCACGCTTGCAGCCGCCTCAGCCGTTGCACGCCTCACCTGTGCTCTACATGCATGCCCAGCCACGAAGGAGTGCCCGTGTGCACCCCTGCCCACGTTTCTACCCCTGGCTTCTCACTGTCGTTCGTTCCAGCCTACAGAACTGACCACCCTGCCACTGCAAATTACCTTGGGCCTAAACACATGGCAAAAGACCGCCAACAACAAACAACACTGCAAGGCCATGCGCACAGCCAGGTCAGCCAGGACGTTCAGGTAATGCCCTGCCACGTGGCAGGACGACGGCATGGCGTGTCAAGATGCTCCTCGGGAGTGCACACTTCCCTGACCATAAACCCTTGCAGACGACGGCACGACAAATACTACACTCTGCGGGATACACAGCCCGTCCGGCAGCGTAATACCACAAGCCAAGCGAAACGAGCTGGCCAGGGCATGCCCGGTGCTGCCCGCGTGAACTGGCCTACACAGAGCCTGCGAAACTTGAGGGTCAAGTATATATGTCCCGCACCTCACAAGTGCACGACCTCGCGCGAACTGTCAAACTGCATACGCCTTCCCGCTCCGTGCGCGCTGGCGGGTTCCCAGGCGGGTCCCCATGAAGCTGCGTCCAGATTGTCCAAACACGACAGCCTCACGCTGGCGCCCTGAACAGTAGGCTTCTTGTCCTCATGCACGGGAAGCCTCCAACTGGACAACCACAGCGCTTGCGCGCCTGGCAGCAGGCCGCTCACTGCAGGAGGATTAACGGAGGAAGACGATGTTAGAAACCCTGTGCTATACGTTGAGGCAGGCCGTGCAAGGCTGCTGAAGCCAGGTGTGCCAAATATTGGCATGTGCAGAATACAGTCGGCCATGAATCAGAGGGCGCGAACGAGAAAGCGACAGCGTAGGAACAAAGGATGTCGCTTACCAACGACACGGTTGCGGGGACTTTCCCCACCTACCTGCTTGTTCAGAATGCTGACACAAGCGCGCAGAGTGTCCTCTATCGCTTCCTCCTCTCGCACGCCCTCTTGCTCCTCGCGCCCCCGTGCAGCGACGCGAGGAAACGCGCCTCCATAGTGCCCTGAACTCCGCAGCCTAATAATGTCACAACTTGCATCACGCCGGTGGCTACGGCATACCAGCGAACACGGCTGTATCCTGTGCTTGGCTGGCCTGACTGCTGGTTAACACTGCCGGAGGAGCAAG
The DNA here is from genome assembly GCA_036984285.1 of Chlamydomonas sp. KOR1. Lineage (NCBI taxonomy): Eukaryota > Viridiplantae > Chlorophyta > Chlorophyceae > Chlamydomonadales > Chlamydomonadaceae > Chlamydomonas > Chlamydomonas sp. KOR1. The sequence goes on along the minus strand of BQMZ01000276.1, from coordinate 8,569 downwards.
CGCGTGTGCTCCGAGCTGGCTGCTGAGCACGACGAGGCCCAACGCCGAAACCATTAGCCATGCCGGCGGGACGGATGGAGAAACTCATTATTGGACAGCACACCTGTGGGACAAGTAGATACACCGGCTTTTGCGATGCCGATTGGATAAAGTTTTTACTGTTGTGTGACACCTGGGCTACAAATGTACAAAGGTCAGAATGTGGCAAGCTTTTTTGGCAGACCGTACGGCACGGCATGGGCCGCTGCTTGTTGTACAAGCCCTTTGTTGCAGGCAACGTGCACACTCTCAGCGTATAGATCACAGAAGAGATCTCCCGTGTTTACATCTATCAGGTTGGACCGCCCTTCGGCCTATGGCCTATCGCAAGCAAGCCTGACACAACAGCGTGGCGGGAAGCCAGGCATGTCTATTTGAGCGTCCTTGTTACAGTATGAGTACTTGTACCAGTGTGTGCACACCTCTGCAACCTGGAAGAACTCTAGCGGAGGGAGGACTCGACTTGGCTAGACCCCCGCGTCGACGGGAGAACGCCGGGCAAGCAGCAGCTACTCTTGCAGGAGCAGCAGCAGCAAGTTGAGAAAGTGGAACGGGACACAGGCTGACTGCACATACGGTAGGTATCGTATCACAGCGGGAGGCGGGCTCTCGAGTGGTTTGGGTTGGGAATGTGTCAAGAGTCCGCGCGCACGTTAGACACCTGACGGCGTTCCTTCCGGTCGGGCATGACGGCTTGGCGAAAGGATGAGATGCTTGCCGTTGCGAGGCGTGATGGTAAGGTGTAGGCTCATGTGGGTCAAGGGGATGGGGAGGTGAGTGGGTCACAGTTGGCCATGAAATATTTAAGCTTTTCTTGAGGTTTCGCAAGGCTGCTATTGCTACCTCGGCCGCCGCTGTGGCACGGGGTAGTGGACAGCACAGAGGCATGGGAGTGGGCACGGGGAGGGCTGTGGGTCCAGTGTGTACCATCTGCTACGGCAGCTGCTGAACGCTGTGGTGGCTCACGTTTGCTGCCCCAGACACAGCTCCGGCCACCAGATACCGGATAGGGCAGCAGGCTAGGACTGGACAATGAGTGCAGGCACTTGGGCGATGTCTGCGAGTATAAACTGTTCAATATCGCTCCTGGCACAGCCGTGTGACACTCGTGTTTCTGCCGCCCCAGGTAGCAGTGGCGGCATGGACACCTCGCAAGGTCCCTCCGTCAAGGGGGACATCGTGGGCGTCGATGCGGTGGTGCTCGGCGCGGGTCATCACCAAATCAAAGGTCAGTGGAAGACCCTGGGGCGCTTTTGCTCACACAGCGCATGCTCGACGGTATCGGTATGCATGTGGACCTTTGCGTGTTGAATGTGGTGGTCACCAACGCCTTCTTCTCGTCTGCAACTCGCAAGGTGCGTTGCGTACGGACTGCACCTGCTGCTACAGCTGGAGACTCTGTTGACACCTCACCAGACGACAAGCCGAGAGGTCCGCGGAGTCCACCCTCAGCAGAGCGTCCACCCGATCCCCTGCCCACCACCCAGAACACCGCTTCGTGGCACCGGCCGCAACTGCCTCCCATTCCCAGTCCTTGCAGCGTCTTTTGGTACAGCAGCGCATGCGTACCACCATATTAGTACCACATACCGCGCTACCACGTCACGGCTTTGTGTTTAGCAGGGTTAACTAGTACCACATGGCCCTGTACCGCATCGCCACGCACTGTCCCTGTATCTGACCCCCCAACGCCTGCCTGCACTTACCTGCAGCCCATGACTCTCCTGGCCCTGCCTCCCCCGCATCATGCTTTCAAACTCCCAGTCCGCGTTCGGCGTGGTTGGAAGTCGTCCTAGCTTTTCCACGGGGGCGGCGGCGCGCATGAAGCTGGTGGTCAACATGATCATGGGGCCATGATGGGCGCCTTCTGCGAGGTGCGTGGGTTAGCATGTGCGTGTATCAGGGACGTGCAGTAGGGGAGCTGGGAGCATGAAGCTGGTGGTCATCACGATTATGGGGGCCATGATGGGCGCCTTCTGCGAGGTGCGTGGGTTAGCATGTGCGTGTATCAGGGACGTGCAGTAGGGGAGGTGGAGCATGAAGCTGGTGGTCATCACGATCATGGGGGCCATGATGGGCGCCTTCTGCGAGGTGCGTGGGTTAGCATGTGCGTGTATTAGAGGCGTGCAATAGGGGAGCTGGGAGCATGAAGCTGGTGGTCAACACTATCATGGGGGCCATGATGGGCGCCTTCTGCGAGGTGCGTGGGTTAGCATGTGCGTGTATTAGGGCGTGCAGTAGGAGAGGTGGAGCATGAAGCTGGTGGTCATCACGATCATAGGGGCCATGGTGGGCGCCTTCTGCGAGGTGCGTGGGTAAGCATGCGTGGGTTGGCATTTGGGCTACGCGCATCCTTGCCGGATGTGGTGGTCTGCGTACGCGTGGAGCCGCCAAGCCATAGCAGGAAACGTTTCGTCCCAGCTATGCCTCAAACCCTGTGTTGTGTTAGAAGGCCTTGGGATCACCGCCTCAACCTTTGCCGCGCGGCTGGGCACGGAATGTCCCTGTGGCACTAAGATGGCTCCTTCGTCCTTACTCCTTTTTTGCCCTCTGCCCAGGGCGTGTGGGACGGTGTTGCAGAGGAGGCGCAGGGAAGGAGGCTGCGGACAACATGTCGCCGCAAAGGCGAGGCAGGGCCGCCATGCCGTGTCAGTGGAGGGTCTGGTCTTTTGATGACGTGGGTGCAGCTGCGGCGGCTTCGGCAGCTGCACCAGCAACCGGCAGGACAACCCGCGGTGGCGGCAGCGGCGGCGGCAGACCTTGCACCCCGCCCCAGGCTCGGCACCTGCGTTCCCGCCCGCCCGCCGCCTTTTCGACGCCCAGTCCGTCGTGGTAGGGCTGGCGTTGCGGCGGCCCCTGGCTGTTGGGGTGCAGGCTTCGGAAATGTGCCCGAGCACGGCACTCATGTGCATGCTGTACGGGCAGGCGGCGCGAACGCTAACGCCGGGCTTGACGACCCGGCGGCAGCCGCCATCGGCGCAGACGCGCTTATCCGCGTTGGCAGCGGGAGCAGCACGCTTCCGTCGGGAGGGACATACCGCCTCGTGTTGTCTTGCCTCGCGGCCGGAGGCGATGGCGCTGACATCGGTTGCGGCGCTGTGTTGGACCCTGAGCTGTGGAGCACGTATGCGTGCCGACTGAGGCGGTTGGCGGCTTGGGGCCGGGGCAGGAGGGCCCGGCGACCCACGCCAAGGGTGCGGCGGGGGCTGCAGGGCGTCCCAAGGCCCAGCGGCAATTCCTGTCGGCCGAGTCAGCCTTTGCGGCCCCTGCAATGGCCGTAGGGTGCCGACAGACGGCCGGGGAACCGCCAGGGCTCCCTTTTAGCGCGTCCCTCTCAAGCAGCGCCATCATACCCTACCCAACCCCCAGCATCAGCGCCACACCCACCATCAGCGCAAAACCCTACGCGGCCCTGGCCCAGGGCGCCCATGGGCCCTGAGGTTACAGCGCCCCCGGCCAGGTGGTGAGGGGTGGCCTGTCTCGCAGCTGGTCGAAGTGGCCGTGTGCCGGCACACACGCACCGACATCGTCACGACGTGCCGACAGCAGCGGCATCTCCACCAGCTCCCTCGAGCCCCTCTTCGTCGCGAACCCCTTCGCCAGCCCCGGCCGTACCAGCGGTAGCGCCGCAATGGTAGGAGTACCACCATTACCGCGGCGGTGGCGGTGGCGGAACGACCCACAGCCAGCAAGCACACGCCTGGACACCTCTGCCCCACCACCTGGGCCCCTTCCCGCAGGATACGAGCACGCGCGAATGGATCAAGTTGTTCCGGTTCAGCGGGCGGCAGCAGACCGATGCCTGGCGCCACGTCCGGCGTAGTACGTGGCCAGCGCGCCCTGGTACGAGAAGCTCATGATGGTATTCTTCCTGTCCAACGTGCTGGTCATGGTGGGCACCGGGGTGTACATCAGCAACGGGCATGGGTGAGCTGTGGTCTGATGTCCGTACGTTTGGGGATCGTAGCTGTGGCGTGATCAGGCCGACGTGCCAGTCATCGGGGCGTGCATGCGTTGCACCGGAGATGCGTGTGTCTTAGCCATAGATGCGGGTTAGCTCTGGAGAGGTGAGGGGCCTGTGGCGGGATGTAGGTTGTTCCTTGCTCGGTGGTACGAGTATTATGGCGCAAGCAGGCTCGGGTGGGCTGCGGGTTCAGGTGTGCGATAGCACAAGTGGTATGTGAAGTGGTTGGAGAGGTGCGTAACTGGTTGGGGCGTTGCCGTGCGCGTGTGCTCCCTCTCCCGTCCCGCCGCTGACTCTCCCCCCCTGCTCCCCCCGGCTCACATCGGCCCGCGAGGCGCTGTCCCACAAGGGCTCCACGCCCGCCTTAAGTCCGCGCTGGTCTCCTCACCGCCGCCTTCACCATGGTCCGAGGCGGCAGTCATGGCGGCGGGGGCCGGGTCAGGTTTTGGCCGTGTCGTCCTCACTCTGGTCCCGGCGAGCTGCGTGGTGGTGGCCTCGACGAGCCCGCCTGCCATGATGCCTGCAAGCAGGAGGCCGTGCTGAACAAGGTGTGGGAGCCCTGGGAGCACTGCCTGGGGCACGCGGGGGGAGGGGTGGAGGCAATCACACGCGGGCGTGGGGCCCGGGTCACGTGCATCCAATGTGCTATGTATGCCAGGAATGCTGTGTCGGATTGTTAACGGTTTTCAGGTGCAAAGGCGGGCCTCACGAATGCCCATGCGCCTGGCAGAGCCATGTGTGCTTAGTACCAATCCGTCCTCCCCTAGCCGCCGTGGCATATGCCCCGCCGGAGTGTGACCCAGCACTCCCCTTGCCGGGCACCTCGAGCCCCGCCTGATGCACACAAGCCCACTGCCTGTTCTCCACGTTCCACATAGCGTGCTGCCCAACACTCCGCCCCGATTCCTGCCCCGCCCCTCACCGCACCTCTCCGCCGCCCACATGTCCACGTGCCGCCCTGTCGCCGTGCCGCCCTGCCCGCCGCAGGGGTGAGCGAACGGTGTAAGCGATGCGACATGTACACCAAGGCAAGCTTGTCGATCGTCGTCCGCCTGGTTGCGTGGCTGGGGCCTCCGGGGACGCCGAGGGCTAGGTCCGGTGCCCGCAAGCCGGTGACACGGGCCTATCGCGCCAGCAGCCGTGTCACTCCCACTCCCAGGGGCGAGAGCATGTTCGTGGGTCGGCTGCCTTGGCCTGGTAGCGTTGCAACTAGGAAGAATTGCAGACGATCTGTGCCACGCCACATACTGCCCATCACGCGTCCCAGCCGCCTACCTGCAATTGCTGGGTCCCTTCACTCCCGTCCGCAGCGCCCTCACCCCTACCGGCAGAGGCCCAAGCAGCCCAAGCGCCGGCGGCGGCCGCGCACACCCCCGCTTGACACCACTGACGACGAAGAGGAGGGGGACGAGGACCAGGGGGAAGGGGACCAGGCGCAGAGCCAGGACCTGCGGCGGCGGCCCGGCCTTCACCGCTGACGCGGCTCCGCGGTGGTGGCGGCGCCGCTGGTTCCACCTCCACCGACGCTACCTGCAAGCGTTCTTTCGTGTGTTTCACCAGCCACATATGCGGCTTGTTACGCGCAGCCTCTCTCCGAAGCGCTCTTGAGGAGAGGCTAAAAGGCATTCTTTTTGTGTCGCGCCCTTCCACCGCCCAGCGTGTGCTTCAACCGCGCCATGACGGGCTTCATCCTGGCCAACACCGTGACGCTGGCGCTGGAGCACTACAGCATGAGCTCGGCCATGCAGCGCGCGCTGGACGCCGTCAACCTGGGTGCGTGCGTGCGGAGGGCGGACCTGATGCGCCTATGTGCTCCACATGGACTGTTCTGCATGCTTTGACGTTGGCATTCTCATCCTTTGTGGGCGCGTCTTTGTCCTTTAAGGCGCAGGAGGCGCGGGCTTGATGCTGTGCCGTGGACCTGTTCTGCAGGGGCCGGCCGCTGTGCCCTGTCCGTCGTGTGTGCTTCGCACGGCTGCCTTCCCCATGGAAGCTGGCGGCGACCATAAGCACCTTGCTGCTCATGCTGCCCCGCATGCCGCCCTCGAGCCTCACGTGCATGCACGCTACGATTAACCTCTGCGCGAAAACCCAACGCGCCCAACAACCCCCACCCAATCACAGTAATCTGGCCTCTTGCGCACTTTCCCGCATCCGCTTGGCCAGGGCTTCCTGGCGCTCAAGGACTTTATGCTGCTGCTGCTGCTGCTGCTCATCTTCATCTTCTCCGTCCTGGGGCTGCAGCAGTTCGGAGGCAGCCCGCCTTCGAGCCCGGGCCAACATGCTGGGCTACACACCTAACTTCGACACGCTGTTGCAGAGCGGGTACACCGTGTTCCAGCTGCTCACAGGTGCGCACACTGCTCCGGGCCCTCACACCACTCTCGTTCGCGCCGCAGACGACAGCCAGCTGCTCACAGGTGCGCGCCATGTGATAGCACACTACACCTTGCGCCACCCTGCACGGCGTCAAGGCAGACGGCACCCCACCCCACACACCTTTACCCCGTGCTGCGGCAAGCGCAGGCAAACACGCAGTGGCGGCAGTGCCATCAGCAGGTGGGCGCTGGTGGGCGCTTCGGGCTGGAAACAAGCGAACTCTTACGCCAGCCCGGCCGTACCAGCGGTAGCGCAGCAGTGGTGAGGAGTACCACCATTCCAGCGGCGGTGGCGGCGGCATCGGCAGTGGCTTGCTGGACGATCTGTTCGCGTCTTGGCCTCGCCGTCATTGCTGGAGTGGCGGGCTGGGGGCGTACGGCAGAAGCGACGGCCAGCAGTAGCAGCAGCAGCAGCAGCAGCAGCGGAGAGCGGCGGCGGACGGGGCGGGGGTCTTGGAGCCAGGCGCCCGCTAGACCGCCAGCGAGGTGGAGCTTCCAGCGGCAGCAGCGGCGGGTGCGGTTAGCGGCGGTGAAGGGGCTGCTGGTGGTAGGAGGAGTCGGCACTAGCGGGCGGGGAGGAGTACGTTTGTTTCCTGACGAGGCGGGGTGCTGTCGGCCACCGTAGGGCATGTCTGGGGGCCGCTGTGTAATGTTGTAGGAGGGGCACGCAGCATGAGCGTTTGATGACATGCGGGAGGCTGCGATGCTGTGAGCTGGGGTCGTGGCGTGTAGTGCTGACCTTCCTCTGTCGCTTTCCTGCACAGCGTCCCCACCACCTCAATCAATGCACTTGCCACACCTGCCAAGCGCCACCGTCAGTCCGTCACATTGGCGGCTGGTGGGCAATCGCAGCGCCAGGAATACCAGGAACACCGTTACCATCGAGGTGCGCAGGGGCAGGACGGCGCTGGGTCAAGTGCGAACGTGTGCACATGCCGTGCAGCCTCACAAAGGCGGCCTCTGCAGATTGTGAAACAGGGACTCACGTGCGCTGGATTTCAAGTGGATTGTCCTGCAAGCCGCGCTGCTGTAGCAGGCTCACCTGTGTGAGCAAGGCTGATAGGGCATGTCAGCTGCGCAAGCCATGTCACGTTGTCCCTAGCAATCTAGCATGCAAGGTTGGTCCAATACATGTACTCCCTTGAGCCTTGAACGGGTGAGAAGCCACGGGCAACGGATGCACACGGCCCCTCAGTGCGGCTTCATGTACGCTTTCCAGTCTGGAAATAGGGCAGAACACATAGGTTTGCATGGCTTTGCTCGCGGCACCGTCGTCCTTGTCCAGTCCTTCCACGACTTACAGTAGTGAGCAAGTAACGGCTGCATGTGGCCACGCTTGCAGCCGCCTCAGCCGTTGCACGCCTCACCTGTGCTCTACATGCATGCCCAGCCACGAAGGAGTGCCCGTGTGCACCCCTGCCCACGTTTCTACCCTGACTTTTCACTGCCGTTCGTTCCAGCCTACAGAACTGACCACCCTGCCACTGCAAATTACCTTGGGCCTAAACACATGGCAAAAGACCGCCAACAACAAACAACACTGCAAGGCCATGCGCACAGCCAGGTCAGCCAGGACGTTTAGGTCATGCCCTGCCACGTGGCAGGACGACGGCATTGGCGTGTCAAGATGCTCCTCCTGACCATAAAACCTTGCAGACGACGGCACGACAAATATAACACTCTACTACACTTCGGCAGCGTAATACCACAAGCCAAGCGAAACGAGCTGGCCAGGGCATGCCCGGTGCTGCCCGCGTGAACTGGCCTACACAGAGCCTGCGAAACTTGAGGGTCAAGTGTATATGTCCCGCACCTCACAAGTGCACGACCTCGCGACACTGTAAGGCCATGCGCACAGCCAGGTCAGCCAGGACGTTTAGGTCATGCCCTGCCACGTGGCAGGACGACGGCATTGGCGTGTCAAGATGCTCCTCCTGACCATAAAACCTTGCAGACGACGGCACGACAAATATAACACTCTACTACACGTCCGGCAGCGTAATACCACAAGCCAAGCGAAACGAGGCTGGCCAGGGCATGCCCGGTGCTGCCCGCGTGAACTGGCCTACAGAGCCTGCGAAACTTGAGGGTCAAGTGTATATGTCCCGCACCTCACAAGTGCACGACCTCGCGCGAACTGTCAAACTGCATACGCCTTCCCGCTCCGTGCGCGCCTGGCGGGTTCCCA